>JAPXFY010000027.1:45915856-45935856 GCA_030674185.1 Monoplex corrugatus
TCTCTCTCTCTCTTCTCTCTCTCTCTCTCTGTCTGTCTGTCTGTCTCTCTCTCTCTCTCTCTCTCTCTCTCTCTCTCTCTCTCTCTCTTCTCTCTCTCTCTCTCTCTCTCTCTCTCTCTCTCTCTCCAGCAGCATTGTATATGGGTTGGTGATGTTCACAAGTAAAACATTGTCATTGTCAGTAATTCTGCATCTTTCAACATTTACAATTCCATCAGTGCCCTTAAAACTGTTGGCTGATCCCTTTTTAGCAGTTTGCAACATTTTTTAACTTGAATGAGCTGCGTGCAGATATGTTTTGCCAGATAAAGCCAGCATGACCACATAGTGCCCTGACCGACGCCTCAAAAATATCCTCTGAATGAAAAGCTATGCGTGCAATATTTTCTCGCTGGGTCTACCTGGTGTTCTCTTTCCCTCCAGCTTCCTGTCTTGACCAGGTGCTCTAATTCCCCTTTCCTCATAAAATGGCCTATAAATGTTGCTTGTCTTTTTCTAATCTTTCTTATCAATGATCTTCTTGTGTCTGCTTCCATCAAAACATCCAAATCCACCAGTGATAATTTGGCAGTCTTCTTTGAGCTTGCTCTAGCAAGGGCTTGAAATGGAAGAGATGGACCTGTGAGACATCAAGCCGACACCACCAGGATGAATGGAGTAGTAAGATGGGCAGCGAGCAGGGCAGTGTTTATGTTGAGGGCTGAGGATAAACCCACAGTGTGGGTGAAAACAATGTGCATAGTTGTGTTCGACCACAAATCAACATTCCTCAGATGGGTACGCTGACCATTTGATATATGACCAAGTTCAAACGTAGAAGAAGGTCTGTGGAATCCTCAATTGGGCCAGATCCTTAAAAGCTAATCGACTGTGTGCATGATTAATTAATGAACCTAACCTTTGACCCAGATTTGATATAATGCTATCCGTCCTTGCACATCAGTTTTGTTATTGTAGTACAGTGTGTATGTGTGCGTGTGTGTGTGTGTGTGTGTGTGTGGCGTGTGTGTGTGTGTGTGTGCGTGTGTGTGTTAGAGTGGTATATATGTTTGTACATGTATGTTTTCATGTGCATATGTGGAGAGGTGTGTATTTGCATGTGTAGGTGCGCTCTCTCTCTCTCATCTGCACAATCATATATATAGTGTGAGAGTGTGTGTGTGTGTGTGCGCAAAGCGAAGGAGAAATGAGGACCCAAACATTTATTAAAATGTCTTACTTGGAAATGTGTTTTGCCAGTGAAGAATGAAAGACTCAAAAAAAGTTGTCTTGTGATTTTGTTTATGGTAATCATGATTTTTACCCATTTTGGTGAAAACGACATGGCGGTGTTGTTGACAGTAAACTAAAAATTGATCTCCTTTATGTTGTGCTTTGTAAGTACCGAGTGTGTGAGTGAGCGTTTTGTCAAGAAATGATGACTTCCATAACAATTCAGTCTCCCAACATGGTCACACAACTACCATCGCATCATAGTGGCAGTTTGTCCGGGTGGGATTCATTGCATCTGGACAATTCCATACGTGCTCCACCCAAGCCTGCCAGCAGTGATCTAGCAGACGCCTGGAGCCTGTGCAAAACATTATGCGCTGGCAGGCATGGAAATGGTGAGGGGACAGGCGAAAATAAGACCCATGAAATACTAACACCACCAGAATGATTGCTGCATGAAGATGGATAGTGACCAGGCCAGGTTATATGTTGCAGACTGGGATTCAACTCGAGACATCAGATCTGTACCCAGGATGTACGAGTAACGAGGCAAAATGTCCTGTGCAATAAAAACCAACAGAACAATGTTCTGGGTAAAGACAACCAAAAGGAGATTATCAGTTGTGATTGCATGATCATGGTCATTGTGAGAGAGAAAAGCCTGTTAGACTATTGCAGTACCTTCTGCACATAACAGAAACCTTAAGGCAGATTGATCCGTCAGCACATAACAACACAAACGACATTCTGGGCATATTGAACCACCTGGTCTATACATAACAGCCTTTTAGGCAGCTTGAACTTTCTGGTCTGCACATAACAAACAACCTTTTAATCAGTGTGAACCGTCTGTACATGACAACACAAGTGACCTTTTGGGCAGAGTGAACTTTCTGGTCCGTACGTAGCAAAAGATGTTTTTAAAGCAGATTGAGCCCTCTTGTCTGTACATAACAAACGACCTATTAGGCAGAGTAAACCGTCTGTACACAACAAACGACCTTTTAGGCAGAATAAACCGTCTGTACATAACAAACGACCTTTTAGGCAGAATAAACCGTCTACATAACAAACGACCTTTTAGGCAGAATAAACAGTCTGTACACAACAAACGACCTTTTAGGCAGAGTGAACAGTCTGTACATAACAAACGACCTTTTAGGCAGAATAAACCGTCTGTACATAACAAACGACCTTTTAGGCAGAGTGAACAGTCTGTACACAACAAACGACCTTTTAGGCAGAATAAACCGTCTGTACATAACAAACGACCTTTTAGGCAGAGTAAACCGTCTGTACATAACAAACGACCTTTTAGGCAGAGTAAACCGTCTGTACATAACAAACGACCTTACAGGCAGAGTGAACAGTCTGTACATAACAAACGACCTTACAGGCAGAGTGAACAGTCTGTACATAACAAACGACCTTACAGGCAGAGTGAACAGTCTGTACATAACAAACGACCTTACAGGCAGAGTGAACTGTCTGTACATAACAAACGACCTTACAGGCAGAGTAAACCGTCTGTACATAACAAACGACCTTACAGGCAGAGTAAACCGTCTGTACATAACAAACGACCTTACAGGCAGAGTAAACAGTCTGTACATAACAAACGACCTTACAGGCAGAGTAAACCGTCTGTACATAACAAACGACCTTACAGGCAGAGGAAACCGTCAGTACATAACAAACGACCTTACAGGCAGAGTAAACTGTCTGCACATAACAAACGACCTTTTAGGCAGAGTAAACCGTCTGTACATAACAAACGACCTTTTAGGCAGAGTAAACCGTCTGTACACAACAAACGACCTTTTAGGCAGAGTAAACCGTCTGTACACAACAAACGACCTTTTAGGCAGAGTAAACCGTCTGTACATAACAAACGACCTTTTAGGCAGAGTAAACCGTCTGTACACAACAAACGACCTTTTAGGCAGAGTAAACTGTCTGTACACAACAAACGACCTTTTAGGCAGAGTAAACCGTCTGTACATAACAAACGACCTTTTAGGCAGAGTAAACTGTCTGTACATAACAAACGACCTTTTAGGCAGAGTAAACTGTCTGTACATAACAAACGATCTTTTAGGCAGAGTAAACTGTCTGTACATAACAAACGACCTTTTAGGCAGAGTGAACAGTCTGTACATAACAAACGACCTTTTAGGCAGAGTAAACTGTCTGTACACAACAAACGACCTTTTAGGCAGAGTGAACAGTCTGTACATAACAAACGACCTTTTAGGCAGAGTAAACTGTCTGTACACAACAAACGACCTTTTAGGCAGAGTGAACAGTCTGTACACAACAAACGACCTTACAGGCAGAGTGAACTGTCTGTACACAACAAACGACCTTTTAGGCAGAGTAAACTGTCTGTACATAACAAACGATCTTTTAGGCAGAGTAAACTGTCTGTACACAACAAACGACCTTTTAGGCAGAGTAAACTGTCTGTACATAACAAACGATCTTTTAGGCAGAGTGAACAGTCTGTACATAACAAACGACCTTTTAGGCAGAGTGAACAGTCTGTACATAACAAACGACCTTTTAGGTAGAGTAAACTGTCTGTATATAACAAACGACCTTTTAGGCAGAGTAAACAGTCTGCACATAACAAACGACCTTTTAGGCAGAGTGAACAGTCTGTACATAACAAACGACCTTACAGGCAGAGTGAACTGTCTGTACATAACAAACGACCTTTTAGGCAGAGTAAACCGTCTGTACACAACAAACGACCTTTTAGGCAGAGTGAACAGTCTGTACATAACAAACGACCTTACAGGCAGAGTAAACCGTCTGTACATAACAAACGACCTTACAGGCAGAGTAAACCGTCAGTACATAACAAACGACCTTACAGGCAGAGTACACTGTCTGCACATAACAAACGACCTTTTAGGCAGAATAAACTCTGTACATAACAAACGACCTTTTAGGCAGAGTAAACCGTCTGTACACAACAAACGACCTTTTAGGCAGAGTAAACCGTCTGCACATAACAGACGACCTTTTAGGCAGAGTAAACCGTCTGTACATAACAAACGACCTTTTAGGCAAAGTAAACTGTCTGCACACAACAAACGACCTTTTAGGCAAAGTAAACTGTCTGCACACAACAAACGACCTTTTAGGCAAAGTAAACTGTCTGCACACAACAAACGAACTTTTAGGCAGAGTGAACAGTCTGTACATAACAAACGACCTTTTAGGCAGAGTAAACCCTTCGCACATGACAAAGACTTTTTAGGCAGGGTAAAGTGTGTTTGTGTGCGTGCTCGCACGCGCGCGCGTACGTGTGTGTGTGTGTGTGTGTGTGTGTGTGTGTGTGTGTTTCTTTTAAGTCTTGTATGTCTTTACGTGACTTTGCTCTTCTTTATTCTGAAGGACTAATCGTTCCTAATACAATTGTGTGTGTGTGTGTGTGTGTGTGTGTGTGTGTGTGTGTGTGTGTGTGTGTGTGTGTGTGTGTGTGTGTGTGTGTGTGTGTGTGTTTAAGTCTCATATTCCTTCACGTGATTTTGCTCTTCTTTATTCCAAACTACTTGTCATTCCTAATAATTATACGTATTTTCATTTCTTGTTTTAGTGTGTATCGTAACGTGTTAAGCTTGTGATAATGTGCAAAGAGCATGCTTTTGAGATGGACCGTTTGCAATACATAAATGAAATTATTACTCAAAATTTTCTTAGCACAGTTTGGAGTTTGTTCAAGAAGGATTTATTGCACTCAGACAGTTCCACATGTGCTCCACTCAAATCTGCCAGCAATAATCTGGGAGACTCCCTGAGCAGGCTATGCAAAAATACTGGCACTGAAAATAGGAAATAGGGGGGGGGGAGGGGAAGGGACTGTAAAAAACTAGGCTGAGAACACCAGAATGATGGAAACTTTGAGATGGGCAGCGAACAGGCCAGTTTTTAATATCATGGACTGGGATTGAAATCGAGATATCCCAGTTCTTAAAAAAAAAAAAAAAAAAGAAAAAAAAAAAAGAAAAGAAAAACAGAAAAGGCCCGTCCAAGGTTTAATTAACTGAAATCGAGATACTGTATCTTAAAAAGAAAAAAAAAAAAAAAAAAAAAGGCCCGCCCAAGCTTTGAACCTATATCCTGCGCGTTATGAGCATGGCTCTCTACAACTGACCTAGCTTAATGGGTCTGAAAAGTTGCCCTCTTGGGGGTTGGACCCACAACTCTTGCGCTATGAAAATGGCGCTCTGGACTAATAGGCTACGGACTATGAATATGCACATGCAGAATGAACCATCCAGATGTTTATTTTGGTAGCAGCACTCCACAAAGCGAAAGGACGTCACCTAAATATTGTGAAGAGACGTTACCTAAATGACTAAACGAACAATAAATTGTGACAGACAAAGATAAAGACTGGAAAAAGATGCAAAACTTTGTCCGATTTTTTACAAAAAGCAGCAGATGACCCAAAAACTTTTCGTCAGATCGAAGGAAGCAGTTCTTCTTTCCCTTTCTTTTTTTTTTTTTTTTTTTTTTTTTTTTTGTGGCTCATTTTGCGTGTGATGATGACATTCCACTCCAACTGTTATACCAGGTTTTTTTCCTCGCTGTTTTGTAACCCCCCCCTCCCCCTTCCCCATCCCGTCCCGTCCCGTCTTTTCAATGAAGTCAGGCTGCACATACTTTTTTTTAAAAAATCAGTTTTAATTCCTTCTTTATAAGACAAGCCCAGCTACGTCTTTTGAAGGTGTTTTTCCTCCGGTTACTCCGTTTTTCTGTTGGCCGTTGGATTAGGATTTTTCCCCTTCTTTTTCCAAGATCAGACTAGATTCGTTGCACGCACTAGGGACAATTGATTTACATCAACGATACTTTTTCATTTCATGTTCATTTGACCATATGTACATGCTCTCTCTCTCTCTCTCCCTCTCTCTCTCTTCTCTCTCTCTATACATGCATACATACATACAGACATACACGCACGCACGCACCCTTTCACTCCTCAAGTGACACCCAGCAAATACAATGTTGTTGTTCGATTTCCGGTATTTTGGCGTAGACCCTCCTCAGGATAAAACACCAGTGATATGGCACAACTGTGTGTGTGTGTGTGTGTGTGTGTGTGTGTGTGTGTGTGTGTGTACAATTCATCTCGTTTACCCCAAGACATTACTTTTGTCACCCATGCCTCTCAGTTACCACAGCTCTCAAATGGTTTACTTTACGATTTCGTATTAGGCTAGTTATTTTTTCAGCTGGACGAAACAACAGGGCACTCTTACAGTTTTGTGTGTTTGTCCTTTGTTGTCTTTTGTGTACCCATGACAGAGACCAGTTGAGCTGTCTTGCCGTGTTCTGATTCTATTTCTGTGTGTTTAGTTTCTACATCGTTACTCGCTTCACTCATTCACTTCAGCTTGTTTGGGTCCGTTGTTGGACATAAGCCTTCCTCATCGCACGCCACTGTTTACCGGTTAACTGCTGTTCCACTTTCGTTTACAAACTGTGTCTATTATATCTTCGATCTTCGGTTTTCCTCTTACCCATGCCAGTTTTCCGGTCTTTCCAGGTGATTCCCATCATGATCCGTTCGTGGGCCCTTCGCATGGTTTGCAGTTTTAGGAGCTGACGTTTCGTTAGGTTCCATGTTTTGGTTCCATATGTCACAGTCGGCGTTATGCATGCGTTGTACGCTCGGCGTTTTAATACAATTGGCATAAGCCTACCTTTATTTCTAAAGACGGCGCTTGCTTTACCGAATGTTTACCATCCGGGCGTAATGCGACGTCTGATTTCTTGTTCCATAGAGGCTGAGTCCATCGATATATACTGACCAAGGTAGATATAGAGGTCGATCTCTTCTATTTTGTGGCTGTCAGTTACGATCGTTTCGTC
This sequence comes from Monoplex corrugatus, assembly GCA_030674185.1. Taxonomy (NCBI): domain Eukaryota; kingdom Metazoa; phylum Mollusca; class Gastropoda; order Littorinimorpha; family Ranellidae; genus Monoplex; species Monoplex corrugatus. The sequence continues at coordinate 45,922,955 of JAPXFY010000027.1, forward strand.
TTTTGTCTTCCACATGGTCATCGCACATGATTTAATTTTTCGTCATGTTCATGCTCTATCCAGTTTTTAAGCTGGTTTCGTTCAGTTCTACAAGCATTTTTGGCTTAGACGTTCTTTGCTGTCAGCAAAGATTATGACATCGTCTGCGAATCTGAGATGGCTAAGGTGTTCACAGTCTATTCTGACTCCTTGATTATACCAGTTTAGTTTTCGGAAGGCATTTTCCATCACTGCCGTGAATAGCTTTGGAGAACTGGTGTCTCCTTGTCGTACACTGTGGCAGAGACGGAAAGACTCTGAGTCTTTGTGGAGACGGACGTCTGATCTAGCGTTTATGTAGATGTGCTGGAGAACGTTGATGTAAACTGGGTCTACTCCCTGTTTCTGGATGGAATCGATGACGTCGGGGATCTCTACGGAATCATAGGCCTTCGTGTAATCGACTAAACTCACGGCTAGAGGGATTTTGTATTCTGTACATTTCTCGATGACCTGGTTGACAACATGTAAATGGTCTTGTGTCGAATAGCTCTTTCGGAAGCCAGCTTGTTCTCTTGGTTGGTTCTCCTCGAGCGTGTTCGCGATCCCGTTTGTACTAACCTTCGTAAACAGTTTGTAGATGTTGTTAACAGGCTAATCGGACGGTGATTTGTGATGTTATTTGGATCTCCTTTATTGTATAGAAGTATAATGATCGCTTCATTCCAGTCGTCTGGTACTCTGCTTTGCTTGAGACATTCATTGAATAAATTTGCAATTTTTTCGTGGACTATCTCGCCTGCAGCACAAAAAAAACAACAAAAAACACACACGAAAAAACAACAACCTACTTCTACTACTCCTACTACTACTGGTGGAGTATGCGAGCTCCCGACGTGAACACGCCAGGAGACGCGGCTCCAACCACAGCTTCAGTCAAAGATTCGTTTCAATCAGGGATGGTTCACGGGAGGAACGAATACATTCTGTAATCCCGTGAACACTGAAGTCTAGCAAGCTGCCTTGAGTGTGCTCTTCTGTCCCTCTCCTTTGGTGCTCTCAACTTTGATTCCTGGGATTTGTGTATTTTGCCAAAATCCACCTGGACCATGTTGTTAATAATTTTGTACATCATAGTGAGCCTTGCGATCTTACGTCGGCTTTGTAGAGATATCCATCCGAGGTGGTGTAACATGTTGGTGACGCTAGCGGTTCTTTTATAGCGATTTAAAACAAAACGTGCTGATCTTCGTTGCACGGCTTCAATTTTTGTGATCTGTCCTTCTTTGTACGGGTCCCACACAGTACTTGCATATTCGAGAATGGGCCGCACCATAGCCTTATAGGTTGTCTCTTTGAGTCTGATGTTACTGACTCTGAGGTTTCTTCGCAAGAACCCTAACATTTTGTTGGCTTTATTCGTGATGTTTTGAACATGGAGATCCCAGTCTAGGTCTTGTATGATCGTGATCCCCAGATACTTCGCCGAGATGACATTGGCGAGAGTCTGGTTGTGCAGCTGGTACGATGGTGTCAGCAGCTTTTTCTGTCTCTTGGGACTGATAACCGGGAGGGTGATGCATTTCCCATGATCATCGCCTCTTTCGTTTCTGTTTCCGTAGCGAATCTTCCTACACAGTCTTGGTCTCCGCTTCTTACTTTTGCGTAGAAGTCACACGTTACAACACATCGTAGGGCTTACTACTTTCACTTTTTGCCCGCGAAAGTGAAAGTAGATCTGGAATCAATCTACATAGAAATATTTTAAAATTTAATGTTGTTTATTGTTCATAAAGTAAAAATGGTGTTTTTCATGACATGTGGATAGCGATATGGTTTACGGTCCTACACCAGTTGAATATAAATGGATAAACATTTAGGAATAAAATTTATCCAGAAGAAAGCATGGGAGATAACAGTTGACTCGGACATCGTACGCCATGAATGCATTCCCCTAGAATTGATTGCTGAGCGATTTTCAACGAAAGCACTGTGTTGTAAAATTTTGTGTGTGGAATTTTCTACTGAAATTTTCAGGAAAGAAACTTGTTGATTTGGGACTTTGTTTGCAATATAATCTTTCATTCATTAAAACGAAGCAATTGCAAATTGTAGAATTTTCAGAAGAGACGTCTGCTTTACTTCCGGTGCGGCGCTTTGTGCGGTTTGTGGGAAGCAGAGCAGCCGACACAACAAGCTGCTGCACAGGGCTATCAGGCTCGCTGCCGTCATTAACATTTCTATTGCGGCCAGGCCAATTTCCCACTCCATATTTTGTCTTTGAGTTGTCAGAGGACACCTTGATAGTTCTCCCGATAGCAGGACTCCAAGCATGGCGAGGAGAGGAGAATTTTACGCTGGATCGAGACTACTCGAGCATCTGGTTCCAGTCACTGGTCTACCGCTTGATCAGGTTAGAAGGAAAAACGTTCTAGAATCCGGAGATAATTTTGAAACATGATGGGACTCATCCAGTCGTAGATTCTTGATTACTCAAAGAATAGTTTCGTGTTAAACTAATGAAAGAGAGAAACATTTCATGGAAGAAATTTTAGTATGCCAGAACTGATGTCTTTATTAACAAGCAAAAATAAGCACAATTTTACGTGGGGGAAAAATCGATTGTTGAACTGGATGGAGAGGGTAATTGATTGAAAATCAAATACGTGCTAGAGGTGATGTTCAGGTTAATCTCTCTCTCTCTCTCTCTCTCTCTCTCTCTCTCTCTCTCTCTCTCTCTCCCTTTCTCTCACTTCATCCATCCATTAGTCTAAATTCTAATAGCTTTGCAATTTACTGTTGTTGTTTTCGATGAAAAATGAATAAAAATTAAAATGGTTATTTTTGTTCTCCATGCTGTGAAGTGTACTTGAACTTAAAAATGCAATGAATTTTGGACAAAGGGGTAAAAATCTAAAACAAACAATAACCAAACAAACAACAGAAAACAAAATGAAAACTAACGTGCCTCCCCCCAAAACAAAAAAAACAAAAACAAACGAAAACAAAAACAAACAAACAAACAAAAAACAACAGAAAATGCAAACAAACAAAAACAAAACAAAAAAAGAAAAGGAAAAAAGAGAAAAGCAACAAACGAATAAATAAATAGATAAAATGAAATAAGCAACTTAAATTATACAAAAAGAAAAAAAAAGGGATGCTGTGAGGAAGGAAAGAAAGAATTTTTTTTCTTCAGTTTAGATGAATACATTATTTTATAAATTACCTAAGGCTTATTTTATAAATTACCTAAGGCTGCAAATTTACATTCACTTAATTACTATTTTCCTTCACTCAAAAGACATGTCAAGAGTGATATTTTACTGCAGCAATTTGTGCTGATGATAATGATTTTACAGTATTGTTTACAAATCTGTCATTATTCAGAATATGTAAAGTAGTGGCAGCACTATTGGTATTAGGGATTTTTTGCCATCATCTAACAAGTTTAAGGGGTAGAGTTTTGTGAGTGCATGCGTGCATGCACATACACATATACACAAACACAGTGCACACATACACCACACATACACACACATGCACATACACATATACACAAACACAGTGCACACATACAGCACACATACACACACATGCACATACACATAATACACACTACACACATATATACACAAATAAACACACACATGCATACATACATACATTTATACAGAAATTGTAAATCATGCTACATGTTGTATAGTACAACTCATGGCTAGGGAAGTTTTTTTTTAAAGATAAATGATCAGATAACCTGGAATTGAAGTTACAAACACTTGAAACTCTGATAAGATTTAAAGGTAAAATGGTCTCTAGTCTAATTCTAATCCTAAGATCAGCTTGGAAATCAGTGAGTTCCTTCTTTTTCTTGCTCTCTGTGTCTCTGTCTCTTGTCTCTCTCTGTATCTCTGTCTCTGACTCTGTCTCTCTCTCTCTCTCTCTCTTGCTCACTCTTTCCTTCTTTGAAGACATGAAGATTATGGTACAATTTGAAATTAGGTGTGGTGAAGCCCATTGGCTCATTTTGTTAGAATGTTGAGCTGATAAAACGGGGGTTTTAAGTTCAAACTGCCCTTTCGTGGGCCACTTTTGTTTTGTTGTGGGATGACTATTGACTAGCTCTGATAATAGAACCATGGAATCAAGATCAGATGTCTGGAGTTCAATCCCAGCCTGGGAACACACACACACACACACACACACACACACACACACACACACACACACACACACAAAAAATAGCCTGTTCACAACCCATGTTCATGCTCCAGTCATTCTGTTGGTGTCAGCTGTTTCAGAGTGCATGTTTTCTCTCCCCGCCCCAGCCTTCCCTGTTTCAGGATGTTATGGCTGCATAAGGCTTTTGCTCAAGATTCTTCCAAATACTGACAGTAGCAGATTTGGGTGGATCATACTAGAAGTTCGCAAATGCGATGAATCTCTCTCAGACGGATTTAAAATTCCAAAACTCAAAACTCCAGAATTTTGACAATGAATAAGGAACCCCCAATTCTCCAAAAGTCATAGGCGAAATTATTAATTTGATCTTGCCCAGTGAATAGTTGACAAACAGACAGAACAGATTTGCACAGGCCTACACGAATAGAACTCTGTACTGCCTACACATAGGATAGAGGATAACTGCACTGTAGTCTTTACCAGAGTATCAGTGTGGAAATAATGGTAGGAATAACATTTTAAGAGATTTTATTGTTGTAATAACTATAAATGTAATAGTATAAATCTCTATTGCAGAGATGTGATTTTCTGCAGTCTGACTGGCTGGTAGAATCATGGACTCAGGAACTGATAAAGATCGGTTCCAGATTTTGTCTCATTCTCTTTATTTCTGCCTTGTTCTTTTGTTTTTTGTCATTTCATCCTATCATCTTCTGCCTCGCTGGTCCATTCACCTGTATGTGTTCAATAAACTATATAGGCATACATACTTTCTCTTTGGATTGATAATTGGATACATTTAATCAAGTGCATTTTTGGCTCTAGGGAACTGAGATATGTGGAAGCAATTTTAGGTAATTTAGACGGTTATAGCCCTGATATGGCTCTATGCAGGCGGCTGGGCTTTAAACAAAAATAACAATAACAGTTCCAGATTGCAGTGTAAAACTATCTTATTAATTTATTGCCCATCTTAATTGAATATGCAGTCCCTGATATAGCTCTGTGCAGTCAGCTGGGCTTTAAACAAAATGACAATAACAGTACCAGATTGCAACATAAAAACTATCTAATTAATCCTTTGACTCCTGCACTCTGCCCACCAGCATCCTGCATCATCAACCATGCTAGCAAAGCAAACTCTTAACCCTTTGATTCCCTCACCCTATCCACGAGCTTCCTGCAGGAAGCTTGTGAATAAGGTGAGGAAGTCAAAGGGTGAAGTTTTTACAGTTAGCAGATAGTGCTGGATCAAAGGGTTAATTTACTGCGCATCTTAATCAACTGAGTATGCAGTTGATTTACATGACCATGACATCAGCTTAATATAATAACAATCAATATTATTTTTTTGTATGTATATATAAATCATATAGGTTCTTATGCTGGCCTACAGGTGTGTCAGATAATTATCAGCAGATTGGAATGTATCTGTTGGAGTTTTCCAGATCAAATATGTATATTCTGGCAGTTTTGGATGAGCATGGTATTCTGTGATCAAGGAGACAATGAGGGCAAAGTATGATGGATCATGGAGTCAGGTTTCAGTTTACATTTCCTAAAGATGTACATCAAGCTTACCTGTCAGATTGGTTTACCTCAAAAGGAAATGAAGGCAGATACATGATATGGAGGTGTTTGTGAGTGATCATTATGTATGGAACCGTTTGTGAGCAATCATCTGGTGGTGTGTGATCATCATATATTATTTACATACATGGAACTATTAATATAGTATTATTTTTTGTGAGTGATCATTATGTATGGAACTGTTTGTGTTGGTGAGCAGTCATGATATATGGAACTGTTAGTGAGCATTGTATATACATTGTATACATTGTTTGTATGAAACTATTATTAGTGAGTGATCATTATGTATGGAACTGTTTGCGATTGTGAGTAATCATTATATACAGAACTGTTAGTGAGCAGTCATTGTATATGAAACTGTGAGCAATCTTTATATGTATACTTGGAACTGAGCTGTTATTATACATGCAAGTGATAGAGAGGGATCATTACGTATGGAGCTGTTGGTGAGTAATCGTTATAAATATATATGGAACTGTTAGTGGTAGTGAACAGTCAGTATGTATGGAACTGTCAGTGAGCAATCAATCCTTCACAGACAAGTTGCAGCTCCAGTTCTTTGCCAGTGCAGCCTGCCAGACATTAGAATGTTCTGGAAGAGATCTATAGACTAAAGTGAATAAACCTGCTAGTCAGGAGCTGGTCTATTAGTGGTACAAACTGCACACTTGACTATTGACGAGTCATCAGCACACATCCACTGTACAGACCTTACTCATCCTTATTGATGCATTGACCCATGTGTTGCGTTATGGAGGTGATACATTACCAGAATTGGCCCCATGATAGTTATGCTCTGCTGCATTTTTTTTTCATCTTATATGTCATATTAGAGAGCCTGTCTTGTGGCAAGTGTAGAGTATTTTATGTATATATCAATTATCAGTCATGGGCTGTTTTCCTTGTTTTGTATGGCAGTTCTACCCCAGTACTGGTAAATGTCGCAGTGGACACATGTATCCACACATGCACACACGCATCCACACATGCAGAGACTCGTGGACACACATGCAAAGCAGTGAAAATTAGCAGGTGTGTGACATACACACACACACACATGCATGTTAAAACACACACCACACACACACACACACACACACACACACACACACACACACACCACACACACACACACACACACACACACACACACACATCCACACACACACACAAAATCAAGCATGCATATTCTGTTGTTCATGTATGCCAAGACCCACACAGTACACACAGAAAGACCAGGGAAATAGAGGAAAATGTCTCTCTTGACTTGCTGCATTTAGGGTAACTAGAGACTTGCCAAAAGTGCTTGTTGAGAAAGGCCAGATGTGCATAGACTGATAGAGCTATAATTCCTTTTGCCAAAGTTAGAAGTGAGAGATGCCGGGGTGACATAGAGCTAAATCTCCCACCTTCTGCTTTGACTGCAAGGGTTTGTATTCGAGGGTGGCATAGCTGTTAAACAATACCAGAAAAAGTGATTTGAATCATGGATCAGACAGGAATTTTTCTCCCCCCATCCTCCACCCTGAAACCCAACCCTGACCTTACATGGTAGTCTGGGTGCTAGTCTTTTAAACGAAGAAAAAATATAAAAAGAGGTCCTGTGTGCAGCAGGCACTTAATGAATGTTAAAGATCTTAGGTAATAAACAAAATTGCTCCAGACAAAATTTTGTAGAAAAATCCATTCATATGTAAACAAAAATGCACATGTACACGGAGAATGAAAAGAGAAAAATGGGTGGCTCCGTACCATGGCAGCATGTTTTCACAAGAGAGAATGACCCGTATTTCACATGGAAAAAATCCATTCTGACACAAGAAGAAGAACATCAGCAAACCAATCCAATCCAGTCAAAAGACTTAGGGGTGGAGGTGGGGGAATTAACAAGTGCACACAGCTACCAGTCCACCAGCTGTGTATGGGAGCCTGACCCATTCATAGTTGGGGAAGGTAAAGCAGCAAGGAAGAGGAGATGAGTGCTGCTGTTATCTTGCTGATCTCGAGAAAAGTTGAGGCCCCCACCGTCTCGCTTCCATACAACTGTCAGGTTCCGGGGCAGCCGTTACCTTTTCCCCGCTGTATGTCAGGCCATGGCAAAGTGGGGAAGTCATGGAATTTGAGTCATGGCTTTTCAGTTGCCACAAATGTCATGTGGCTGTAATGCTGTGATGAAAGGTTATTGACATTAGGAAACAGGCATTGTTTTCACAGATGTCAGGAAGTATCATTTACCTTTCTTTGAAAAATAAGAAATGAAAAATGGGGAGGGGAAGAAGCATGAAGGAAAAAAAAAAAACATGAAAGAAATGAGTTCAGTTCAATTGATTAGGCTACTTCTTTATTAATCCACATTTGGAAATTAAAATTTGCGTTCACTGGATTCACATCACACATGTATACATCATTCTCACATTTGTTTTGAACAGAATCACAAATTTGTCTTAAAATACATTAAAATAAAAAAATCCCCAATGTAGAAAAAAAGGCGGGAAAAACATAGTGTGCTTGTAGGTTAATGTGAGTAGAAAAACTGTACAGGTGTTTTGCTAACACTGATTTTTTTTTTTACAAGATGATCAGGTATATACTTAACAGTTTGATCCTCTTTATTAAACTGTTTTTATAAACCTGTTTCAGTTTTTCGCATGTCAAAAATACCATTATATGCACTGATGTTATAGATGCCTTGTGAGAAAAACTTTAACTAAAAGAAGTCAGACACTTAACAAAAATTTTTTTAGAAAATCTTTTCAGTGACACTGTATTATTATATTACTGCTACAGGGAATTTCGAATTCAATTTCTTTAAACATGTACACCTACTTTATTATGTATAAATGTAAGTTTTACCAGCAACTTGATATTGTAGCCCCTAAATATATATATCAGAATTATATCTGACAACCACACACACACAGTGACACACACACAAATTTAAATGAAAATGTAAAGGATAAAAGGGAGATGAAAATGAGAGGTGGAAGGAGACGTTTCTTCCACTTTTTAAAAGCATGCATGCACTCAAATGCATGCACACACTTGTATCCACTCATACACACACAATGCACAAACACATGATGGCACACCATGCACTGAAGCACACATACACACAGCATTCACACACACACACGTCACACCACATACACACCCACACACGCACACACACACACACAACACGCCATCACACACACACCACAAGACCAAAGTACATTGCACACACACACCACGCACAGCACACACACACACACACACACACACACACACACACAACACCCACACACACACCACACACACAACACACACACACACACACACAAATGACACACCACCACACTAACTGTCTGCTCGTTGTCACTCCCCCCTCTACTTTCTCTCTGTCTGACTGTCACTCTCCTCTACCCTCCTTGCAAAGAAGATTCTTTTCTTTTACTAGTTTTAGATTTCAGCATAACATTGTAGGTCATAAATGGAAATAATACTAATAGAATTACAAAGAATACAGTAACACTAACAGTGGTATTAACATTGATATAAGTTACATGACAGCAGTGAGAATAGAATCACTGAACATACTTTTCACAACATTTGTGCACAGTATTCACCATTAACATAAACGCCTCACAACCATGTTATGTCAACAATATGTCAGCCAAAGATCAGCACGACCTTTAAACTTTGCCTCAGGTATAATCTCTCCAAAGCACCCATACTGTGACAGCCTCTGTCAAAACAAGAGTAACAACTAGTCTGTCATGCCTTGACAAAGAATGTAACATCTTAAAAGAAACAGTTTATTTCTCCTGGTACTTTTAAAGGGGGGGGGGGGGGGGGAAGAAAAACTTAAAACACATTTATACATGCATTTATAAACATTTTTTTTTTATTATTATAACTTAAAACACATTTATACATGCATTCATAAACATCTTTTTTTTAATATTATTATTATAACACATTCATACATGCATTCACAAATTCTTTTTGTTATACTAGAGAACATACATTTTTTTTCTGGTATGTATCATACAAAGCAGTATGTGATGATGATAAAAACTTGCCAGCATAAACTCAAATGTGAGCAATGGGAAGTTTTTTCCCACTGTATTAGTGTGTCCATAATGCACATGTATATTTAACTATATTATTTATTCTGTACTCATACGAACGTTTAGGCACGCGCGCACACACACACACGCACACACACACACACACACACACACACACACACACACACACACACACACACACACACACACACACACTCACTCATTCAATCACATCAAACACACACATTCACTCACTCACTCAATCACACTCACACACTTGCACGCTCTTTCACACACACAGTCACGAATGCACACACCAACACAAACACACACACACACACACACACACACACACACACACACACACACACACACACACACACACACACACACACACACACACACACACACACACACACACACACACACAACACAATTGCAAACATGACGTGTAGGTGTTACTAATCAGTTGAACAAGGTTTTTGGCATGAACTGACATCACTACAGTACCAAGGAAGGATCGTTGAAATGTGTCTAGTTGCTGCTAACGACTACCTTGTGTTTCATGTTGGCTGTAACTAAAAAAAAATTGAGTAAATGTTTTCAATAGCCGTAAATTACATGCAGGTACATGGACTGATGGAGCACTTTTTTTTTTTTTTTGTAGTGCTGCCAGTGACCTTCAATGGTCCTGCCATTGTTATTACCATTGTGATTGCCGTCAGTATTTTCATTAACAGTGTCATTTTTACTGATATTGTTGTCATCATCACTGCGATTGTTCCTTCTGGTGACAGCTGAATGTCATTGTGTACCAAGTATTGGGTTCCCCCCAGTGGGGATAGGGGGGGGGGGGGGCAGGGGCTCTTTCACTATAAATAGTATCCCTCCTTCTGGAAATTCTGTGCTAGAAATTTCCTCTTTTCTGTCACTCTCTTTTTTCTGCCTTATATTCTTTTGCTTTCTGTCATTTCTTCCTATTTCCTGCCTTGCTGGTCCATTCAACTGTATGTCAATAAAGTCTTGCATACTTTCTCTTAGGATTGATAATTGTGTGCATGTGTTAAGTGCATTTTTGGCTCTAGGGAGGTGAGATATGTGGAAGCAGTTTTAGATAATTTAGGCCCATTTTTTATATGTGTTTCAGTGTCCTTATTTATGTTTAAATTTGTGTTCAGGTTTGTTTGTTAAATCCCCATGTGCCTTAAATTGGGGGAAGTGGTCAATGCTAAGGGCATCTCCTTAGATTATGTGCATGAGTGCATTGACATGTGTATTTAATTTTCTTTTATCTTTCTTCCCGTTGAAATACTGTATATGTTTTTAATGGTTGTAGCCCTGATATGGCTCTGCGCAGTCGGCTGGGCTTTAACCCTTTGACTCCTGCACCCTGTCCAACAGCATCCTGTATTGCCAACCATGCTAGCGAGCAAAAACAACCCTTTGATTCCCTCATCCTATCCACCAGCTTCCTGCAGGAAGCTGGTGGATAGGTTGAGGGAATCAAAGGGTTAAGTTGTTGTAATTGGTGAATAGGGTGTGGGAGTCAAGGGTTAAACAATAGTAAGTGTTGGGTTTGCTGCTGGCTGTTACCTCCTGCTGCTTCCTGGTTCATTCATAGTCATTGTCATAGTCATTATCATCATCATCATTGTCATCATTATTGTCATGGATCTTTGAGTCATTTGATGGGTGTCATCATGTAATATGATCATTGCAGCGATGACAGCTGAACTTCTTGATATGCCAAATGCTGTGTCTTTTGCTAGTTATTCCCTAAGGCTGCGTTTCTGTTATGTAGTCATCATCATTATATTCATCATTATTGACATAGACATTTTACTCATGTTATTGATACTGTGTTGATAGTCATTCCCTAAGGAGTAAGGCTGCCTTCTGTTACATTCATCATATCATCATTATTGTCATCATTACTGGCATAGACATTTTACTCATGTTATTGATATTGTGTTGTTAGACATTCCCTAAGGCTGCGTTCTGTTACATAGTCATCATCATTATCATCATTATTGTCATCAGTACTGGCGTAGACATTTTTTTCGTTATTGATATTGTGTTGCTAGTCATTCCCTAAGGCTGCATTCTGTTACATAGTCATCCTTATTGTCATCATTATTGTCGTCATTATTGACATAAACATGTTATTCATGTTATTCATACTGTTGTCTGTCATTATGTAATAATTGTGATTGTTCCTTGTTGTGCCAGCTGAACTTCTTGGCATGCCAAGTGCTGGGCCTGCTGCTGGCCGTTCCTTTCCGCTCTGTGCTGTCCCCCCACACCACACCCCCTACTTTCAGACTTGTCTTTGAACTCGTGGCTGGCATCGCTTTGTCCATCTTCTGCTTCGGACAGTAAGTCCATTTTTTGTTGTTGTCTCTTTTCATTTTTGGGGTGTGTGTGTGGGAGGGTATCGGTTATTTTTCGTTGTAGACCTTGGTGCAGGCAGATGTTAAAACTTTTGTCTGTTCTGCAGGGGGAGGGAATTTTCTGGGTTTGTTTTATTGCTTTTTTGTTTGATTTTGTTTTCTCCTCGAACTTATTTCGATTAGGTGGACAAGTGTTGGACTTCCAGTTAGAGTGTCTGGGTTAGATCCTACCTGTAACATTTTTTCCAGTCTCCCAGGTTAACATGTGTGCAGACCTGTTTGTGCCTGGACTTCTACTGAAGAACTCAGATGTGAATGTTGAATATCCAACAGCAACGAACCCCTCTAGAAACCGTAAGTTCCTAAATACCATTGAGCAGTTATAGTGGAATCAGATATTAGTCTATGTTTTCATATAGTTTAATGCTTTGACTCTCTCACCCTGTTCATCAGCTGCAAAGTTTAACCCTTTCTCTCCCTCACCGTGTTCACCAGCTATCAAGAGGTGAGGGAAGGGATTAATTTTATACTTTGTTATCATGGCTGGTAATACACGAAGGTGGAGGATATGATGTATGAGCTAAAGGGTTAATTCAGGTATGGGAATTGTCTGCCAAAAAGCAAGTTTTTGCTGAAAGTAAATTGCTTTGCTGCTGAAAACATATAAAAGCTTTAAAATATGGTTTCCATTTACTCAGAGCCCAGTGCCTGG
>JAPXFY010000027.1:45938356-45958356 GCA_030674185.1 Monoplex corrugatus
AAAAGCCATGGTGCAGTGGGATGAGGGAAACACGTGAACTCAGAAACACTTTACCACAAGAATCCAAGACGGGGGATACCTATTGTATATTAACAGAATAATCATGATGAGGACAAGGAATAGAATCAAAAGAGAAATAGCAGATGAACAGTGTGGATTTGTGGTAGGGAAAGGAACTATTAATGCCATATACGTCCTAAGAACTATCATAGAGAGGTCAATCGAGATGACCAAGGATTTATATCTATGCTTTGTTGATTATACCAAGGCTTTTGATCGGGTAAGACATGAAGAATTGATCAACCAACTAGAAAGACTCAATGTTGATGGAAAAGATCTATGAATAATCAGAAATATGTATTGGGAACAAACAGCTGCAGTGAGAATAAAAAACGATATAAGCTCTTTCCAAAACATCAAAAGAGGAGTTAGACAGGGTTGTGTTTTGTCACCAGATCTGTTTTCACTTTACAGCAAAAACATCATGTGAAACCTAGAGGAAGACCCTGGATTAAAGGTTGGAGGAAAAATGATAAACAACATTCGATACGCAGATGACACCGTACTAATTGCAGAAAGTGAAAGGGACCTACAAAACCTTGTGAATATACTAGAAATAGAAAGCAAAGGTAAGGGGTTGGAACTAAACATCAGGAAGACTGAAGTCATGGTGATCAGTAAAAAACATGAAATCCCCTCATGCAAAATAACAGCAAATGGCACAACCTTGAGACAGGTTGATAAGTTTAAATACCTGGGAACGATCATTTCACCAGATGGCAGATGCACATCAGAAATAACCAGCAGAATCAGCCAAGCCAAAACAGCATTCAAGAAGATGACAAGCATTCTTACCAACAAATGCCTATCAATTAACATCAGGAAGAGAGTTCTTGAATGTTATATAGAACCAATACTGTTGTACGGATGCGAGGCGTGGACAGTCAACAAGTAAAGCCAGAACAAGATTGAGGCAGCGAGATGTGGTTTCTAAGAAGAATGTTGAGAGTTCCATAGACAGCAAAGAAAACAAACGAGACAGTCTTGATGGAGGCAGACACAAGTAGATCATTCGTAAGGAAGATTAGGAAAAGAGGGCAACATTTATAGGCCATTTTATTAGGAAAGGGGAATTGGAACACCTGGTCACAATGGGAAAGCTGGAGGGAAAGAGAGCACCGGGTAGACCCAGGGAGAAGATACTAGATGGACTTGCAAATGGCTGGATACAAAGAGGATGGAAGAGATGCTTGAAGCAACAAGTGATAGAGACAGATGGAAGTCCATAATCGCCAACGCCATGCGGCAAGGCACCTGATAATGATGATGATGATGATATTAACAGTAGTACTATAATAGTATCATCATCATATCATCATCATCATCATCATTCATCATCATAGTAATGATAATAATTCTTGTGTAGTGCTATTCTCCAAATTTATGTAGACTCACTGTACATAATACATTGTGGATTTGCTGCACCGTGTGGCAAGGCACCTGATAATGATGATGATGATGATGTTAACAGTAGTAGTATAATACTATTAATAGTATCATCATCATCATAATCATTTGTAATGATAATAATTCTTGTGTAGTGCTATTCTCCAAATTCATGTAGACTCACTGTACATAATACATTGTTGGATTTGCTGTACATGATAACAAGATACATACAGAAGCACTGAAACCCCCCCCCCCCCCCCTGAATATTCATACCTATATACTTTATAACACATCACTGGATGATCGGTAGTTTCAAGTGACAGTATGTATACAATGGAGGAATAATGATGACATCAATAATGGAAGGCCTGGGTGAACAGATGTCTTTATGATGAGGTGTGAAAGGGAGCATAGATCTCCCAACAGGCAAAGAGAAAATGAAAGCACAATCATTGTTCATAGTCTTTTGATTTTCTATGAAATTCTTTTTCTTTGTTTGTTCATAGTCTTTTGATTTTCAGTGAAATAGTTTTTCTCTGTTTGTTCGTAGTCTTTTGATTTTCAATGAAATACTTTTTCTCTGTACCTTCCATTAGAACACACGTAATTACACCTTGTCTCTGAGCAACCAGCATCTGACTGCTTGAAAAGTGTCACCGATTGTTACTCTAGAGTTTTGGGTGAAGTTCAACTACTGGCACTAGAAATGATCATTTGTTAGACCACAGATCTTCATAAAATCCTGTGGTAAACCTTGTCTGACCCAGGGCTTTTGTTGTTTCAATTCATTTTTGCCACTGTTGCTGTAATGTCACCTTCACTGGAATTCCTGTCTTCTGATAATGTAGGTCCATTTACTGCAGTCCTTTGATCTCTATCAGAAATGGTCTCTTACGTTTAACCCTTTAACTCCTGGACTGTTGTTTCTGAAAACACACACACACACACACACACACACACACACACACACACACACACACACACCACACACTACACACACACCACACACACACACACACACACACACACTAACACACACACACACACACACACACACAAAACACACACACACACACACACACACCAAGTTTGATGAATCCCTTTAACAAATTCGAATGAATTGATATCTTGTGTGTTTGTTTGGAGTTTGATCAAGAGAGATTGATCATACCAAACAATTCACTCAGATCTACCAGTAATTCTGTGGCAGATCCTTCGAAACCTGGCACAAAATCCTATGTGGTGACAAAGGGCTTGAAATAGGGAAAGGCAGAAGATAGTGGTTGATTGTTGCCGCTCTATGGTAATAGAATCATTTCCATTATGTTCAGGGTGAAAGTTCCTTTTATGATGGTCTTTGCCATTCTGAAGGAGATGGAATGTTGCTGCTGTTGTAGTCTGCTTCCTGCCTTTGCTAGAGAGTTTGCTTGTTTGTTTCCCCAGATGGTACAGTGGTACAGAAAACCTGGCATTAGTATATGTACTAGCTCTGTTGGTTCTTTCAAGATAGATCTGGTAAGACTGTCAGCAGCTGACTGTAGACTCTTTGCCAAGGATTTGCATTCTGTTAACCCTTTGACTCCTGCACCTATCCACCACTGCAAAAAACTTAACCCTTTGACTTCCTCACCCTGTCCAGCAGCTTCCTGAGGGAGTCAGAGGGTTAAGTTTTTGCTTTGCTTGCGTGGTTGATGATGCAGGATCTGACAGACAGGATGCGGGAGTCAAAGGGTTAAAGGACATTTTGAGGATGTTTTCCTGCTGTGATGATTTTTGATGCTTCCAACACAGCTGTTTAGAATTTAACAAGTTTGTTAACGTTGTGTGTTTCTGTTCAGATATATTGTGTTGACAGGTGTATATGTTTCCTGACACGTGTGTTCTTCATGTGTTTACAGCCAGGTGTGGTACTTGGTGGGTCAGTCTCTGGTCAGTTACCTGTTGATGAAGTATGGCAGCCCCAGGTGGTCACAGATGGCTGTGCTGACCTTCTGCATGGTCTACCTGTCTGTGGCTCACCTCTCTCGGCAGTTCTACGATTATGGCGGCTACACCTTGGACATCACAGGGCGAGTTACAGTTTTACACATTCACAAATACACATACACACACATGCACGTACACGAACACACACACATACACACACACACATGCATGCATGCACGCATGCACAAAACGAGACGAAAAAAAATAATTAGGAATGAATTCCATGTGGACTAACTCTGCAAGTACCTTGTGATGAAAAATGATCCAAAATGATCATGGCATAAGCTGGTTATGAGCCTGCCAGAAATCCTGTGTCCGGCAATATCAGCAAAATTAGCTGTTCTGTTTTGCTGTTTTTGTCCTGTATATTGTGAAATTGTTTCTTTGCCATCATTTGTGTATGCTTGATAAAGGCCAGTTGGTTGAAAGTTTGTGCCTGTCTTGTAGTGTTGATTGTATGCATGTTCTCTTTCTATTTCATGTGTTTCAGGTCCTAGGAGCTAGGTAAGGTCCATTGCCATGCCTTATGAAAGAGCACCCCCAAAAATGTGCATCTGTCTTGTCTAGTTGTATGAAATATGAGACGTGTTGTATGTGCAGGATGTGAAAGAAGATAAACAATGATGACATATTGTGCGTGCAGGCCAATGATGATCCAAACACAGAAGCTGACCAGTCTGGCCTTTGCTCTGGCAGATGGTCACAGAGAGGATGGCCAACTCAGTCCTGACCAGAAAGCTCAGGCCATCAGGTGAGAAGACACGCACCACTCTTCAAGTAAAAATACACCAATGCCTGATGAGGGCAATGGTTCTGTAGGTGTCACAATCTTTGATGTTGCCACCCTCATAAAGCATCACAAATTCTTGAAGTTTCCAGTCTGTTGGCCACTGATGAGTATTCCAGAGTTTACAACAAAGATGGGGCATTGCTTTTAGGCCTTCTTTACCAGCATGTTTTAACAATTCTCCTGGAACATTGTGAAGTCCTGGGGATTTTCTTGATTTTAATTGCTTGATGGCTACTTCAGCTTCACTTAAAAGTGGTTCTGGTTCTGATTCTGGACAGTTCAAGTCAGGGCATAGGGTGTCTTGGGGGCTGTTGTTGCTAAAAAGGGATGTTCCATATTCTTTCCATCTAAACTAATGCCATCAGATGAAAACACAATATTGATCAAGTAGATGTACTCCACTTATCATGTAAAAATACACTGTCAGATAAAATTACAATGTTGATTGAACAGAAATACACCATCAGGTAAAAATATATCATTCAGCAGATAAATCTGATAAAATATACACCATTAATCATATGGTCAGCTGCTGTCTTCAGATGATGTCTGCCCACTGTCCTTTCATGAGGATGGTGCCTGTGGTCAGCTAGCTTCACAGAATTCCCTGTGGGGGATGCCGGGCGGGGGCTCTTTCAGTATGACTAGTATCCCCACTGTCTGGACATTCTGTGCTAGAAATTTCCTCTTTTCTCTCACTGTCTTTGTTTCTGCCTTGTTCCTTTGCTTTCTGTCATTTCTGCCCTGCTGGTCCATTCATCTGTATGTGTTTAGTAAAGTCTTGCGTACTTTTTCTTAGGATTGATAATTGAGTACATGTATGAAGTGCATTTTTGGCTCTAGGGAGGTGAGATATGCGGAAGCACTTTTAGGTAATTTATGCCTGTTTTTTTTTTATATGTTTTGGTGTCCTTTAAGTATGCTTAAATTTGGTTTGAGGTGTGTTTTTTGAATCCCTGTGCAATAAATTGGACGGAGTGGTCAAGGCTGGGGACATCTCCTTGGATTATGTGCGCGAATGCATTGATACGTGTACTTAATTTTCTTTTCTTTTCTTTTTTCCTGTTGAAGTTTTGTATGTTTTGAAGCGGTGTAGCCCTGATATGGCTCTACGGAGTCGGCTGGGCTTTAAACAACAATAACAATAATGATAATAGTAACAATAAGCTTCACAGAAAATGCTGTGTTTGTTTTGAAAGGTAGAGTAAAGAAAACGACCTCCAGACTGTGATTTTGGTTTTGCTTTTACACATGTGTGCCTGTCTTTCTGAGTTTCTATAGTTTCAGGTTCTGTTTCCACAGCATTATGTGTGAACATCTCTCATTCTTGGCAGACAGGATTATGATTTCATAATGGTTGCAGGCAGGTATTAGTTAGTCGAATTTTACAGTTTCGTGTTCTATTTCTGTGGCATTATGTTTGAACATCTGTCTTTCTGTTCAGACTGTGATTTTCGTTTTGCTGTTGTTGCAGGCGGGTGCCAGACTTGTTGAGTTTCTACAGTTTCATGTTCTATTTCCACGGCATCATGTGCGGACCACTCTCGTTCTATTCAGACTACATGGCTTCATCAAGGGTACCGACATCCAGCAACCTCCCCACATCTCTTCTTCTGCCACATCATCCTCTAATGTGAGATTGTGTGTCTTTATCTTTTTTGTTATTGAGTGTTGCGTTTTGGCGTTTTTGGTTGTGTGTATGAGAAAGTTTGAGTGTGTATATTTGTGTGTGTGTGTGTGTGTGTGTGTGTGTGTTGTGTGTGTGTGTGTGTGTGTGTGTGTGTGTGTGTGTGTGTGTGTGTGTGTGTGTGTGTGTGTGTGTGTGTGTGTGCGCATGCGTGTGTATGCATATATGTGTCCCACAATGGTAAGGTTGTAGAGGAGTGAATTGGTAGTACTTGGATATTGTTTATCCAGCATCATGAGAACAGTGGTCATCTCTTGTCCCTTTTTGTCTTACTTATCCCAACTGTGAACAGGGTCAGGTACCCACCCACAGCTCGGTGGACTGGAGGCTGCTCACAGTGTTTTTCTTGGAGCAGGTCCACACCTACGTTATGTTCAAACTTATGCAGTCAGATTGGAAGTTGGGAGCTCTAACTCTAAGCCATCCCCCGTGGGGATGCTGGGGGCTCTTTCAGTATGAATAGTATCTCCCCTTCTGGAAATTCTGTGCTAGAAATTTCCTCTTTTCTGTCACTCTTTTTGTTTCTGCCTTGTTCCTTTGCTTTCCATCATTTCTTCCTATCATTTTCTGCCTTGCTTGACCAAGAATATATGTTTAGGATAAAAAAGAATTATGAAATGAGAATGTCTGTATTTTGAGGAAAAAGATATAATAATGATAACACCAAGAATGTCAGGATGTTCTGATATTTGAAAAACACAACCATTTCATAATGCATTATATTGATGGGCATGTTAGTCAAGTAGGTTAATGTTGAGACTACTAATGAGAAAGTCCTGGGTTCAGTTTTGCCAGGGTACCTTGGCCTGGTAGGTAAAGGGAGATATTTTTCTGATCTCCCAGGTAACAGTGTGCACACCTGCCAATGCCTAAGCCCCCCTTCGTACATATATGCAGACAGAATATCAAATATGCATGTTACAGACTTTGTTAACCCTTTGACTCCCTCACCCTATCTGCTAGCACCCTGCATCATCATCAGTGATAACAAACCAAAACCGTAACCCTTTGACCCTTGACCTATCACGTTCCCAGGAATCTGGTGGATAGGGTGAGGGAGTCAAAGGGTTAATTTTTTTTTGCAGCTGGTGGATATGGTGTGGGAGTCAAAGGGTTAAGTCATGTTAGTGTCCTGTGGCTTGTGGACACATGAAAACACATCCAGCATACAAATCCATTGAAGATGCAGACTGTATGACAACATAGTGGAGTGTGGTCAGGTCACCTAACACCTTGAGTTCTCCATGTTCCACTATCAAGTCTGATATGTGTAATGCACATAAAATCCGATGAATTTGAAGAATATCACATACAAGAAAGATTTATGATAATGTATTTGTTTTTCAGCATTTTAAGGCTGGACATACAAACAGACGCTTTAGTTGCATGCTTATTATTGTAATACACAACACGTACTATGAACACAAAAAAAGTCTTTTTGTTAACCTTTATCATCAGCTGCTCTGAAGTGGAATAGTATACAGTGCCGTTACCTGCTTGCATGGTCTGGTCATGTCACCTGCAATGGCATATTATTCGAGACCTACCTTCATGGCACCCACATTGATTTTTTTTTTTTGATCGATGGGGATTCAAACCCACAACTGCTAATCTGTAGCCAGATTAACTGTTTTGTGCTTATATTTTCTTTTTTTTTGTGTGTGTATTCCAGGGTCACACAGACAAGATCCAAGACAGCCCAGCTTCTGGAGCAGATCTTAAGGTAATAATGGTAATAATTCCATTAGTTTAGTACAAACAGTCTATGTCAAAGCGTGCTCCTTGTAGTAACATGTTCCTTGTTAGTGTTTGATTGAGCTTACCAGGAAAAGATGTATTTTTACATGGACTTAAAAATCCTGGAGGACTTGCCAGACATCTGTCACAACCATCAAGCCTGGTCTGCATTGATCGTATGCATATGACTGGTGCATAGATGCGCCTTGATTTGAATTAGAAAAAACACGAAAGAAGAATATGAACGCGTATTTAAGACAACAAAACAAGACAGGCGCAAATTTTTGGCCAACTGGCCTTTGTCAAGCGTAAGATTACAAACAAACAAACACTAGATACAAAAAATTTGAGAAAAAGACTGAAACTTCCTTGCTGCTGTCTTCAATGAGAGAAAAGGAAGTTTCAATCTTTTTCTCAAATTTTTTATATCTATGTTTGTTTGTAATCTCACCACGGCTGTTCCCGAGCAAGATTTTAGTTTGAGAGCAGGAGCGGTGGAGGTGAGGGGGACGGGACGGGAGAGATAAACGATAACCAGTGATGTGTGGACTGTCAAGTGGCGCTCTGCACAGGCAGTGTGTGAGTGCAACGCGCTGAGCTGTCAAAAGGGAACCGCAGGTGTCAGTGATACGAGACTCGTAGCAAGGCCAGTTAACTTTTTATAGCGTTGCAGTACATGGGTAGGTTGTGAAAACATTAAATTACAAAGTCTGAGTTTCACCAAGAGAAATATGAACAATATAACCAAACGCAGGAATGACTCATGTAGAAACTGATATCAGGCATGCAGAAAACAATTAGATATAACAGCTGTTTTGCTTGCAAAGATCAGATGATTGACAGAAGAAAACCACCAATGTTAAATAAAAAATCCAATTTAAACGACAAATTGTTCATGCACCTGCACTTTTACAACATTCATATTTTCAGAGATGTTAGCTGCATGTGTGTGGACAACACCAAACTTACCGAATAAGTATTTGGTTGTCCGCAAGGATCGTTATCAGCTTGTTTAGTAAGTATCCCATCACTTTGATATAGCACAGACTTCTCTCACAGTACAAGGCAGCAGCCTTCTTTCACACAATGCAGAGGCTGACTATACAGGCTTACGTAGCTTCAACACTAAGTGTCTTTTAACACAGAACCAGCAGACATCCATTTGCCAGTTCTTATTACCACTTCCGGCACATATACACACGCACAACTACAAATTGGCAAATACACACACTAACAACAACAACAACAACAACAACAACAAGAAAACAACGATAACAGGAAAAAAACAGTTTCAGTATAAAAAAATCTAAATAAAACGACGAAACTGAGTCACACACACACACACACACGCACACGCAACACAACACACCAACACAACACAACACAACACAACACAACACAACACAACACAACACAACACAACACAACACACAGACACACACACACCACGCACACGCACACACGCACGCACGCACCACAACACACACACACACACACACACACCACCACACACCACACTACACACACATGCATACACAAAAAACAAAAAAAAAGCGAAAACAAACAAAAAACAAACAAACAAAAAACAACGAAAACAAAAGTGACAAAAGAAATTAAACAAAACAGCAACAAAAACAAAAGAGACAACAACAGGAAAGCAACAACTTGAAAATATTTTCACTCACGTACTGTCTCCCGTTTCACATGAAATAATTCCAGTATAGAAAGGTAGATGAACAGCAAAAACACGCACACACACCCCACAGTGAGAAATGATGACACTCACTTACACTCTATAAATGGAGCACAAACTCAAACTATATAACCAAATGAATAATTTATAGCTGCACTCGATCAAATGATAAATAAACAATAAGGATTCCAAAAAATGAATTGACAAAGTGTGCACAATTTCGTTCTACACAACGCAAAGTTGATGATAAAATGGCTTAATCACTGTACAGCGCAGTATTAATCCTCTGTTTCCCTTGCCACTAGACTAAGGAATGCGGAAACATTTAGCTACGGGGCAAAGGGCGGACGTCTGATATCTGACATCTGGTGCCAGCCTGACCACCAACTAAAAGGCGAAAAAGAGAGTAACTGAAACAGCCGTGTTACGCTTGACAAAAGCCAGTTGGCCGAAAATTTACGCTTTTCTTGTTTTGTTGTATTAAATAGGCGTTCATATTCTTCTTTCGTGTTTTTTCTGGTTCCTGTGTGCTTGAACGCGGGCAGTCACACTTGTTTTGGATTTTGATTTGAATTGTCAAGATTTGATGCCATATAGATACTGTAATTGTTATAAGTTCTTTGCCCTATGAAAGTGCGTGAAATGGATAGAGATACAATATGCGGCACCACCTGGGAGTTGAGAAACTTGTGTACCACACATCCCAACTCCTGCACCCTGTCTGCCAGCATCCTGCATTGTCAACCATGCTAGCAAAGCAAAAACGTAACCCTTTGATTTCCTCTCCCTGTCCATCAGCTTCCTGCAAAAAGCTGGTGGATAGGGTGAGGGTGTCAAAGGGTTTGTTTTGCATTTGGTTGATAGGGTTTGTGAGTCAAAGGGTTAACATCAGCATCAACCAGTATGTGTACAGTAAAGGCAATTGAGGGGAACATGTTGCCATAGGTATGGAAAAGGTCTTAGAGCAAGGTAGGCTTAATTAAAGGAACTAACACCTGCTTTGTTATCCCCACTTAAAATTAATTTTTGTTGTTTGAGAATGTAGATTACATCCCAGTTCTTTTTTCCCTGGG
This sequence comes from Monoplex corrugatus, assembly GCA_030674185.1. Taxonomy (NCBI): domain Eukaryota; kingdom Metazoa; phylum Mollusca; class Gastropoda; order Littorinimorpha; family Ranellidae; genus Monoplex; species Monoplex corrugatus. The sequence goes on from JAPXFY010000027.1 coordinate 45,948,772, forward strand.
GATGCTGGGGGCTCTTTCAGTATAAATAGTATTCCTACCTTCTGGAAATTCTGTGCTAGAAATTTCTTCTTTTCTGTCACTCTTTTTGTTTCTGCCTTGTTCCTTTGCTTTCTGTCATTTCTTCCTATCATTTTTTGCCTTGCTGGTCCATTCATCTGTATGTGTTAGATAAAGTCTTACGTATATTTCTCCTAGGATTGATAATTGGGACACATATATTAAGTGCATTTTTGGCTCAAGGGAAGTGAGATGTGAAAGCAATTTTAGGTAATTTAGGCCCGTTTTTATGCAATTATGTATTAGAGTCCGTAGTTATGTTTAAATTTGTATTCAGGTATTTTTTATAATTCCCTGTATGATAAATTGGACGGAGTGGTCAACACCAGGGGCATCTCCTTAGATTATGTGCTTGAATGCATTATATGTGTACTTTATTTTCTTTTCCTTTTTTTTTTTGTCCTGTTCAAGTATTGTGCATGTTTTGTAGTGACTGTCGCCCTGATATGACTACGCAGTCGGTTAGGCTTTAAACAAAATAACAGTAATGAAAATCCCAATTCTGCTTAAGTGGATGACTGAAAGATATTTACAGACTTTCCAGTTGTCTTACCTACTTGACTGCCGCGCCAGTCAAAAGGAGCATTTAAAAAGCGGACACTGATGATGATATTGATGATGATGATGATGATATTGATGATGATGATGATATTCATGGTGATATTGATGATGACAGTATGTCAGCACAGAATGATGGTAATAAAGTGGTCAATGATGATTTGTCAGCACACAAAGCAGTATCAAAGCAGATGTTGATGACGACATTGATGATGATGTTCATGGTGATGATGATGATGGTGACAGTGTGTCATCACACAGGGGTGGTAATCAAGTGATTGATGATGATGTTTCAGCACACAAAGCAGTATCAAAGCGTATACTGATGATGACATTGATGATGATGATGACGGTGATGACAATTTTCCAGCACATAAGGGTGATAATAGGTACCGGCAGCCTCTCTTTAGCAATGCGGGAATTGTGTCAGTCAGTGGAAAAATTGCACATGTTTATCAGTCAAATATTCTTGCAGATGAACATGAATGACAAAGTTGTTATCATGAAGATAAAGATTGTTCTTTCCTCTATCGATCTGTGCTGTTTTGTTTTTGTTATAAATGCACCCATACGAAAATCTGCGCAAAAAAACAAAACACGCCGTCCGACGAAGTTTCAATGCGTATCACGTAATGGTGACTGGCTCACGGCAGTGCTTGGGTGACCGGTTAACGGCAACTTAAATTATACGGGTCACACAGGACTACCTTCATGCAAATTAGTACAGTTGACAGGTCGAAACCCTGTCCTTCATTCCCGTATAATATTTATTTTATAAGATTATTAGTTTGTTAGTCTTCTAAAGGTCGAAATATTGGCAAACTTTGAAGAAGAATATCTGAGGACCTCCTTAATAAATCAGATCGTTCCCGCGGATACACTAATAGCTTATTTTTTGCTGAATCCAACCATGTACGGAACTTTGAGATGTGTCGTTTCCAGGGTGTGCGCGAGGTTGTCTGCGGTGAGTAACCGTGATCTGTCAGTTTAGCGTATGGGAACCTCGAATCATGGCGGCCTTCGAAGCGATCGCTGAAAGTCCAGTCAACGGATTTCTACCTGTGATCGTCAAGCTGAAGGACAAACGTTGTAACCATCGACTGATTTTTCATGAAAATTGACTTAGAAGTTTGATTCAGTGAATTATTTTTGATGTTTCTCTTTACTTAGAAAGATTTTAAAAGAAATCCGCGGCAGGTATAGCCTGCATAAGCAAAGAATAGAAAGTACGATCTCCGGTTTGATGTTTTATCGCCAAGGGATTTTTTTTAAGCGACCTGGAACTAGTAGAAGTAAAACTGTGTGAAGCAACTGCTTTCCAAAGGTGTTTATATTGCTACTATTTAATGAATACGATGGAATTTTGTTTTAATACATCGAAATCATCATATTTGTGCTAGTACTTGGCCAGAAATTCAAACCGGAAGTTGGTCGGCGAGTGCATGTCGTCTGTCGGATCAGATTCGACAATGTTTATCATCGCAAAGAAATAGCAAATGGCCGTTTTGCACAGTCACACAAGCGTGCACGTATGCACGCAGGCACGCACACATTATCAGAACACTATATAGCATCAGGCAAACGCGGACACATAGCTAGCTCCACAAAGTCCAATGAGCCTTTCTAATGGCACAATATAAGTTAGGCCTACTTTACTCTCAAAAGTAATAGCTGGCACAAATTAAAGAAAATACTTAAGAAAGAAAAAAATTTGGATTTTATTTCTATTTGTTTTCAAGGCAGTGATGATTTTTTGTGGATGAAATTAACCATCACTGCCACCAAAACTTCGACAGCAGACACTCACTAATAAACTATTTTTACTGTTAAAACTGTTGAGAACTGAGTGTGATAAGTCGAGGAACGAGAACATGGCTTTTGTTTAAAAAATTAGTAACACTGATTAATCATCACCTCAGGGGCTAAATCTGAAGACAAAAATTGAGACAGTTTTAAAAGAAGCGGAGAGATTTACAGTAGATAGACCAGACATTGAAAATTTCTTTGTCTGTGGATATGGGAAGATGCATGTTATTGCGAAATAACTGATGAAAATAATTTATTGATAAACATTAGGAATGAGTATAGAAATGGCTGTAAGTCGTATACTGCATTGCCAGGCATGTATCTTCTGCTGTTACACATTTTAGTTTCATTATGTTATTGAGAAGGATGTCTTTCTGTGCTAGTATGATACAAAGTCATCTGTGGATCACATTGTTTCAGACTAAATCAGTAGGCCTATATGCACACAAAATCTTAAGATCTCGTATATTAGCAGCATTTGCTTGTAAAGAGTGAAGCTGTAGCTTTGTATTTGATTCACATGCAAAATTTCAGGAGATTCCATCAAGACATAATGTGAGTTATGTCTGTTTTAAGTTGGCCCGACAAATGGGCACTCACATTGTTTGGGTGCAAATGCATAAAATATCTTACATCTTGAATATAACTAAACTTGTAAATAATTTTCTGGTAGCTTTCTGTCTATTTGATTCACATGCAAAATGTCAAGGAAATCCATAAAAAAAATAAGCGAAATATGTGCATTTTAATTTGGTCTGGTATGTGAACCATGCTTTTTCCATCGTTCAAATGAGATATTTTGCCATTTTTGGAGTCATATAACTCATGACTTTGTCACTTTATGCTGCCCCCCAAAAATCAAGATTCATACAATAACATTGTTTCTGAGGAAAAGTAAACTCTAGCTAATTCTGTCTTCTTATTTTTGTGTAATGAGGGTGCAAAAATGGCTTGTCATGCAATTTCGAACATTTACAAAATGGCATATTTATGAAGTTTGCAGCACTGCTGTGTAAATGTATGAACAGATCTGCTTGTATTCTTGCTTTTTTATGTAGTTTATGTTGTTAAGAATTAAAATCAGGAATGACATTCTCTGTCTGAGGACTTCTGGAAAATTTAGGTTCCTGCAAACTTGCTACATTTTACAATTGGAGAAAACGTACGTAAACTGCCGTTTTCAAAGTGTGTTATCTCTGGACTTAATACAGCTAGAGACTTACTTTTTTTTGCATTGTGCTTATTTTTTCTTGTACTTTTCAGAAATAAAGTGTTAATAACTTTTTCAGAAGTTTAATTTTTGGCTGCCGGTATCTAGTGATAATAAAGTGGTCAGTGATGATGTTTCACCACACAGAGCAGTGTCACAGCAGATGATATTGACGATGATGATGATGATGACAGTGTGTCAGCACACCAGGGTGATAATAAAGTGGTCGATGATGATGATGATAATGATGATGATGATGATGATGATGATTTGTTTCAGCACACAAAGCCGTTTCAAAGTGGATGCTGATGATGACATTGATGATGATGGTGATGATGATGATGATGATATTTCAGCACACAAGGTGGTAATAGAGTTTCTAGGTCAGTGATGATGATGATGATGGGGGGGGGGGGATGGTGTTTCCACACACAAAGCGGTGTCAAGGCGGGTGCTGATGATGACATTGATGATGATGGTGACAATGTGTCACTACGCATAGGTGGTAATAAAGTGGTTGATGATGACGATGGTGATGATGTGTCAGTACACAAAACAGTGTCAAAGCAGATGCTAGTGATGACATTGATACTGATGATGATGATGATGATGATGATGATGACATTTCAGCACACAAGGGTGATAACAAAGTGGTTGATGATGACGATGGTGATGATGTTTCAGTACACAAAGCAGTGTCAAAGCAGATGCTAGTGATGACATTGATACTGATGATGATGATGATGATGACAACGACGTTTCAGCACACAAGGGTGATAACAAAGTGGTTGATGATGATGATGATGATGGTGATGATGTTTTAGCACACAGAGCAGTATCAAAGCAGATGCTAATCATGAAATTGATGATGATGATGATAACAATGAAGTGTGTCGGCACATAAGGGTGGTAAGAAAGTGGTTCATGATGATGAAGATGTTTCAGCACACAAAGCAGAATCTAAGTGGATGCTGATGATGACATTGATGATGATGATGATGACGACAATGTTTCAGCACACAAGGGCAGTAATAAAGCGGTTGATGACAGCTCTTGCGTGTGGTGCCGTCATGATTGTGTTAACTCCCCTGCTGTGTCCACCTCAAGGATTGCTCGGTCAGTCTTTGTGTTTGCTTCTTCTGTCTTGTTGGTTGGTCGGTTGGTTGGTTTTCTTTTAACAAAAGGAGAAGGGGAGTTGTTTGGATAGTTGTGGGGTGTGTGTGTGTGCGCGCGCCGGTGTGTGTGTGCATGCGCATTTGTTATTTCATTCAATGCCTGTTCACATATTCATATATTCATATTCATATCTTTTTGTCACAATGGATTTATCATGTGAAACTCTGACTGCTTTTCTCATTGAGAACATGTCACTGCAGGGCAGTGCAACTTTTTCTTTTTTCTTTTTGTTTTTTTTATCAAAACTTCAGAAAGACAAGAAGGCTAATTGGCCTTCAGAGGGGAGACCTGGGAAATGAACCTATCTATCCAATGTTTTATATCAAGGCAGCTGGATTAAAATCCTGCTTTTTACGTTTTCAACTGCCATGGGATCTTTAATGTGCACAGGTCAGAAGGCACATGGGTCTGACTTGTTTTTCATGCCCTTCTGAAGGACTAGACATTCAGTTAGATTTTCAGGTCAAACTAAGGAGAAAAGTTGAGGCCTCAACAGATGATGAACCCTGTAACCTTGAGTTTCTTTATTGGAAGGCAAATGCCTGAACCGTTTACCACTCTTCTCCCTAAGACACACACGCACATGCGCGCGCCACACACACACACACACACACACACACCACCACACACACACACAACACACAACCACACACACACACACACCACACCACCCCCCCCCCACCCACACCACACACACACCCACACACACACACCACCACCCCACACACACACACACACACCACACACACACACACACACACACCACACCACACACACACCACACACACCACCACACACCCACACACCACCCCACCCACACCACACCCACCCATACACCCCCACCCACCCCCCACCCACCCACCACACCACCCCACACACCACCCCCACAACCCACACCCCCACACCCACCACCACACACCACACCCACCCACACACCCCACCCCACACCCACACAACACACACACACACACACACACAAACACACACAACACCACACATCTAATCTGTGACACATAAGAGGAGCGTATTGCCATAGTGCAGTGCCACACTTTTGTTGTTGTTCTGTTCACTCCATGTGTATTATTATGTAGTTTTGGTTGCCTATGAAAGTAGATTTTTCAACAGTTTCACAAGAGACAGCTGCTTTTCTTTGTTGCCATAGGATCTTTAACCCTTTGACTTCTGCACCCTGTCCACCAGTGTCCTGCGTTGTCAACCATGCTGGCAAAGCAAAAACTTAACCCTGTGATTCCCTCACCTTATCCACAGGCTTCCTGCAGGAAGCTGGTGGATAGGGTGAGGTAGTCAAAGGGTTAAGTTTTTGCAGCTGGTGGATACAGTGCGGGAATCATATTGCGCTGACTTGTGTGCTGTGCAGGAGACATCAGTTTATGATCTCATCCAAAATGCTGTTACCCGAACTGTCATTTGAAATTTAAGCATTAGTTTTAATGGGTGTAGAGGTGTTGGTGAGTGGAAATGAGTGGCATGAGGGTAGTGACACAGGAGCTGTGCAGAAGATGGAAACAGTAAAACAAAAACAGAGAAAAGTAATATGAAAGCTAAATTGAAGTAACTACCAACTTTTAAACAGACAGAAACAAGAAACACGCAAAAACAGAATAAAGCCTGTTTCATTTATAAAACACAACAGGTAAATAGTGAGGCCTCTCTAGCATTCTGCACTCTGGTAAATGATCCGATATTCATCATATCAAAGTTGAATATTGGTCTACTTTCTCACTTGTAAGTGTGATTCTTTACCAATTGGAGGTGCTTTGATTTCGTTTCATTTGGTTTATCGTTTCTTATAATAATAATCTTACACATTTACGCCTGATGAAATTCTGGAATACTGGGTGCTTTATTTATTATCATATGATTATCATGTATATTTAAATATGGTAAAATCTGGGTGGCTGTTTTATTATCTTGTTATCTTGTATGTATGAGCCTGATGAAATACTGATTGGAAAGAACAAGAATAAAATAAAATACGAACAAACAATGATATGATATGGCTGATCATATGAAATAATGGGTGATCATATAAAATGAGTGTAAATCATATGAAATAATGGGTGTCAAATAAAATGAGTGTCAAATTAATTACAAAATGAGATATGAAATAATACTCATTTGTACAATTTGTTGAATATGCAAGAGGAAATATACAAACAAATAAATGACATAATACTAATACATGACAATACAGAACAGAAAATGGCTGACTGAGTGAACTCAGTTTAAAGAGGATACTAAAGTTTAATCAGTATGATCATGGTGTAATGGAATACCCATTCTGGACAGTGAAATTCTCACCCAGCCCTTCCCCTTCCCCAACACATGTTCACACGTGTACCGCACACACATGTGCACACATACTCATGTAAACATACATGATGCACACATATACACCCACACACATACCCCTACTCCCACCTGACAACACACACACAGATCCCTGGATAACCACATGAAACATCACAACCTGATTTAGCCTGCATAAAACCCCATCTAGATACATTATCTGTCTGATGGCTTGGTTTCAAGTCTATCATAAAATGATAAACAAAAAGCAGTGATAAACAGGTGTGCTATCAATTACGCATGAACAGATGGTGCATGTATATCAGTATCGTTGATAATGTGTCAATATTTGTTGGTAATGTGCTTATGTGTTGATGACATGTTTACACTTGTCACAGATAGTGAATGTATATCAGTATTTGTTGATAACATGTTTGTGTATTTGTTGGTAACAAGTTTGTTTTTTTCTGTCACAGATGGGTATGTCTATCAGTGTTTGTTGGTAACTTGTTTGTGTCTGTTACATCTGCATCAAAAGATTGTGCATTGTTTCAACAGAGCAAGCATACACCCATTCACAGAATCATATAGACCATGTCAAGATAAAAAAAAAAAAACCCACTAATATCATTGTTTGACTTGTCCATTTTACAGACATACATTATAAATCCGTCTTGTATATAGTGCTGTTCTTCACATTCATTTGGACTCGCTGTGCATTACACTTAATCAGACGTTTTAGTGGAATACAGAGAACCCAAACTGTTAGATGACACTATATTTCACTGCATGGTTGCACAGACTGTTTCTTTAGTGGGCATGCATTTTGGGTGTTTTCATGTTACCATAAGCCAGCCATGATATGACTTACAGGATCTTCAGTGTGTATATTTGATATTCTGTACGTGTATACATACAATGATACATTCCAAGTGGATGTAGGCGCTGGCAGGTATGCACACATGTTAATGTGGTAGATCAGAAAAATATCCACCTGTACCCACCAGGCATAGGTGTATACACAGATCAAATACTGGATCTTCCAATTAGAGGTCTGACATTTACCTAGTTGACTATGATACCATGGACATTCTAAATGTTGAGTTTTTGTATGCCATTGCATATTGGAAGAATAAAAGGAGAGAGAGATGGGGAGGGGTGGGTGAATGTGACATAAAGAGACAAAGAAAGGACAAATTAGGAAGGACAGGTGATGCAAAAAAAAAAAAAAAAAAGAAGACCAAGATGTCAAAAGAAAAGAAACAAGCAAAACATGGGGGAGAGGTGTGCTATGTGTAGGCAATACATATTGAGAAGACAAACTGGTGGCCAGCCACAACACCATCGCTGCCACTGATACAAGTAACTGTCCTTGGACTGAAGCCAGGAGCTGTTCAACAATTAACTAACATGAGATTCATCATTAGCAATGAGGGATCTGAACCAGAAATCCTCTTGAGGGCAGTAAAGACAACAAAAGCACTGTCCGGATTGAAACTTATATGGAAAGACAAAAACATTTCTTTGATACTCAAAATCAGGCTTGTATGTGGGCTGGTACATTCCATCTTTTTGTATGCATATGAGACCTACAAAACCTTGTGAATATACTAGAAATAGAAAGCAAAGGTAAGGGGTTGGAACTAAACAGCAGGAAGACTGAAGTCATGGTGATCAGTAATAAACATGAAATCCCGTCATGCAAAATAACAGCAAATGGCACAACCTTGACACAGATTAATAAGTTTAAATACCTGGGAACCGTCATTTCATCATACAGCAGATGCACATCGGAAATAGCCGGCAGAATCGGCTAAGCCAAAACAGCATTCAAGAAGATGACAAGCATTCTTACCAACAAATGCCTATCAATTAACATCAGGAAGAGAGTTCTTGAATGTTATATAGAACCAATACTGTTGTACGGATGTGAGGCGTGGACAGCCAACAAGCAAAGCAAGAACAAGATTGAGGCAGCTGTGATGTGGTTTCTAAGAAGAATGTTGAGAGTTCCATGCACAGCAAAGAAAACAAACGAGACAGTCTTGATGGAGGCAGACACAAGTAGATCATTCATAAGGAAGATTAGGAAAAGACAGGCAACATTTATAGGCCATTTTATGAGGAAGGGGGATTTGGAGCACCTGGTCACAACGGGAAAGCTGGAGGGAAAGAGAGCACCAGGTGGACCCAGGGAGAAAATGCTGGACAGACTTGCAGAGTGGCTGAAGATGAGGAGGGTGGAGGAGATGCTTGGGGCAACAAGAGATAGAGACAGATGGAAGTCCATGATTGCCAACGCCATGCGGCAGGGCACCTGATGATGATGATGATGATGATATGAGACATGGACCCTCATAACAGATTGGGAAAAACTAATCCAAGCCATGGAAGCAAGTTGTTATCAACAAGGTACAATACATCAGATAACAGTGATCATATCACCAGTGAACAAGTGCACCAAACCA
>JAPXFY010000027.1:45963356-46000856 GCA_030674185.1 Monoplex corrugatus
CTTCCTCACGCTAGAGTTCATTCCGTCATTACGACTGTACATGTAAGTAATGATGTGTTCATCACTGTCTGCCCTCTGCTAGTGTTCATTCCGTTGTTATGACTGTACATGTAAGTATTGACTGTTCATTACCCTCTGCTCTCTGCAAGAGTTCATTCCTGTATGTGTAACTATTGACTGTTCATCACTATCCACCCTCTAAGTTAACCCATATTACTGCAGAGTGCCCGCCAGCGCCCACCGTAAATCGTAATAGCATTTACCGTTGAGCGCCCATCAGCGCCCGCTGTATATGTGGCCACTGTGGACGCTGCCATCATTGTTTACATAAACGAGAATCCCGCGAGAGTGAGAGCCTCGTTTTGGCGACTTCCTGCCCCGCACTTAGAACTTTACAGTGTCAAAATGGATCAAGTTTTCATGACCGATGAGGAGTTACGGCGTCTATTGAATGATGACGGAGAAGAATTTGAAGGTTATATGGCAGAGGATCTTGTTAAAGTTGATCCATGTGATGTAGAAAGTGACCTGGATATCAACTTGGAAGCTGTTGCTGCCGAGTTTGACGATAGTAAGAGTGAGAGTGACGGCGAAGGTGGGTCGAGTGTCGATCGATTGCCTGACCTTCAAAACCGTAAGTGGCAGGATGTTTTAGGCTCGGTTTCAGTGAAGGAATTTTCTGAAAATGTTGTTGTGCATGATCTGCCCGTTGATCGGCATTTTCATAAGTATACCCCCCCCCCCCCCACCCCCCTTTGTGTGTGTATGTGTGTGTGATTGAAAAATGATGTTATTGGTATGTGAGTGAGATTATTTGTTTATGTAACAGCGCAGTGAGTCAAACTGAGAATAGCGCTATACAAAAGTTATTTATTATTATTGTTATTACTGGTGCAAGCTTTGCACAGTTTCATGCTCAGCTTCTGCAGTAGACTTTGTTCTGGGTCCTCTGGGTCATTTGCAGGCCATTTAGAAGCATTTCTGGACTATCTTTGACTTTGAAATATCACACCTGTAAAGTTTTAGTAACGTTCACCATCAAATCCGACTTTATATAATTTTTTCTGTGAGTAAAAAACAGAATGAACCTGAAAAAAAACTCTTTCTGTGAGTACTTCATTGTATGCACAATGCCAAAAAAAAGATTCCTTGAAACAAAAAGGGTAATTATATTTTTAATTGATTTCTTTAGTTAGTAACTATCGAAAATTGCAAGAGTTACTTTCCTTGACATGGGATTTCATAGTATGGTTCACGTTGGGTGATGTGGGGGTATATGGGTTAAGTACTGACTGTCTGTCACTTTTAAGTATTGACTGTTCATCACCATCCTTGCTCTAACAGAGTTCGTTCCATTGTTACATGTGTCATGTAAGTATTGACATGTGACATGTGCGTCACCTCCTCATTTTACCAGAAGTCATGTTGTTGTTACGACTGTACCTGTAAGCACACTCATTATGACTGGTTTTCTCTTGTGATCCTGTATTTCATTGCACATACTGTACTGAGTCTCACAAGCACTGGCTGGCATGAATACCTGTGGTCTGTATTAGTTATTTGCTAAACAGTTCTGTACTATGTATTTCTGTACAAAATAGTTTCCCAAAATGAAAGTGAAAGTAGAAGAAATCACAGTCTCATGAGCATACCCAGTTCCTCTGAGACATATCAACTTCTCTGTTGGTGGCATGCCGTTTGGTCAGACATCCTTGTTCTGTGCTCTTCTCTAGTTTGGCTGTTTCCCTGTCTCACCTCTGGAATTGGATGAATGGAGTGTGTAGCCTTATAGTTAAAGCACCCGTTTGGGCAGTGAAAAACTTGGGTTTGAATCCCAGTCCATCACAGATTTTTTCTTCCCCTGTGATCTTAGTGATGGTTTGGGTGTCGTTCTTCCAGGTGAGATGGTAAAGTAAGGTCCTGTGTGCTGTGTGCACATAGTGCACATTAAGGTTACATGTTGCAACATCATGGGAAGCAAGTCCAAAAGCACTTTGTACATCACAGAAAATGTTATACACAAGGACATAAGTCAGCAGGAAATCAGTAGTATAAGTATGATGTGACAATTTCAGTTTCAGCTTTTTAAGATGATGTCTCTGCAATCGGAATGAATTCCATTTGATTAAAGTCACTGGTGCCATGTGATGGACAAGATCCAGAATAATTATGGCACAAGCCTTAAGCCTGCGCATTAATCCATGAACTGGCCAGGTCCTGAGGTCCTCTCTAGACAAGAGCAGTCTTCTCTATGAATGCATATGCGTACGTCCACTCACCCGACCACCCACCCACCCACCCACACATCCACCCACACACCCACTCACACACACACACACACACAAACACACACATACACAAACACACACACACACACATACACATACACACACAACACACACACCACTCACATACACACACACATACACAAACACACACACACACACAACACACACACACACACACACACACACACACACACACACACACACACACACACACACACAGTTTTTATGCAAGCACATACACGTCCACATGCATGTAAAAATACACAAATACCTAAGCAAGGACTTGTGCTACACAAGCTGAAGAGAGAGAGAGAGAGCATGCAAAATCTGTAGAGGTCACTGCTCTTTACATCCTTTGTCTGTTTCAGGGCGCAGTACTTCTGGATGCATATCGCAGCGCTGGCCGTGATTATCTATTTAACTGTGATGGGCGGCACGTCTTCAAAGACATCCAGCCAGAACAAGTCTGTCAACGCAGAACCTAAGATCATCAAACAGCAGTGAACTTCTACCTTCCTCTGGCATTTCCTGACCAACATGGCATAGGGGACCCAGCTTGTATGTCACATCCTGAGCTTTCTGACAAGAGCTACCCTGGGGGGTATAACACGGTCAGATAGTTCTGTTAGAACATAAATGATGATATTCATTCAATTATTAATTTTCTTGCTTACAGAATGGTGAATTCAGTTAATGATCTCTGTGTCATTCCCTGACCCTATCTACCAGCTTCCTAAAGATGCTTGGTGGATAGGGTAAGGAGTGAAAAGGGTAAAGTGGTTTTGTTGAACAAAACAAAACAAAAAAAGGATGGTGAAATGGATTGATTTCACAAGATCCATCGGGAAACGACAACGATCAGATCATGGGAATCGAACAGTGACGTGACATTTTGGATATATCCACTTGCGCTTCAGCTATTCAACCAGACATTTTGTGGGGATCTTTCTTCGGGCGGATATATTGTGGAGATCTGTCTTCAGTTGGACATGCTATGGGGATTTCTCATTAGGAGGATGATTCGCGGGGGGATGTCTTCAGCCATATGAGTGATCGGGATTTCTCTACAGCAGAGTAATTTTGTGGGGGATCTTCTTCAAGTGGACATGTTGTGGGGATCTGTCGTCAGCTGCATAAAGGGTGGTGATGCCATCTCCTAGGGGGAGAGAAGCTGAATTACACATGGTAAATCCATTGTAACAAAAAATAAATACAAAGATATAGTAAGTACAGCTGAACAGATTGGTTTGGACACTGCTAAATATAAATACAAAATATAAAGTATGTACAGCTAAATAGATTGGTTTGGACACACTGTTAAATATTCTGCTAGAATGGTTTTGGACTCTTAGTTATGCTGGAACAGTCGGTGACAAAAGAACAGCGGTGGAAAGTCACCTCTGCTACGCAGATTTCCGCACCGGAAAGAATACATTTTTCGGGATAATACTGGCCCTTTCCACAGAAAAGTCATATCCAGCTTCTTTTTTTCAAAGTAGTGTAAGTAGAAGGAGTATGATTTATAACTTAATGTGGTTGTATTGAAAATATGTATGCAGAAAATACCTTTTTAAGCACTCTGAAGGTCTGATTTGATGCCTGAAAATGCCAGATTGCGCAGATTTTAATTCTTTTCTTAGGGAGCATGTCCCTGGAACCCTCAAGGCTTTCTCTCCCTCCCCCTCCCCCAAGCAGTTTCTACCCCTGAAAAAAAAATGAAGAAAGGCAAGCAGCTTCTCTCCCCCACCCCCACCCCTCCAGGAAGCTGGTGAATAGAATAAGGGAGTCAAAGCGTTGTTTTCATTTGGTAGATAAGGGTGTGGGAGTCAAAAGGTTAACGACAGTAACGGCTCGTGAGAGTGAGAGACCATAGGTAAGGAGACCATCACCGTGTCCACCCAGTCAACAACCCCCATGAAAGGAGAAAGGCGAGCATTAGTGTGATAGCAAAACATTCACAGCGAACAGGATGAACTCTTTTCATCTCAACTAAGATGGAGGATATGTACCGTGTATGTTTCTGATTCTTGTTTGTGATATTGACATCCTGAGTGTGTTTGTAAACATCCTGAGTGTGTTTTTAAACATACTGAGTGTGTTTATGAACATCCTGAGCTTGTTTATAAACATTCTGGACCATCCTGAGTGTGTTTATGAATATTATGAGTGTGTTTATAACATTGTGGACCATTCCTGAGTGTGTTTATAAACATTATGAGTGTGTTTATAAACATCATGAGTGTTTATAAACATTCTGGACCATCTTGAGTGTGATTATAAACATTATGGGCCATCCTGAGTGTGTTTATAAATATCCTGAGTGTTTATAAACATCCTGGACCATCCTGGGTGTTTGTAAGTACACTGGAACATCCTGAGTGTATTTATAAACATCCTGGACCATCCTCTGTGTGTTTATAAACATTCTGGACCATTCTGAGTGTTTGTAAGTACACTGGAACATCCTGAGTGTATTTATAAACAACCTGGACCATCCGCTGTGTGTTTATAAACATTCTGGACCATCCTGAGTATGTTTATAAACATTCTGGACCATCCTAAGTGTGTTCATAAACATTCTGGAACATCTTGAGTGTGTTTATAAACATCCTGAGTGTGTTTATAAATATCCTGGACCATCCTGAGTGTTTATAACATTCTGGACCAACCTGAGTGTGTTTATAAACATTCTGGACTATCCTGAGTGTGTTTATAAACATTCTGAGTGTTTGTAAACATTCTGAGTGTGTTTATAAACATTCTGGATCATCCTGAGTATGTTTATAAACATCCTGGAACATTTTGAATGTGTTTATAAACATTCAGGAGTGTCCAGTGTTTTGATAAACATTCTGGACCATCCTGAGTGTGTTGATAAACAATCTGGAACATCTTGAGTGTGTTTATAAACATTCTGGAACATCTTGAGCATGTTTATAAACACTCTGGACCATCCTGAGTGTGTTTATAAACATTCTGGAACATCTTGAGTGTGTTTATAAACATTCTGGACCACCCAGAGTGTGTGTAAACATTCTAGATCATTCTGAGTATGTTTATAAACATCCTGGAATATTTTGAGTGTAAACATTCTGGACCATCCAAATTGTGCTTATAAACATTCTCGATCATTCTGAGTATGTTTATAAACATCCTGGAACATTTTGAGTGTAAATGTTCTGGACCATCCAGATTGTGCTTATAAACATTCTAGATCATTCTGAGTATGTTTATAAACGTCCTGGAACATTTTGAATGTGTTTATAAATGTTCTAGAATGTCCAGTGTGTTTATAAACATTCTGGACCATCCTGATTTTGTTTATAAACATTCTGGACCATCCTGAGTGTGTTAATAAACATTTTGGACCATCATGAGTGTGTTTATGTTTGTAG
Source organism: Monoplex corrugatus (assembly GCA_030674185.1). Classification (NCBI taxonomy): domain Eukaryota; kingdom Metazoa; phylum Mollusca; class Gastropoda; order Littorinimorpha; family Ranellidae; genus Monoplex; species Monoplex corrugatus. The sequence continues at coordinate 45,969,040 of JAPXFY010000027.1, forward strand.
ACATTCTCAGTGTGTTTTATAAACATTCTGGAACATACTGAGTGTGTTTATAAACATTTTGGACCATCATGAGTGTGTTTATGTTTGTAGACATTCTCAGTGTGTTCTATAAACATTCTGTGTTTATAGACATTCTGCGCGTGTTCGTAAACATAAGTATGCTTATAAACTTTCTGAATGTGTTGATAGATATTCTGAGTGTGTTTATAAACATTCTGAGTGTGTTTATAGACAATTTGAGTATGTTTATAATCATCCTGAATGTGTTTATAGACATTCTTAGTGAATCTATTATCAGTCATATCATTCCTTGTATCATGTGGACGACAGATGTTGTGTGGTACTTTTTGATGTCCGATGTTTTGATGCCTGTGGTGTTCCTTTGTTGATGTGTTGGGAAAATTGCCATGTCTGCACATGTGTGGAGATGATCTGTATGTTTGTATGATACGTATGTCCTCTTTGTGCATTTGTGTGTGTGCAAAATGGAATGGATTTTAACAGATTTTAGATCACATTTGGAGTTTAGTCTCGGGGATGAATAGGTCATCCCTCCCGCCCAACCATGGGGATGCCAGGGGCTCTTTCAGTATAAATAGTATCCCCACCTTCTGGAAATACTGTGCTAGAAATTTCCTCTTTTCTGTCAGTTTTATTGTTTCTGCCTTGTTCCTTTGCTTTCTGTCATTTCATTTCTGCCTTGCTGGTCCATTCACCTGTATGTGTTCGATAAAGTCTTGCGTATCTTTTCCTAGGACTGATAATTGGGTACATGTATTAAATGCATTTTTGGCTCTAGGAGGCAAGATATGCGGAAGCAATTTTATGTGATTTAGGCCCATTTTTATGTTTTGGTGTCCTTATGTATGCTTAAATTTGTATTCAGGTTTGTTTTTTAAATCCCCTGTGCGATTAATTGGACAGAGTGGTCAACGCCGGGGACATGTTTGTAGGTTATGTGCGTGAATGCATTGATATGTGTACTTAATTTTCTTTTCCTTATTTTTTTTCTGTTGTAGTTTTGTACGTTTTGAAGCGGTTGTAGCCCTGATTCCTATGCAGTCGGCTGGGCTTGAAACAACAATAACAAAAACAATAACAATCCTGTCATTGTGGGCTGGTTGGTTCTTTTGATAGAGCTGTGGACTCAGGGTCTGATGTCTTGAGTTCTGTCCCAGCCAGCAACAATAATCCTTTGACTCCCACACCCTGTCCACCAGCAGGAAGCCGGTGGATAGGCCACACCCTGTCCACCAGCAGGAAGCCGGTGGATAGGGTGAGGGAGTCAAACGGTTTAAGTTTTTGCTGTTGTTGGATAGGGTGCAGTAGTCAGAGGGTTCAAAACTGGGCTGTGTACTGCCCATCTTCATGTTTCCACCATTCTGGAGATGTCAGCCTGGTGCTTCAGAGGTGTACTCCACCCACCCCCTTTCTGCCCCTTACTTCGAGACCTTGCCAGCACGTAGCATTTTGCGCAGGCTCAAGGAGTCTGACAGTTAACTGCTGGCAGATTTGGGTGGAACACATATGGAATTGTCCAAGTGCGATGAATCCTTGAGCAAGCTCCTGATGCCTTGCGGCTTTCATCACCGTCATTTGTTGTAGTTTCTTATCATATTGACTGCAGTGTTTGTGTCCGTTAAAAATGTTGGGTTGTTAGCCCTTTGGTCGACCCCCAGTCTGGAGGACCAGGGATAGAGTGTTTTTTTTCAAGTCTCTATCCCTTAGGCTTATTCAGGCCTATTATTGGTTGAAGTTTCCACTGGCATAGCTCCCTGGGTCTTCGAGGACACATAAAATCCAGATTTTCTGTAATACTGTATTAAAAAGGAGGTGATTGTGTTTTTAACTGAAACTGGCATAGCTCCCTGGGTCTTCGAGGACACATGAAATCCAGATTTTCTGTAATACTGTATTAAAAAGGAGGTGATGTGTGTTTTTAACAGAAACTGGCATAGCTCCAGGGGTCTCTGAGACACATGATAAAATCCAGATTTTCTGTAGGACTGTATTAAAAAGATGATGCATGTTTTTAACATTTCTTGTGTTGCTGTTGATGCACGTATTAACAGATTTCTGTAACCGTAAAATGTGATATAGTCAAGTGTATGTTACACTAGTTGTGTGTGTGTGTTCATAGTAACACAGTAGTGATGGGTGTATGTGAAATTGTCTGTATTGAAGATGTGTGGTAGTGATGTTTGTATGTATTATAGTATATATAAAACTTGACATATGTGATTGTGATATGCATATGGAACCCACTAGCACAAAATCAGTGCAAACCTGAATTTGGGGTGTTTGTGCATATTTGAATCCTACAATCTTTTCTGATTGTTTGATATACAGTTTAATGTTTAAGAAGAACATTGTGTGGAAACTGTCGCCATTGGAAACGACATACCCCTTGATGCTGGTTTTGAGAAAGCGGCCTCAAAAGATTTCACATCCTCTGTCTTTTTTGTTTTTGTTTGTCTGTCTGTCTGTTTTTTTAAAGCAACCCCACTTCCATTCAGCAGACTCATTTTTATACATGTTTTAAGAGTTCTTAGTTATGTTTAAATTTGTATTCAGGTATGTTCTTTTAATCCCGCATGTGATAAATTGGATGGAGCGGTCAACACCAAGGGCATCTTCTTCGATTATGTGCGTGAATGCATTGTGTACTTAATTTTCTTTTCCTTTTTTACCTGTTGAAGTATTGTGTATGTTTGGAAATAGTTATAGCCCTGATGTGGCTCTACGCGGTTGGCTAGGTTTTAAACAAAAAACAACACTTATAACAGTGGCTTTCACCTCCTTCATGTTTTGTGATATCTGAATTAGTCTGTTTTCCCACTTATATTACTCTTCCCATGCATTTCTTTTGCACATTATAAGTGATTGGAGCTGGCATTGCGTTAATTTTGCTCCCATTGATCATGAAGCATGCCCCGTCATTCGTATCGTTGTTCAGCCCTATCGAGTTAGTACTGACTTTGTGCTGGTGGGTGACATTTGCATAATGTACAGTGTTGTGTGTGTGTGTCTGTATCCATCCATGTCTTCAACGCTGTGTTGTGGTGGTTGTCGTAGCAGTGCCGTATATTGTTGTGGACAGCTTCATTTTACGTGAAGGTTTTTTTGTTCATGTTTTCCGCCTTTTTTCCCTCCTTTTTTGGGATGATATTGTGCAGTCTTTTGGGTATGGGAAATGTGTGTGTGCACGCATGTATGCTTGTATGTGTGTATGTGGATTTGGAAATCGCATTTGTGTGTGTGTGTATTTGAATTTGTGTGTGTGTGTGTGTGTGTGGATTTGAATTACACACACACAGACATAATTCAGTGTGGGGATCTGCATGACATGGCCAGCATATGTTACAGTCTGAGCTTACAAATCAAATAATTTCTTTCAGTTCTTGCTTACCTAGCTCTCGAGTGCCATTTCTTTTACTTTTGAACTTTTTAATGTTTTTCATTTGACCACAAGTGGTTAGTCAGTGCAGTGCAATTTTTTGATGATTCTGCCATGTTTTTGTTTGTTCATTTGCTTTTAAATTTTACAGCATTTGTGTATGATCTGGAGATCTGGTTGGTTTGTTTGTTTTTGAATTTTACAGCATTTGTGTATGATGTTGAAATCTGTTTTGAGATTTGTTCATGCCACTTGTCTCTTTTATATACCTTTGTTCTACGTTCTTGTACCTTTGTTCTACCATTTTGTTTACGTCCAGTATTAAACCTTTGTTAGAACTACGTTCTTGTACCTGTGTTCTACTATTTTGTTTATGTCCAGTATTAAACCTTTGTTAGAACTACGTTCTTGTACCTGTGTTCTACTATTTTGTTTATGTCCAGTATTAAACCATCCAGTCAGAAATCACAATTTGTGCAGCCTAAGTTTTGTTTGGGCTTATTATCCAGACTATTGATGATCATTATCCAAACCTTCACTTAAACAGAAAACAAAATTCCATTTGCAGTCGTATCCAAGCCCTTGCTTATAAACTATTTTGCCTAGCGTAAAGCCTGGTTGGCTATGAGGTGGAACGCTCACCTTTCAGTTTGACTACTGGAGAATGCACGGGTGTGAATCATGCTCAAGCCAAATTTTGTGCTTGTCGACCCCAGTCAGTGTAGAAGTGAATGGGTACCTGGCCTTCTTCGGGAGTTGGAAAGGTAAAGTGGTTAGAGAGGGGGTGGGCACCGACCTCGTCGGGGCGGCTGTGATTAGCAGGTTATGCCCCAAGATTTAGATTTATGCAGTGATTAGTACCCCAAGATTAAGTTGTACGTAGTGATAGCAGTTATATCCCAAGATTTAGTTGTACGCCAAGATTAAGTTGTACACAGTGATATCAGTTATGTCCCAAGATTTAGTTGTACGCCAAGATTAAGTTGTACGTAGTGATAGCAGTTATGTACCAAGATTAAGTTGTACCCCAAGATTAAGTTGTACGTAGTGATAGCAGTTATATCCAAGATTTAGTTGTACCCAAGATTAAGTTGTACGTAGTGATAGCAGTTATGTACCAAGATTTAGTTGTACCCCAAGATTAAGTTGTACGTAGTGATAGCAGTTATGTACCAAGATTAAGTTGTACCCCAAGATTAAGTTGTACGTAGTGATAGCAGTTATGTACCAAGATTTAGTTGTACGCAGTTTGATCAGTTTTGCAGTTTCAGTCTCTCTCTTTTTCTGCCTGGAACTGAAAAATACATTGATAAAGATTTGATGGAGAATCTTTACCCAAATTTGGACACAGGACATACTGGGTGGGAAAGCATAACTTTAAATTTTCATGGGAATTCCCGGTTGTATGACTCTCAAGGAATGTGAAAATACCAAAGGAATGTGAAAATATCAACAGTGATATAATACATATACTCTTTGTTCATGATAGTGTGAATGTGGAAATATCAATAGTGATATAACAGATATACTCTTTGTGTTCATGATAGTGTTTAGATGACACACATTCATTATTTTGTTGAAATATTTCATTTTGTTATTATTAATATGTTAAATTCTAGTTTTGTTTTTAAAAGGGAAAATGGTTTCATTTTTTTTTATTCTGATTGTGGTGTTGCTTTCAGGAAATGCAAAATCAATTCATTTCTAGGATGACTGTCAGATTGTGTGTATGCATGTCAATTTACATGTTTGTGTTATGCAAGAAAAAGACATTGTGTTTGGTTAATATGCTGGCCGATTGATATGGCTGTCATGTGGTGGGTGTTGGCTGATTGATATGGCTGTCATGTGGTGGGTGATGGCTGATTGATATGGCTGTCATGTGGTGGGTGATGGCTGATTGATATGACTGTCATGTGGTGGGTGATGGCTGATTGATATGGCTGTCATGTGGTGGGTGTTGGGTGATTGATATGGCTGTCATGTGGTGGGTGTTGGTAATTGATATGGCTGTCATGTGGTGGGTGATTGATATGGCTGTCATGTGATGGGTGATTGATATGGCTGTCATGTGGTGGGTGATTGATAGGGCTGTCATGTGGTGGGTGATGGCTGATTGATATGGCTGTCATGTGGTGGGTGATTGATATGGCTGTCATGTGGTGGGTGGTGGTGATTGATACAGCTGTCATGTGGGGGGTGGCTGATTGATATGGCTGTTATGTGGTGGGTGATTGATATGGCTGTCATGTGGTGGGTGATTGATATGGCTGTCATGTGGTGGGTGCTGGGTGATTGATATGGCTGTCATGTGGTGGGTATTGACTGATTGATATGTCTGTCATGTGGTGGGTGATTGATATGGCTGTCATGTGATGGGTGCTGGGTGATTGATATGGCTGTCATGTGGTGGGTGTTGACTGATATGGCTGTCATGTGGTGGTGTTGACTGATTGATATGGCTGTATAGTGGTGGGTGATTGATATGGCTGTCATGTGGTGGGTGTTGGCTGATTGATATGGCTGTCATGTGATGGGTGTTGGCTGATTGATATAGCTGTCATGTGGTGGGTGATTGATATGGCTGTCATGTGGTCGGTGTTGGCTGATTGATATGGCTGTCATGTGGTGGGTGATTGATATGGCTGTCATGTGGTGGGTGTTGGTGATTGATATGTCTGTCATGTGGTGGGTGTTGGCTGATTGATGTCTGTCATGTGGTGGGTGATTGATATGGCTGTCATGTGATGGCTGATATGTCTGTCATGTGATGGCTGATCGATATGGCTGTCATGTGGTGGCTGATTGATATGGCTGTCATGTGGTGGCTGATTGATATGTCTGTCATGTGGTGGCTGATTGATATGGCTGTCATGTGGTGGCTGATTGATATGTCTGTCATGTGGTGGCTGATTGATATGGCTGTCATGTGGTGGGTGATTGATATGGCTGTCATGTGGTGGGTGATTGATATGGCTGTCATGTGGTGGCTGATTGATATGGCTGTCATGTGGTGGCTGATTGATATGGCTGTCATGTGATGGCTGATTGATATGGCTGTCATGTGGTGGGTGATTGATATGGCTGTCATGTGGTAGCTGATTGATATGGCTGTCATGTGGTGGCTGATTGATATGGCTGTCATGTGGTGGCTGATTGATATGGCTGTCATGTGGTGGGTGATTGATATGGCTGTCATGTGGTGGCTGGTTGATATGTCTGTCATGTGATGGCTGATTGATATGGCTGTCATGTGGTGGCTGATTGATATGTCTGTCATGTGATGGCTGATTGATATGGCTGTCATGTGGTGGCTGATTGATATGTCTGTCATGTGGTGGCTGATTGATATGGCTGTCATGTGGTGGGTGATTGATATGGCTGTCATGTGGTGGCTGATTGATATGGCTGTCATGTGGTGGCTGATTGATATGGCTGTCATGTGGTGGCTGATTGATATGGCTGTCATGTGGTGGCTGATTGATATGGCTGTCATGTGGTGAGTGATTGATATGTCTGTCAAGTGGTGGCTGATTGATATGGCTGTCATGTGGTGGGTTAATTGATATGTCTGTCATGTGGTGGCTGATTGATATGGCTGTCATGTGGTGGGTGCATTGTGAGGTTTGTCTGACATGCTTGATGCCAAACGATCTGTCTCAGTGACACTAACAGTTCTTTATTTTCCAATGGTAGAAGTGATGGCTAAAAGTCTTTTTCATAGCTGCCATTCCTAATCTACATATCTGCCTAGAATTCAGAATACTGAAAAAAGAACCCATCAATAAACCAATATTATGAGTCACAATACTCAAGGAAATACAGCATTTGTTGTCGTTTGTGAAGGAGAGAAACTTGATTGAGCCATAAGGAAGACAAAACGGTGATTTATAACCCTTTGACTCCTGCACCCTGTCCACCAGCATCCTGCATTGTCAGTCATGCTAGCAAAGCAGAAATTTAACCCTTTGACTCCCTAACCTACAGGAAGCTGGTGGAAGGGGTGAGGGAGTCAAAAGGGTTAAGTTTTTGCAGTTGGTTGACAGGGTGAGGAGTCAAAGGGTTAAACCACAAGCAAGACTTCATCGTCTAATTTGATCTGGTTGTGATTGTTTTGATTTGTATTGTATTGTTTTGGCCATATACACAAAAGCCCACCTGCATATTCAAGCGCACATGGGAACTGCAGCCCACAAATGCAGGAAATAAGTAATAAATTGAAATAGAATAGAAAACTAAATTTTTTTCACTCTTATTTTTTAGGTTTTGTCTTAAGCTCCTTAGATTTTTTTTAGCGACAGCAGACACAGAAAACTGATCAAACACTATTGTATTATGTCAGGTATCTCCAGTGATGAAAACTTAAGACAATCTATTTGTCCCTTCGACACCCTCACCCTGTCCACCAACATCCAGCATTGTCAACCTTGCTAACAAAGCAAAACCTTAACCCTTGGACTCCCTCACCCTATCCACCAGCTTCCTGCAAGAAGCTGGTGGATATGGTGATGGAGTCAAAGGGTTAAGGTTTTCCAGCTGGTGTAGAGGACGCAGGACTCAAAGGATTATTCGTTAGTATATTACATCCCATACTTTCAGTGTTGCTTTGCTATCAAGTATCATGTATGTTGAATGTAATTTTACAGGGTTTTATGAAGGAAGGGATATTTGTGGACAGGATCACCTCGTACAATTTTACAGTACTGTAAGTCAGCAGGGTCCGAAAGTGGTGAAAGAAACGTCATGAATTTTGATGCTGAAGGAATGGTGTAGTTTTTGAAAGTTGGCAGTTTTGATGAAGAAACAGATGTGTAATTATGGTAAGGTTGTATTTCTGATGAAGAGAGTTGTATCATCATTATGGCAAGGTTGTAATGTATTTCTGATGAAGAGAATTGTGTCATCATGGAAAGGTTGTGTGTCTGATGAAGAGAATTGTGTCATTATGGAAAGGTTTGTGTGTCTGATGAAGAGGTTGTGCAATTATGGGAAAGGTTTTGATGTGTCTGATGAAGAGTTGTGCAATTATGGAAAGGTTGTATTTCTGGTGAAGAGAGTTGTGTCATTATGGAAAGGTTGTATGTCTGATGAAGAGTTGTGCAGTTATGGAAAGGTTGTATTTCTGGTGAAGAGAGGTGTGTCATTATGGAAAGGTTGTATGACTGATGAAGAGAGTTGTGCAGTAATTATGGAAAGGTATTTCTGGTGAAGCGAGTTGTGCAGTTATGGAAAGGTTGTATTTCTGATGAAGAGAGTTGTGCAATAATTATGGAAAGGTTATATTTCTGAAGACAGTTGTGTCATTATGGAAAGGTTGTATTTCTGATGAAGAGAGGTGTGTCATTATGGAAAGGTTGTATTTCTGATGAAGAGAGGTGTGTAGTTATGGAAAGGTTGTATTTCTGATGAAGAGAGGTGTGTCATTATGGAAAGGTTGTATTTCTGATGAAGAGAGGTGTGTAGTTATGGAAAGGTTGTATTTCTGATGAAGAGAGGTGTGTAGTTATGGAAAGGTTGTATTCTGATGAAGAGAGGTGTGTCATTATGGAAAGGTTGTATTTCTGATGAAGAGAGGTGTGTCATTATGGAAAGGTTGTATTTCTGATGAAGAGAGGTGTGTCATTATGGAAAGGTTGTATTTCTGATGAAGAGAGGTGTGTAGTTATGGAAAGGTTGTATTTCTGATGAAGAGAGTTGTGTCATTATGGAAAGGTTGTATTTCTGATGAAGAGAGTTGTGTCATTATGGAAAGGTTGTATTTCTGATGAAGAGAGGTGTGTCATTATGGAAAGGTTGTATTTCTGATGAAGACAGTTGTGTCATTATGGAAAGGTTGTATTTCTGATGAAGAGAGTTGTGTCATTATGGAAAGGTTGTATTTCTGATGAAGAGAGGTGTGTCATTATGGAAAGGTTGTATTTCTGATGAAGAGAGGTGTGCAGTTATGGAAAGGTTGTATTTCTGATGAAGAGAGTATGATGTAATCTTTGAAAGGGTTTGTTTGTGACTAAGAAAGAACTGTGTGATATAAGAGAGGTTGTACAAAAGATTGACCATTTTTGTTTTTGAATTTGGTTTGAGAAAGAATTGGTGTCATTTTTTGAAAGGTTGTGATTTTTTGTCGTAGGCAAAATGGTTCACAGTATGGTGTGTAGAAAAAGACTTTTTGTAACTTGTTTTAGAAATGTAGATTGTTGCGTTTACTTTTTGTTTATGCTGTTTGGTTTTGCTGTTGTTGTTTGGTTGTTGTATTTGACAGAATAGAAAACAGTATTTTTTATTGTGTCATGTTTTTGGTTTTTGGTGACAGTTCATATCAAGTGATTTTGTTGAGTGTTAACTTCTTGTGGGATCTCATGTGGTATCGCTATGGTATTAGTCGTTCTGTCATGTTTTGTCTTTTCACTTGTCTAAGTGAAAATAGCTGTCTGCTGTATCAACCCTTTCACTCCTGCACCCTGTCCACCAGCATCCTGTGTTGCCAACTTCCTGCAGGAAGCTGGTGGATAGGGTGAGGGAATCAAAGGATTAAGTTTTTGCAGTTGGTGGATGGGGTGTGGGAGTCACAGGGTTAATCTGAGTGTGTTTGTGTTTGTGTGTTTGTGTTTGTGTGTGTGTGTGTGTGTGTGTGTGTGTGAAATGTTACTAAATGTATTTACCTTAAACATTTGTTTTTTAGATGTTGAATTATCTCAGATAACTAAGAACAAGTTGGAGAGATGGAAACTGGTTCTGACAAGTAACTTTAAGGAGGGTGTTTGTTTGCATGCACACTCAGACACGTGCCATTAAAAATGATATTTACTTGAGAAAAAGTCTTCATGTTTATTTATTTATTTTTTGGGGTGGGGACAGGGGTGGGGTGATCTGTTTTTAATATTAGATTGGATATAAGTATGCAAGTAATGCTATAAGGTATGCAAGTAACATGATTAATCGACAATTAATTCTATAAAGAATGGATGCAAATATGTGAGTAACACTTGCATGAAGAGTGGATGGTAAAACATTGGGGTACTTTATCCTGGACGAAGTATGTGCGTACTGATGTGGAGTTATTATATCTATATAATTGTATCATTACATAGGGACGTGACTTTTTTGGGATAATAAGTTGTTGTGCATAATTGTGTTTTTGCAATACTGAAAGTGATGCTTTAAATGTGAATAATCAAACATAATTCTGTATAAGTGACAAACGATTTATCAGATGGCTTTTTGGATATGTGCAAATCGCTGGAGAATTATTACAAAGTGCAGTAATTTGGTATGCATTTCCGTTTGTGTTCCGAGTTTAATTTGGTATGCATTTCTGTATGTGTTCTGATTTAATGGATTTCTTCGCATTTAAATCTGTATTTTATTGATGTATTGTTGTGTCACATTTCAGTATCCGTTGAGTTATAATCATCTGCACTTTGTACTTGATGTGTGCTGTAAACTCTGATACTCTTGGTTACTTATGCATAATTTAAAAGGTATTGTGCATAATTGGCTTTATGTTGGTAGCTGATTACTTAAAGTGAAAAAGTGCATTGTGCATAATGTGATTTTTGTGTGTGTATTTAATGTTAACAATGTGTATTTATGAATGAAAGTGATTTGAAATGGTTTATATTTAAAGTTTAAAACATTTTGATGAAGTCAACAAATTCAAGTGGTGAGTGCGCATGTAATGATACATGTTCAGGTGGATGTATGCAAACATACATGTTCTGGCAAATGTTTAATAATAACATATATTCAGGTTAGTTTAGTAATAATACATGTTTAGCAGAGTGGATGTGAGGCAATCATCGAGTAATAATGTTTAGGTAAATGTATGCAATCATACATGTTCTGGTGAGTCTGCAGTAGTACATGTTCCAGCGAGTGTGCTTATTATTATACGTGTTCTGTGGCTGTCTTTAACCTTTCACTCCCTCACCCTGCCTATCAGCTTTCTACGGGAAGCTGGTGGATCAGGATGGAGGAGGACAGAGTTAATTACATATTGATGTGAGTGAATGTGGTAAGTAGGTCTGTTCACTGCATGACATGACAATTCAGAGCTATGCATTTTCGAACCACTACACCATCTCCTACATAATATCAGCACTATACTATATCTGACGCAGTGTCTCAAACAAGATGAGATTTCTTTTATCAAGCCTTTCGCCCTCTCACCCTATCCAACAGCTGCCAAACCCTTCATGTTTGCTTTGCTAAGTAAGGCTGGCAAAGCCAGAAATTGGTGGATAGGGTGAGGTTATGGCATTAAAAAGTGACAAAACACATAATACACTGTATAAACAGTGACATGATAAAACATCTAAAATGGACAGATCTCGATTTTTCCTAAGTTTTTTTGTGTGTGTCTGCAACTATGACAATTGCAAAATGTGAAGGTTTAAGTACGACACACCCAAAGGCGGTTACTCATTGTGGTTAGAATTTTTTTTTTGTGAATTTTTTTAAAAGTAAGTTTTTACTTGATCTTCAAGGATATCATTTTTGCTTATGTTTTGTTTTTAATATGGGTCTTAGTTGCTTGCAAAGAATTTGTTCTCAGATCTTGATTTATGATGTAAGGATTTGCGATCAAATTGCGGTAAATTCAGAGATTTTTAAAGTTAAACATTATGTTTCAGAGATTTAACATGTAGGCCCACACACACACACATATAAAGGAACAGAAAAAGTGTTGATTTTTTGTTGTTGGTTTTATTGTTCAGCTATGAAGAATACAAATATTTTCCAGTTAACATGAAAGCATTGTTAAGTTTGATCCCCGAGTGAGAAGTGCAGTGGCACAGACATGTGTATTTTTTCTGTGTTCTTTTTTTTTTCTTTGAACTGGCAGGAAAGGTTTTCTTTAACCCTTTGACTCTCGCATTCTGCCTACCAACTGCAAAAACTTGACCCTTTGACTCCTGGAAGCTGGTGGATAGGGTGAGGGAGACAGTGGGTTAAGTTTTTGATTTGCAAGCATGATCGGCAGTACAGGATGCTGCTGGACATAGTGCGGGAGTCAAAGGGTTAAATCTTCAGTCATTCATACTGAGATGATGGAATTGAAATGCCAGTTATGGAAGCAACTGTCTCCTTGTTCATGTTTGACTATATATGTGTAAGTGTACGTTAATTCAAAGTGCAATGAATTGAATATCCTTGAATCCCCAGAACCTGTCGGATCAATGAATTCCAGTTGAATGTTTGAAAAACGAAAAGCGACCGAGTATATTTTTGATGCTTTGTATCATGGCTGTTTCCATGCTGCAGAACGAAAATAACTTACAGGAAAGTGCAGTGGATTGCGCTAGATTTTTTAACGTTTTGTGGGGCCAGCTGCCTGTTTTATTGGGTTATTTCATGCCACTTGATCTCACCTCATCATGAAACTAAACATACACACATAATTGATTTTAACCTTTTTGCGACAGATACCAAGTCTTAATATCAAAGCAACTGCCACTATTCAGGCAAACAGGAGCCAGAAACGTAGGAAAATACAATGACAACGCGCTTTAAAATTACCAAAGATGGGCACAAATTTTCTGCGAACTGGTCTTTGTGAAGGGTAGACAAAAGAACATGCACACAATACTTAAGGGGGAAACAGGAACAGAATTTCCCTGATTTTTCAGTGAGTAGGAGAAATAGTATTGTGTATTTGGTTTCTCTTACAGCAGCAGAATTTCCCTGATGTTTCAGTGAGTAGAACTAGAAGAAATCATTCTAGAAGAGCAAAAATTTAACCCTTTGACTCCCTCACCCTATCCACCAGCTTGCAGTTGATGGATAGGGTGTGGGAGTGAAAGTGTTAATCTGTCTTGATGTCTAGGCTATCTTAACTTTTCACTCTCTCACCATATTCCTGCATTGTCAAGCCATGGTGGCTAAACAAAAACTTGCTTTCACTCCCTCTCCCTGTTCGGAAACATCCTGCAGGAAGCTGGTAGATAGGGTGAGGGAGTCAAAGGGTTAATATTTTTTGCAGATGGTGGATAGGGTCAGGGAGTGAAAAGCTTAAGTTATAAATGTATACAATAGGTACTTGTATGAAGATGTACTTTGATTAATTAAAAAAAATTACTCTTGGTTTGAACACATACTGTATTGATTGTACTTTATATTATGCTTGAGACTGTTATTAATTATTAATGACTGTGCAATTAAGTGTGCTCGATATTATCAGCAACACCATTACTTTATTAGCAGTTGGTCACATAATTGTTGTTGTTTTTTAAATTGGAAACGTGATTATTTTGATTGATAATAAATGTACAAATAATTGTACTTGATTGTACGTGTTAGAAACAAAATGAATGTAAGAATGATTGTACAAAATATTTGTACAAATGTTTGTGGGATCAAACCACAAGGTATGCTGCATTGAAACTGGCCTTTGTGTTGTGGTGTGGGTATAGGATTAGATAATCCCACTTCCCTGGGATGGTTATCCTCATCGGCCATATCACCTGAGATGGGTGCTGACGTAATATTAAACCAAATCAGTAGCACATCATTTTGAGGGTGGTGGTGGTGGTGGTGTAATTGACTTAATAATAGTAATCGCACAAATAACTATGTAGGTTTGTTTGAAACAAGAACGATTGTAGAAATAAATGAACGTGATATTATTTGGGGAACCGTAATTTACTGGCAAATGTACAAATAAATGAATGATAAATTTGTTTGGAACACAGAAATAGCAGTGTCAGACACATGTGATGCTTTGTTTGGGAAAGGTTATTTTCTTCACCGTTTTTTAATTGTTAATACTGACACCATGAAGACAGTTTGTTGATGACTTGGTTGTATTCCACCATCAAGCTCCATGGCGATGCCAGAGGCTTTTAGTTTAACCCTTTGACTCCCGCACCCTTCCACCAGCTTCCTGCATTGCCAACCATGCTAGCAAAGCAAAACTTAACCCTTTGACTCGCTTACCCCATCCACCAGCTTCCTGCAGGAAGCTCTTGGATGGGGTGATGAAGTCAAAAAGTTGTTTTTGCAGCTGGTGGATAGGGTGTGGGAGTCAAAAGGATGAACAGTATCCCCATCCTTGTGGAAATTGTGTTGCTTGAAATTTCATCTTTTGTCATTCTCTTTGTTTGTGCTTTGCTCCTTTGCTTTCTGTTATTTCCTCCTGTCATTTCCTGTCTTGCTGGTTCTATAAAGACTTGAATACTTTTTATTATGGTTATTAGATCCTTAAATACTTTTTATGATTATTAGATCCTTAAATACTTTTTATTATGCCTGATTATTAGGTCCTTAAATACTTTTTATTATGATTGATTATTAGGTCCTTAAATACTTTTTATTATGACTGATTATTAGGTCCTTAAACACTTTTTATTATGATTATTAGGTCCTTAAATACTTTTTATTATGACTGATTATTAGGTCCTTAAATACTTTTTATTATGACTGATTATTAGGTCCTTAAACACTTTTTATTATGACTATTAGGTCCTTAAATACTTTTTATTATGATTGATTATTAGACCCTTAAACACTTTTTATTATGACTGATTATTAGGTCCTTAAATACTTTTTATTATGATTGATTATTAGACCCTTAAACACTTTTTATTATGACTGATTATTAGGTCCTTAAATACTTTTTATTATGATTGATTATTAGGTCCTTAAATACTTTTTATTATGATTGATTATTAGATCCTTAAATACTTTTTATTATGACTGATTATTAGGTCCTTAAATACTTTTTATTATGATTGATTATTAGGTCCTTACTTTTTATTATGATTGATTATTAGACCCTTAAACACTTTTTATTATGATTATTAGGTCCTTAAATACTTTTTATTATGATTATTAGACCCTTAAACACTTTTTATTATGATTGATTATTAGATCCTTAAATACTTTTTATTATGACTGATTATTAGGTCCTTAAATACTTTTTATTATGATTGATTATTAGGTCCTTACTTTTTATTATGATTGATTATTAGATCTTTAAATACTTATTATGACTGATTATTAGGTCCTTAAATACTTTTTATTATGATTGATTATTAGATCCTTAAATACTTTTTATTATGATTGATTATTAGGTCCTTAAATACTTTTTATTATGATTGATTATTAGGTCCTTAAATACTTTTTATTATGATTGATTATTAGGTCCTTAAATACTTTTTATTATGATTGATTATTAGGTCCTTAAATACTTTTTATTATGACTGATTATTAGACCCTTAAACACTTTTTATTATGACTGATTATTAGGTCCTTAAATACTTTTTGAAACTATTTCTGAACAGAGTGTACGAATTCACACTCTGTTCAGAAATAGTTTCAAAAAGTATTTAAGGACCTAATAATCAGTCATAATAAAAAGTGTTTTTAAGCTAAAAGTCATCTGGAACGACAAGAATATCGCAATCGGCTCCAAGATCAGACTGATGCGTTCCCTGGTCATGTCAATATTTTTGTATGCATGCGAAACATGGACCATAACAGCAGACATTGAAAGAAGGATACAGGCAATGGAGATGAGATGCTTCCGCAAACTCCTTGGTATCTCGTACATAGATCATATAACCAATAAAGAAGTGAAAACCCGAATCGAAAACGCCATCGGGCCGTATGAAGACCTCCTGACCTCAGTGAAAAGACGCAAACTGAGGTGGTACGGGCACGTCACACGATCATCTGGACTGGCCAAGACCGTCTTGCAGGGAACAGTTCAGGGAGGGAGACAAAGAGGCAGACAGAGAAAAAGATGGGAAGACAATATCAGAGAGTGGACTGGCCTTGAATGGAATATCATTCTGCGGAAAGCTGAGGACCGTGAGGAGTGGAGGAAGTTGGTTGCAAAATCTTCAATGGTGCCCCAACGGTCAACCAGACTACGGGACTGATGATGATGATGAAATACTTTTTATTATGATTGATTATTAGACCCTTAAACAATTTTTATTATGACTGATTATTAGGTCCTTAAATACTTTTTATTATGATTGATTATTAGACCCTTAAACACTTTTTATTATGATTGATTATTAGACCCTTAAACAATTTTTATTATGATTGATTATTAGGTCCTTAAATACTTTTTATTATGACTGATTATTAGGTCCTTAAATACTTTTTATTATGATTGATTATTAGGTCCTTACTTTTTATTATGATTGATTATTAGACCCTTAAACACTTTCTATTATGACTGATTATTAGGTCCTTAAATACTTTTTATTATGATTGATTATTAGGTCCTTAAATACTTTTTATAATGATTGATTATTAGGTCCTTAAATACTTTTTATTATGATTGATTATTAGGTCCTTAAATACTTTTTATTATGACTGATTATTAGGTCCTTACTTTTTATTATGATTGATTATTAGGTCCTTACTTTTTATAATGATTGATTATTAGGTCCTTAAATACTTTTTATTATGATTGATTATTAGGTCCTTAAATACTTTTTATTATGACTGATTATTAGGTCCTTAAATACTTTTTATTATGACTGATTATTAGGTCCTTACTTTTTATTATGATTGATTATTAGACCCTTAAACACTTTTTATTATGACTGATTATTAGGTCCTTAAATACTTTTTATTATGATTGATTATTAGGTCCTTACTTTTTATTATGATTGATTATTAGATCCTTAAACACTTTTTATTATGATTATTAGGTCCTTAAATACTTTTTATTATGATTGATTATTAGGTCCTTAAATACTTTTTATTATGATTATTAGATCCTTAAATACTTTTTATTATGACTGATTATTAGGTCCTTAAATACTTTTTATTATGATTATTAGGTCCTTACTTTTTATTATGACTGATTATTAGGTCCTTAAATACTTTTTATTATGATTGATTATTAGGTCCTTAAATACTTTTTATTATGATTGATTATTAGGTCCTTAAATACTTTTTATTATGATTGATTATTAGACCCTTAAACACTTTTTATTATGACTGATTATTAGGTCCTTAAATACTTTTTATTATGATTGATTATTAGATCCTTAAATACTTTTTATTATGATTGATTATTAGGTCCTTAAATACTTTTTATTATGATTGATTATTAGGTCCTTAAATACTTTTTATTATGATTGATTATTAGGTCCTTAAATACTTTTTATTATGATTGATTATTAGATCTGTGTATTAAACTGCATTTTTGGCGCTAAGGAAATGTGACATGCAGCAGCAGTTTTAGGTACGGTAGTTCATGTCAGTTTTTATGTATGTTTAAGTGTATTTAGTTATGTATTTTTTTTCTTAAGGTTGTTTTTTTTCTTAAACCCCTTATTAATGAACTGGGCAAAATGGTCACCACCAGGAGTATATCCTTAAATTATTCGCGTGAAATATAATCTGCGTAATTAAAAAAAACAAAAACAGGAACTTTAAAAAAAAATTTTTTAAACAAGGTATTTTTAAAGGTGGTCATAGCCCTGATATAGCTCTGTACAGTTGGCAGGATATCAAGCATTAATGATAACTCCCATCATTAGATTTGAAATAAGATTTTTTTTCATTTTCTTATTTTGATGACATTGGTCGACACTTTGTTTTTATGGTTTGTTGGGAAGTTCTTGTGACTGGGGTGACATGACTCGTATATTTTTGTTGAGGAAAATACAAGAGTATTTTTTTAATTTTGTGTGCTATTTTTTTTTTTTTTAAATATTACACATTTAATAGTTCATGATAGATGTATGTTCAACTTAAACATTCAGTTTGTGGTTTTTCTTGGTCTAAAGTGGGGAAGCAAGGACTTGTTTGTTGCTTTGACTTGTTTAACCAGGAACTATCTTACACAACACTCGACCCTTAACCCTTTGACTCCTGCAACATATCCATCAACTGCAAAAACTGAACCCTTTGACTCCCTCACCCTATCCGCCAGCTTCCTGCAGGAAGCTGGTGGATAGGGTGAGGGAGTCAAAGGGTTCAGTTTTTGCTTTGCTAGCATGGTTGAAAATGCAGGATGCTGGTGGACAGGGTGCGGGAGTCAAAGGGTTAAACAATCAAGCTAATGTAAGATATAAACATGATGTAGGCCTACCTCTTATCACAAACAGGCAATATTACGAAAATGTGATGGACATTACCAGTTAGGAATGGATGAGTTTTTCCCAAAGAAATGTGTTCACTAACATGATGTAGGCCTACCTCTTATCACAAACAGGCAATATTACGAAAATGTGATGGACATTACCAGTTAGGAATGGATGAGTTTTTCCCAAAGAAATGTGTTCACTAACATGATGTAGGCCTACCTCTTATCACAAACAGGCAATATTACGAAAATGTGATGGACATTACCAGTTAGGAATGGATGAGTTTTTCCCAAAGAAATGTGTTCACTAACATGATGTAGGCCTACCTCTTATCACAAACGGGCAATATTACGAAAATGTGATGGACATTACCAGTTAGGAATGGATGAGTTTTTCCCAAAGAAATGTGTTCACTAACATGATGTAGGCCTACCTCTTATCACAAACGGGCAATATTACGAAAATGTGATGGACATTACCAGTTAGGAATGGATGAGTTTTTCCCAAAGAAATGTGTTCACTAACATGATGTAGGCCTACCTCTTATCACAAACAGGCAATATTACGAAAATGTGATGGACATTACCGGTTAGGAATGGATGAGTTTTTCCCAAAGAAATGTGTTCACTAACATGATGTAGGCCTACCTCTTATCACAAACAGGCAATATTACGAAAATGTGATGGACATTACCAGTTAGGAATGGATGAGTTTTTCCCAAAGAAATGTGTTCACTAACATGATGTAGGCCTACCTCTTATCACAAACGGGCAATATTACGAAAATGTGATGGACATTACCAGTTAGGAATGGATGAGTTTTTCCCAAAGAAATGTGTTCACTAACATGATGTAGGCCTACCTCTTATCACAAACGGGCAATATTACGAAAATGTGATGGACATTACCAGTTAGGAATGGATGAGTTTTTCCCAAAGAAATGTGTTCACTAACATGATGTAGGCCTACCTCTTATCACAAACGGGCAATATTACGAAAATGTGATGGACATTACCAGTTAGGAATGGATGAGTTTTTCCCAAAGAAATGTGTTCACTAACATGATGTAGGCCTACCTCTTATCACAAACAGGCAATATTACGAAAATGTGATGGACATTACCAGTTAGGAATGGATGAGTTTTTCCCAAAGAAATGTGTTCACTAACATGATGTAGGCCTACCTCTTATCACAAACAGGCAATATTACGAAAATGTGATGGACATTACCAGTTAGGAATGGATGAGTTTTTCCCAAAGAAATGTGTTCACTAACATGATGTAGGCCTACCTCTTATCACAAACAGGCAATATTACGAAAATGTGATGGACATTACCAGTTAGGAATGGATGAGTTTTTCCCAAAGAAATGTGTTCACTAACATGATGTAGGCCTACCTCTTATCACAAACAGGCAATATTACGAAAATGTGATGGACATTACCGGTTAGGAATGGATGAGTTTTTCCCAAAGAAATGTGTTCACCCCTGAATCATCCAAACTTACATAGAGTGATTGATATTGTATTGTTTCATATCAACTTAAAAAAAAAAAAAAAATAATAATACCCTCCCGCCCCCTGCATAATTTGCAGTATGTATCATAGTATCAAACAGCATCCATCCATCTCAAGCAATCAGTTGCTGGTTGGGGTGGGTAGAATGGATGAATTTTTCCCAAAGAAATGTGTTCACCTCTGAATCATCCAAACTTAGTGATTGATATTGTATTGTCTCGTATCAACTAAAAAAAAAAAAAGAATAAAATAAATTAAAACCTGCATAATGTATGTATCAAACAGCATCCATCAATCTCAAGCGATCAATTGCTGGCTGGGGTGGGTAGAATGGATGAATTTTTTTTTACCAAAGAAATGTGTTCACCCCTGAATCATCCAAACTTGCATAAGAGTGATTGATATTGTATTATCTCATTAAAAAAAAAATTAAAAAAAAAAAAAAAAAAACGCACAATGTGTAGTATGTATCAAACAGCATCCATCAACCTCAAGGCAATCAATTACTAGCTGGGATGGGTGGAATGGATGAATTTTGCTGGATGGGGAGGGTAGGAGAGGTGCATGTCTTATCCAGTGTGTAAGGCCTAGTAGGCAGGGGATGGGGGAATAATTTCACCAGCCCTTGCCCACAAAACGGGTCAGGGGAAAGACATTGTAAATATAGACTTGAGCAATAAATCATGCTGAAGTTGCAGTGGATGGATGCTGTGTTACAGAAACGTTTTAGCCACAAGGTTTTTTGTTTTTGTGGTGAATGCCAGGAACTTTGGGTTTCAGTTCCAGGTTTTTTTTGGGGCGCATTTGGATTTTGCGTTGGTTGCTTGCTTGCACAGTCTTCTGTATTGGTTGCTTGCTTGCTCAAACTTCAGGCTAACATCTAGTTCCGTTTTTCAGTTGGTTAGGAAGATCTTGTCACTTGTACAGAAGTGCAGAGGGTTCCACATGCACTGACACAACACGTCATATCCATTGTCCTGTGTTAACATTGTAAGGTACACAACACATCGTATCCATTGTCAATTGTTAACATTGTAAGGTCTTCTTCATTAGAACTGGTGTATTTAGTTCTCATTGTCATAGCGTCATAAAGGGCTGGGAGGGGGGGGTGGGGGTGGGAGCTGATTCTGTGGCCCTTCCTGTTTTTCTCTTGGTGGTTTTCTAGTGTGTCAGAGATGTGAAATGAGCGTTGTAGGGGTAGTGACACAGGAGTAGTTCAAAAGATGGAAAGGGGGGGGGGGGGGGCGCGAATGATACCTCAATCAAGGCATGTTGAACCAGAAAAACACAAAATCAGCCTATGTAATGTAACGAAAACAAGACAGGCACAAATTTTTAGCCAACTAGCCTTTGTCAAACATTTACAAAAGACAACAAAGAATATTTAAATGGAGAAAATGTATTCTAAAAGTCAGAGTGGCAATGCCATATAATTGTTTTAACTTCAGGAGGGATATGGCCAAAATACTGGAAATTTTAATAAACTAGTGTCAAAATATTGGAAATGATCAAATTTCAATGCACTATTTGAGTATCTTATCTTGAGGAGAAGTTTGTGTATGTATACACAAACACACACACACACACTAATTAGGTCGAATGAATATTAAAAAAAAAAAAAAAAGTGAGGTAGGACTGATGTAAATGGATTATGTCTAGTGCATCAAATCCAGTCTGACCATGGATAGGGAAGAAGAAAAATCCTAATCCAAAAGCCAAGAGGCTGAAGGAAAAACTGAGTACCCTGAGTGGGGAAAAAACTTAGAAGCGGCTAGGCCTGTCCTATAAAGAAGAAATTGAAATAGATAAAAAGTACATAGAAATGCATGCAGCCGCAAAACCAAGACTTTACTGGAAGGGTTGGGTGGGCAGACGGGCAGTGAAAGAAGAATGATGTGGTCAGTATCAGTAGTGTAAGACATTGCATGTTAAAATGAAAATATATCATTTGTTCAGCACTGATGTGACATTACATGTTAAAATGAAAGTAGATCGAAAGTATATCATTTGTCAGCATTGATGTGAAGCATGCAAGGACACACAGCTGAAAAAAGAGAGATTGTATGTATAAATTCACCTTGACTACACAAACCAGAAATATACATGCATGAATACATGAATCACCATCTATACTGAACACACACACGCCCATCCACATACACATACAGGCACACTTGCATGTACATAAAGCAATTGTGTACATATAAAGAAATGCAAATATGTTGAATAAAAAATGTAGGGAAAAAACTGTAAGCACTTTTTCATTTGGCGAAGAGATCATTTGCTGGTGGATAGGGTGAGGGAATCAAAGCGTTAAATTTTTGCTTTGCTAGCATGATTGGCAATGCAGGATGCTGGTAGACAGGGTGCGGGAGTCAAAGGGTTAAACTACTCCCCTCCACCACCACCACACTGACCAATGTCTTGGCTTTGCAGTTGCACATGTTTCTGTTTTTTTTTTTTTCGTTTTTTCACTTCTTTCTTGATTATCAAGTAGTGTTGGACTGGTAGCATTTCAACAAGTGTATTACCTACCAAAGAGCTTGCCAATATGTAGGTCTCACATGCAGGAACAGACTTCATATCATGATCATTTTGGATTTTACTTATCACATGGCACCTGCGGTATCAGTGCGTATGGAATTCAGTTGAGCATTATCCTGATAAAGTGAAACTGAAAGCAAAGTCTGGTGCACGCTGGCTTAAGACATCTGCCAGGTAATTGCTGGCAGGTTGGGTGGAGCACATATGGAATTGTCTGAATGAGATGAATTCGTCTTGAATAAACCCGACTTAAGATCTGGTGTTTTGACCGTTGTACTGGTGGAAAAGTTTTTCTCTGTAAACTTCCATGAACATGACATTTTTGCAGATTGTAATGTGTATGATGTGTAGTTCCTATTCACCTTTTTTTTTTGTCAATATCATGGAGAGAGAGTATTTTGGTATTCCTACTTTGGAATAATTTGCATGTGTACAGTTTAATTTTTCACTTTATTTGTTCTGTACGTTCTAGAGGAAGAGATTCATTAAACATTCCTGCTTCAGAAAGTCTTCATGCTGTCATGTTCAGTTGTGTATTTGATGTGAAAAGAGAGGGAGATAATTCGCAATACATGTTGGTACGCACACAACACACATTCTGCTAAATAGAGCAAAGTTGTAGGAACCAGAAAAACGAAAAAAGAATAAAAACGCTTATTTAATACAAGACAGGCGCAAATTTTCGGCCAACTGGCCTTTGTCAAGCGCAAGATCACAAACACCAGATGCAAAAATTAGGAGAAAAAGACTGAAACTTCCCTGATGCTCCATCCAGTGTGAGAAAAGCAAAGTTGTGTCGTATGTACCTGGACTTAATTCTGAATCTCACTGTAGGAATAATGGAAGACAAAGTGGGGAGTATTGTCTTGTATACATTCCACTGCAGTGAGAGTACAGTGAAATTTTGTGTATTTATGTAGTAGCAGCATGAAACTGGGGAGAGCTGGCAGACAGTAGAAGGTCCTCAGAGGAGAAATACCTGTTAACCCTTTGATTCCCGCACCCTTGACACCAGCATGCTGCATTGTTAACAATGCTGGCAAAGCAAAAACTTAACCCTTTGACTCCCTCACCCTATCCACCAGCTTCCTATAGGGTGAGGAAGTCAAAGGGTTAAGTTTTTGCAGTTGGTGGATATGGTGCGGGAGTCAAATAGTTATTAAGCAAGTGTTTCGGCTCTTAACTCCTGACACTCTAAAGAGACCGGGCCGTGTACAGGTCATGATTCCTCAATGCCCTTCTGCTGTCACCATTTTTTATTTACAGAAATTTGTCCTCCGCCTGGAATCGAACCTGTGCATTAACTCTTCGTAGACATGACAGCGGATATTCCACTGCAGCCAGCAAGGCTGTTAGAGACGTGACAGCGGACATTCCGCTGCAGCTGGCCAAACCATTAGAGACATGACAACGGATATTCCGCTGCGGTTTTTAAAAATAGATGCAAGCCGGTTGCTGGTCTAAGGGAACTAATTGTACATATAGGAACACTCTTTGGTATCTTCTGAAGTGTTTGTTACTTCCCTTGCATCGATTTTATCCCGATTAGTCAGTTTCCTGCCTTTATCCAAACCAACCGGAGTGACCGTCCTTGCACCAAAATGGCAATGCCGAGCAAGAGCACGTGTGGTGCGCAGGAAGAAAGTCCAGTCAACGGACACTGAGTGCAAGGCCTGCAAGAAGGCACTGTGCCTCAAATGCTTTGAGGTCTTCCACACCCAGCAGGATTACACCAAGCAGTAGGAAATAAAAAACAATTAGTCAAATTAGTGTAGCAAGTAGTATTAGCTGTAGACACATTTAGGCCTTCTTCTTCAAAGGATCGTCATAATCACTTTGCTGCTTCACCTGTGTGAAAACAAAGCTGTGTTTGTTCTTTTATATCTTCTGGTCATACCAAGGACTTGTGATTACCTGGATTACCTGGTCAAGAATGGGTGTTTCACTGACTTTATGTGTTGGATTACTGTCGTCGGCTGCAATCAAAAACTTTTTTTCCCAGAGCCAAAACCCTACCCCATTTCACCTTCTAGGAAGGTAAGTAGAATAGATGTATTGTCCTTGTATGTAGCTTCAGCTCAAAGAGCGTAAACTGAATTTTATTTTGATATAAAATATGTTCTTGTGCTGTAAAATCTGTATTTTTGAAAATTTTTTGAAAACCCCCCAAAATCGTGTGTCACCAAGGGTTGTGGCAGGTCCCATTGATCGCGTCCACAGTGGTTGTGCAAGGCCACTATATTACGTCTTCAAAGAGTTAAAGGTGCTCAGACGTCTCAAGGCCAAGGTACTCTTGCAAATGAATGGATGTCTTAACCACTCAGCTCCTGAACACCAGCAAAATATAGGGAAATTTCAAGCTTTATGAAGTTCACTTTTGTTCCTCCTGGACCAGATCCAGCTGGAGCTCTTTTCCACTGCTGCCATTGCCATAGGGCTCTGGTCCTCTGTCTCCTAGAAATCAAGAACTGTTTCATGAAGTCATAGGCCTATGTACCTTTCAACACCCTTACGTAGACAATAACCACATCTGGTTTTTGCGACTGTTCTTCTATTTTGTAATGTCTTCAACGTAAAAAAGACCTTCACTTGCAAAGGAGAAAAAAATCAAGAAGATAGTAGGCCTACAAAAATCAAACAAAACAAAAAAACAAAAAACAAAAAAACAACTAAGCTCCCACCTTCCAGCACAAGTTTGAGTCTCGCTTAATTTAGAAAGACTGTGCGCAATCACTAATCAACTTTGCTAGGTGCAATAAGCATTCTTTTAACATGGACTTTTTGCATCACATGAAGTTATTAAGCCATGAACAGGTACCCGACCCTATTCTGCAATGAGGAAGGTAAAGCAGGCAGGGAGATGAACTTCCCTTATGATGCAGGCCCCAAGAGAAGCTTAAATAGCTGTCAGCACACACACCTCTAACTTTAGCATTATGTAAAAATCTCCCACTTTTTAATCAACAACAATGCACAAAAAATAGCCGGTTCACGTCATGTTGAACAAAACAAGTTTTATTTACAAATCAGTACCACAGAATAGTACATAAACTAAACATACTAAGAAAGATGTGTAGAGTACACACATGCACACCACACACACAAACACACTATACTTACAAACATGAACACACAAACATACCACACACACAAACATGCCATACACACACACACACACTATACTTACAAACATGAACACACAAACATACCACACACACAAACATGCCATACTCATACACACACCATGCACACACAATCGCACCACACACAACACATATACACACACAAACACATACACACCACCCACACCCACACAAATATACATAATCATCATCATACACACATGCACATACACATACAGTCATCACACATACATAATGATACACACAAAATCATCACACACACGATACACACAAAATCATCACACATACACACATCATGCATACATAATGACATACACACACACACAAAATCATCACACACACACCATGCACACACAATCTCACCACACAAATATACATAATCATCATCACACACACACATATATATACACACACATACGATCATCTGTGATGACACGCACACAAAATCATCATCACACACACAAACACAATCATCCCACATATATGATGACACACACACACACAAAATCATCACACACACACACACACACACCACACACGCGGGCACATACACACCCTACACCACTCCCATCTCCAACACATACACCACCTCCTTGATGATGCAGTCACTGGCCGTCTTGATGACAGTAGTTCAGCATGGTGTTGGCAGTGGTGGACAGAGCCGTGTACAGATCGTTACTACAGAAGGTGGACTGTACACTGTCTGCTATGTCTTGAGGGATTTCCTCCCTTTGCGTCTCTCCTGCAACACGCAATAATCATCTCTGTTAGGTGCCTGATGAAGTGGGTAAATCCCACATACAGATGCCAGGGGCTCTTTCAGAATAAATGGCATCCCCACCTGGAAAATTCTATGCTAAAAATGTCCTCTTTTCTCTCTGTTTCTGCCTTGCTCCTTTGCTTTCGTGTCATCTCTAGCTATCATGACAGAAAGCAAAGAAGCAAGGCAGAAACAAAGAGAATAACAGAAAAGAAGGTGAGGACACTATTTATAATGAAAGAACCCCTGGCATCCCAACAAGGGGTGATTGTGCATGATACACAGTGAGTCCCATTGAGTATCCTAATCTTCCTTATCAATAATCTTGTGTCTGCCTCCATCAAGACTGTCTCATTTGTTTTCTTTGCTGTCCATGCAACTCTCAACATTTTTCTTAGAAACCACATCTCGGCTGCCTCAATCTTGTTCTGGCTCTGCGTGTTGGCTGTCCACACCTCACATCCGTACAACATTAATGGTTCTATATAACAATCAAGAACTCTTCCTGATGTTAATTGATAGGCATTTGTTGGTAAGAATGCTTTTCATCTTCTTGAATGCTGTTTTGGCTTGGCCAATTTTGCTGGCTATTCCTGATGTGCATCTGCCGTCTGGTGAGATGACCATTCCCAGATATTTAAACTTATCAACCTGTCTCAAAGTTGTGCCATTTGCTGTTATTTTGCACGAGGGGATTTCCATGAACCAGACCCCCAGCTATGGGTAAATAGCACCACGGCCTTGTTATCTTGGGAGAGAATAAGGCTAAGGGAGTAAACCCTGAAAGAAAAATCAGCTCTGCTGCCTTGTAGGTTGTGGTGGGAATGACAAAGGCAGGTGGAGAGTCCGTACACAGACCAATGGAAGAAAAAGGGAAATCACAATATATTTTCCAAAGAAAAATCATGGCCAGCCAAAGCAAGACAAGAACGATAAATGATAACAATAATGAAAATCATAATAGTAACAATAATAATTAAAAAAGAACACATCATCCACTTGAAGCCAACACCTGTAGACATCACTCATTCATTCACTGAATGCTCACAGCCTCAGGTGGTGCGCACAGTGTCAATAGAACAGTAGCAGAATGGTTCTGATGTTTGCCTGCCAATAACTACACTTGAGGTTCCAGGATTTGATTCCTGTAGACACCTCAACTTTTCTCCTCAGTTTGACTGGAAAATCGAACTTAATATCTAGTCCTGCTGAACGGGAAGAAAAATTAGATCCCATGGCAGTTGAAAAAGGGAGAAGAATGGCAGAATGGTTCAAACATTTGCCTGCCAATAACTAAACTCGAGGGTTTGCTCCCCATGGCATAAAGGCCTCGACTTTTCTCCTCAGTTTGACCAGAAGATCGAACTGAATGTCTAGTCCTACTGAAGGGGACAAAAAACAAGTCGGACCCATGTGCATTCAGGCTGCACACACTAAAGATCCCACGGCAGTTCAAAATTGTGAAGAGCAGGGCATTGGTATAGAACATTGGGAGAGAGGTTGATTTACCAGGTCCCACCCCTTGAAGACCAATTTGCCTTCTTGCTTTCTGAAATCTTGGTTGGGAAAAAAAAAGTGAATATATGAATTTGAATCAAGGGAGAGGGGATGGGCACCGCCCTCGTGGTGCTGGCCCTGGGAAAAGTTGAGGTTTCTGCCACTTCACTCCCCTACGACCCCAGGGTTATGGAACTATCTAGGTAGGACCTCAAAACCTGGCTAGCTCATAGGTTTATGTGCAGGCTGAAGGCTTGCGCCGAGATCATTCTTGATCTTCTCCATCACACTGCATCTGTGATGTTAGTGCACATGGAATTCATTCCAAGCGTGGAGACATCATCTAGAGAAACTGAAGCTGAAGCTGAAAAGATCCCATGGCAGTTGAAAAAAGGGCGATACTGCACAATGGTGATGTGCTCTCAACGAGGATAGCAGCCCGAGTCTCACATGGTAAACCCATTGTGGCAAAAAGAAATGGGAACAGGAATATAAGTATGAGTATGTTCTTCTTCTTCTTCTTGGCGTATGCTGCTACACGATCATCTGAGTCCGGGCGATGAATGCAGCCGTCTTTTCCAGCTCCTGTCTGCAGCCATGGAGTTTGGTTGTCAGCGGAGTGGTTGTCGGCCACACGTCCTGTCTTGCCACCTGGTGAAGGGGACATCTTTGGAGTATATGGAGGGTGGCTGTGAATAAGCTAGCTTGCTAGCAAATAAGCAGTCCTGGACCAAACTGGTGGTGTTCCTATCAGGATGGAGTGGGGTAGCAGGTGGCGCTGCTATACTTAAAAATTGCCCCAGGTGTCCTACGACGGGTTCATCAGCGGGTAAGGGGTGCTATAAGCTCTAGCTACGGGGTGGGATCCTCGGAGAAACAATCCCCCCTGTGCTCCCAGGGCAGGACGTATGGGCCAGGAGCTAAGGGCGGGGCAACCCCTACAGAAAACCTAGAAGGCTGAA
The DNA here is from genome assembly GCA_030674185.1 of Monoplex corrugatus. Lineage (NCBI taxonomy): Eukaryota > Metazoa > Mollusca > Gastropoda > Littorinimorpha > Ranellidae > Monoplex > Monoplex corrugatus. The sequence continues at coordinate 45,997,908 of JAPXFY010000027.1, forward strand.
GACAGGTACTAGGCCAGCGTGCGCCTTCTAACAAACCGCGGTACCATGCACCGTATGAGTATGTTGACATCAAAAACTATTGCAGCTCATATGCTGACAACAACACTTGTCTTTCACTTCAACGCATAGTTCAAACGTGGCTGTAGTACGGGAAAACAATTTGTGGCTTGTAGTACTGGGAAAACAATTTGTGGCTTGTAGTACTGGGAAAACAATTTGTGGCTTGTAGTACTGGGAAAACAATTGTGGCTTGTAGTACTGGGAAACATTTTCAAACTAAAGTCCATCTAGTTGTACTTGACACTGTTGAGCATTCAGACAGTGTTTGGATGTGTAAACAGACCGTGCCCAATTTTGAATAATCTTAGATATTTAACAGTCACTGTGAATACGCATTTAAAATATTCACTCAATGTTCATATTCCCTCACACACACATACATGTTCAAACACACACATACACACACATGGAAATATATAGACACACACACACACACACACGCATGCACACACACACACACACACGCACGCATGCCCAAAAACAACTTTGTTGCAATACAACAGTTTTCACCGAAGATGCAAACACACACATACATACACACATGTACACACATACATATACACACAGACACAAACACAGACACACTCAACACATAATTACACACATACACACACCTTGCTTCAATAAAACAGTTTTCACTGAAGATGGCAGGTAATGCTTGAGGTCTGGGTACTTCAGAGTGATTTCCACTTGAACGCTGTTTCCGATGTCCAGATGGCAGCACAGGTGATCCAGGGCGGCGCTGCTTTCTCTAACTTGCAGACTGTCCCCAAACTTGTTCTGAAAACCACACCATGCTGTGCTGTTTCATCTAAGAGATCTGGCTGCCTAGCAGCCATAGCCATGAAATCCTGCTTTAATAAACATTCTGATGAGTGAGCATAACCTCGCAAATGATGGAAGGTTTAGGTTGTTATTGTTGTTTATAGCCATATCAAGGCTACAACCACTTCAAAACATACAAAACTTCAACAGTAAAAAAAAAAAAAGAAAATTAAGTGCACATATCAATGTATTCGTGCACATGATCTAAGAACATGCCCCCAGCATTGATCAATCCTTCTAATTTACTGCACAGGAGATTTAAAAAATACACTTGAATACAAATATAAGCATACCTAAGGACACCAAAACACATATAAAAACAGGCATAAATTACATAAAACTGCTTCCCCATATCTCACCTTCCTAGACCCAAAATACAGTTAATACATGTACCCAAATATCAATCCTAAGAAAAAATACATAAGACTTTATCGAACACATACAGGTGAATGGACCAGCAAGGCAGAAAATGATAGAAATGACAGAAAGCAAAGGAACAAGGCAGAAACAAAGAGAGTGACAGAAAAGAAGAAATTTCTAGCACAGAATTTCCAGAAGGTGGAGATATTATTTATGCTGAAAGAGCCCCCGGCATCCCCATAGGGGGAGACTGTGGAGTGATGTATTGCCTGCGCAGTGTGGGCAATACAATGTGCGTACACAGAGCCAAGAAAAATATAAAACTTACCAAAAAAAAAAAAAAAAAAAAAAATCCAATGAAACAGAATCTGTAAAAGAAGCCCTCACCTTCCTAAATCATTTTCTAAACTTTGCACTCAAGTTCCTTCATCACACCAGCTGCTGTGGTGCAGCGGTTAGTGCAACACCTTATCAACTGGTAGGTTGTGGGTTTGAATCCCCATCATCATCATCATCATCATCATGTGCCCTGCCGCATGGTGTTGGTGATCATGGCCCTCATATGTATCTATCCCTTGTCGCCACAAACACATCTTCCACCCTTTCTGTCCTCAGCCACCCTGCAAGTCCAATATTTTCTCCCTGGGTCTACCTGGTGTTCTCTTTCCCTCCAGCTTTCCTGTTGTGACCAGGTGGTCGAATTCCCCTTTCCTCATCAAATGGCCTATAAATGTTGCCTGTCTTTTCCTAATCTTCCTTATGAATGATCTTCTTGTGTCTGCCTCCATCAGGACTGTCTCGTTTGTTTTCTTTGCTGTCCATGGAACTCTCAACATTCTTCTTAGAAACCACATCTCCGCTGCCTCAGTCTTGTTCTGGCTTTGCTTGTTGACTGTCCCCATCAGTCCTGTTAAAATCAGTGTCGGATTTTTCGGCCCCAACCATCCGCTACCCACAGCTGACTGTGCCATGGACTCATTGGGAAGACTAGGACCACAAAGCTAAGTCTCATCCACTTCAAGGACATGTCATTAAGGTTTCTGCTCAAATCTTCGGACTGACACTGCACATTTGTATCTCTCAGGACTGGCTGATGCCAGGATAATAGTAAACAGTACAGTCCTGCCACGCAACCTCAATCCTAAATGGAACTCCATAGCATCAACATTATCATCCCCAATGACGTCATCATCATAACACTGTAAACATTTTCCCATCTTTTGTGGCCATCAAGGTGGTGTAGAAAATGAGACACCGAAATTGCATAACTGCAATGACCCCTTTAAAAAAGAAGAAAAGAAAAGAAACAAACAGTTCTTACATCATTTTCGTAACTTTCCACAAACATTTTCCTAAACCATCTCCTTACCTTGCACAATCACCTGTCTAAATCCCAACCCCCTACCTGCGCTCTTTCCAGTTCCTCACGCCGCAAAACAAACATGGACAGTGCCTCCTGCAGAGGTCGCACAGCCGACGGCATGTCCTTGACCTCAAGGTTATCTGGCAAGGTGGCGTACATGATGAAAGCTGGCAGGTCATGGTGGATGACCTTGAAGGTGCCAGAGGCCAGTCGTTGCAGTTTGAGGTGGTAGGACTCCAGGTAGGTGCCTTTGTAGGAAGTGGTGAAACTCAGAACTTTGCTGTCTGGGTCAGTTTTCACCACACACACACCTGTTGGTAGAACGATGCAGGTTAAACATC
>JAPXFY010000027.1:46005856-46015856 GCA_030674185.1 Monoplex corrugatus
ACAGAAATTAAACTGAGATCAGATATCGACTTTCCAAAAAGAGCTAAATCAATATCTTCACAGGTCACTCTTGCAACATACACATCTGACGTCATGAAAGGTTCAGGAATTGATCTACACGTAGATCCTGTATCTATAAGACCTTCCTTTTCGCCAGTACCCAGTTGGGAACTCCAAAGAGCACAATTTGACGTACATCACACTAACTTAAAAAAAGGAGACAATGTAAACTTACTGGCAAGTCAGGTTAAATGTCATATAGACGACTTATATTCCGATCATTTGAAAATTTACACTGATGGATCAGTAATTGAAAGAAAAGCAGGCTCAGCATTTTTAATACCTGCTCTCAAAATTGAAAAATCTTTCTACATAGGACTAGATAAATCTATCTTTACAGCTGAACTTTTTGCAATATTAATGGCTTTAAACTTTATGATAAGTTTTCCTAGGACAATTTTTCAAACACTTTTTTGCGTGGATTCAAAATCAGTACTTCAGGCTCTTGAATTATCAAAATTACAAACAAGATCAGAAATGATTCTGGAAATTAGTCACTTGATTCATAACTTATCTTTAAGAGGCACTGATATTACTTTCTGCTGGATACCTTCTCATAGTTCTTTTCGTTATAATGATAAAGTTGACAGGGCTGCCAAACGGGGAGCTAATAACTCACCAGATTCAAACAATATCCAGCTTTCTCTCTCGTTGCACGAGAATTACACTTTAGTAGACAACTACGTCTGGAAGCAGTTCCAATTAAAACAGAAAAAGTATGATAAATGTCACATGAACTTTGAAATTAGCAAAATACTTAAGCAGCTTCATGCCAGCAGAATTATACAATCCCTTATGTATAGATGGAAACTTGATGCATTCAAAACAAAATACACCAAGAACATAGTATGTCTGTGTGGAAAGAAGATAACACATAGTCATATTCTTTCTTGCGTTAAGGTAAAACGACATATTCCAACACTATCTATGAGTACAGTTTCTGATATATTTGCCTCATCATCATTACTGTATGAATTTTTTGTTAGCCTGTCAAAAAGTCCTATAGCGAATTACCTTTAAAATGTTATTTCACTTGTTCACTGTTATGGTTAGTCAATTATTAGTTTTATTTTTTTCTTCGTTTCTTCCAGATATTTATCAATTTTGTTTGTTAGTTTGTTTAAATCGTTAATTATGGTAACATTATTTGTTAGTTTTACCTTCCCCTCTTCAAAACAGTTGTTTTCTGGATCATCTTTTCTCAAGTTCAAAATTGACAATTTTCAAATATTCTCTTCACTCCTCTTATCACCCCCCCCCCCCTTTTTTGTTTTTTTGTTTTTTTGTTGTTGTTTTGTTTGTTTTGTTTGTTTTTTTGTTGTTGTCTAAAATCACTTTAGTGAATAGACATTAAATCAAAGACCACCACCACACAAACACACACACACACACACACAAACACACACACACACAAACACACACACACACACACACACACACACACACACCACACCTGTCATTTTGTACATCTGGAGTTTTTCTTTCAGCTCAGTGACATAATTCAAAGCGCTGGCCACACTGTCTTCATCCTGTGTGTCTGTGTCCCCTGTCTCCCCATTTATCTTCCTGGTTTCTGTAACAACAAAAACTCTCAATCAAAGTGTCGGTTAGAGTACAGGCAAATTGGAACAAGAAATACACCAAAATGACACAGAATGCGTACTTGATATAACAAGACTAGACAAGACAAGACAAGACGAGACGAGACAAACTGCATAAATGTGAACAATTTAAAACTACCAAGAGGAAGAAACCATCATTTCGGGCTTCAATAAGAGATAGAATTTGGAGATGACTTCTTCTTTTCTAAGTCAATTATTAGATCTTGCTAAATATCTGACATATAATTATTTATATTCATTCATTCTTTTTGTCACAGTGGATTTACCATATAAAACTCAGGCTGCTCTCCTCTTTGATAGTATGCTGCCGTAGTGCAGCACCATCCAATTTCTTCTTTTTTCCCTTTTTTAACCAGAAAGACTTCAGAAAGGCAAGCAGGCTAACTGGCCTTCAAGGGGAGGGACCTGAGAAATCAACCTTATTTCACCTGTTTCCATCATCATCATCATCAGGTGCCTTGCTGCATGGCGTTGGCGATCATGGACTTCCATCTGTCTCTATCTCTTGTTGCCTCAAGCATCTCCACCACCTTTCCTGTCCCCAGCCACTCTGCAAGTCCATCCAATATTTTCTCCCTGGGTCTACCTGGAGCTCTCCTTCCCTCCAGCCTTCCCGTTGTGACCAGGTGCTCCAGATCCCCGTTCCTCATAAAATGGCCTATAAATGTTGCCTGTCTTTTCCTAATCTTCCTTATGAATGATCTACTTGTGTCTGTCTCCATCAAGACTGTCTCATTTGTTTTCTTTGCTGTCCATAGAACTCTCAACATTCTTCTTAGAAAGAACATCTCAGCCGCTTCAATCTTGTTCTGGCTTTGCTTGACTGTCCACACCTCACAACTGTACAACAGTATTGGTTCTATATAAGTTATAACATTCAAGAACTGTCTTCCTGATGTTAACTGACAGGCATTTGTTGGTAAGAATGCTTGTCATCTTCTTGAATGCTGTTTTGGCCTGGTCGATTCTGCTGGCTATTTCTGATATGCATCTGCCGTCTGATGAAATACATGCATGATATCTGAACTCTTGTCAATTATTTCTATAGACAAATATCACAAACTGCACAAACATGAACCACTTATGAAAACCACTGGGAGAAATCATCATTTTGGCCTTTGATAAAACTAAAAACAAAAACAAAAAATTTTATTTCATTTTGCTTTTGACAAACTATTTCGTTTATCAATAAAAATGTGCAAAACTCATGCCAAATGTTCACATTTTTAGGGGAGAAAAAGACAAAACAGAGACATAACACTGAACAACATAATCAAGAAGTTGAAAAGGATAGCTTTTTGATGTGGTGTTAGCCCCGATATGGCTCTAGTAGTAGTCGGCTGGGTTATAAGCAATATGACCTTGAACTTGAAGCACAAAAGTATGAAATGGAACAGATGTACTATTGTCCAATTATTACTTTTGCAGACAATCATTTTTTTAATTATTGTTTCAACATATACGTGTGGGTCTTACAGGCTATTAATGCCTTTTTTCCCTTTTCTCTTGCTGGCTTTCCGTTTTCATCTATTATACACAATCACTGAATCAGATAAGTTACCATTAGAATCTACCGACATAATGCAATATAATAAAGCAACACTACTTAAAACTATAAATATACATGCACTTGCTGGCAAGCACAGATACAAGTATACATGTATGTATACTATCTGAGATCATTAGGATAAGATACGTATGCATTTAACTAAGATCATCAAAAGCGAACACTACCTACCAGCATCAGCCTTGGTACACAACAGGTTCAGTAACTCATCACGTCGATGTTGGAGTTGCTTGATCTTCTGTAACTGACTGTGCTGAACACGCTGATGGTATTTTGTCTTGGCTGTTTCCTTCTGTCTCTCAGACGCCTTCTTCTCCAGGTCACTCAGTACTGATAATGTCCCCAACACTAGAGAAAGTACAATGACTCTGATGAAACAACTACTATTCTTCAGTTTCAGCTTCTCAAGACATTTTCACACTCAAATCAAATTCCACATGCACTGACGTCATTGGTGCAATATGATGGAGAAGATCCAAAATGATCACGGCAAAAGGCTTAAGCCTGCACATAAACTCAAGAGCTGACCAAGTCCATACGTCCTACCTAGCATGTTTTGTATCTTTTATTATTATTTGTAGCAGTCTGTCACTGGAGCAATCTTGGGTACACTGTAATGACATGTATACTTGTGCATCTCATCTTCTTTCCAAAAAGTGGGACTGAAAACACAACCAGCCATTAAGTAGCCTATAAACTTCTCTCATATCACAAAAATTCCTCCCAATAAAGATTACACATGGCCTCTATTGCTTATCAACATGAAAATTATCTCCTGTATCATAGTTTCTCCAGTCTATCTTCCACCTCTGAAAATGAATACAACGAGAGAAGAAACAAACAGTATGTTTTTGACTTAAATGAACACTGGCAGTGGCATGTGAATCTGGAAACTGTACTGCCTCTTAGGACAGGAAATGTGTGTCACTGGAAAGTAAATGTGTGTCACTGTGTGAGTAGGAGAGCATGTCCGTTGATATATGTGACCTGCCAGCACGAAATCAGTTTTAACTAGCATTTTGAGATATACAAAATAATACCTATCACTGGAAAGTGTACATTCTGCTGATTATTTTGGTACTTGAATAAAGCCTGTACTAAAAAAAATGTAGAAGTTATGTATGTTTAAAGTCATTAAGTTGTATGACGGCCATTTTGAGAAAACGGCCTCAAGTTTTGTATGCTCTCCTACACATTTTCTTTATTTGGTGGCTTTAAGTTTAACCCAGTTTGTTTCTAATTTTTTCTGTCATTATCTGAAAGGTGCACCAATGAGCTTTCCATCAGTAATTACACGTGCAGGTACTGTACAGGTTACAGTTCATAATAAGAGGCAAAAATAGGTACTTTTGGTAGGAAACTGTGTTCTTTCTGCTGCGATCAGTTCATTGAAATACCATTTTAAATTGAATAATAGTATTTTTTCAAGAAAAAAATTTCTGTGGGGGGTAGATTATAGTTTACAGAAATCAATTTTGAGAAAAAGTCAAAACACCCCAGATAGACCCTCAGTCACCTTTTTAGCTCCAAGTGCTGTTCGACTGACTGCGAGTTAAGACTGAATTGGTGGTGGGAGGTCACATCTGATGTCACCTTGATGGACTTTCAAGCTTGCTAGAAGTTTGTTCAAGATGGATTCATCGCACTCAAACACTTCTATACTACCCCATTCAAACCTGCCAGCAATTACCATGTTGACTCCCTGAGCCTGTGAAATACCATTCAAAAAAAAATTAAAATAGTCACATTGGGCTACAGTACATACAGTGATACGCGCATGCACACACACGTGACATACACACACAAAATCTGAGCCTCTGACCAAAGAGGATAGACAATAAGAGGGGCCACTCTCTATCTGGCCTTACTACTGTGCCAGACGATGTTGTAGGCCTATTTCTCTTGTGCCAGGCTACTAAAACTGACACTGGGCATGCACTTCTTGTAATCTCTGCAATGCATTTGTTGTGACTAACAAGGCCATCTTCTGATTATTATTTCAACTCTCAACCCCACCTCAATCCCCAAAGAGAGAGAGAGAGAGAGAGAGAGAGAGAGAGAGAGAGAGAGGAGAGAGAGAGAGAGAGAGAGAGAGAGAGAGAGAGAAGAGAGACAGAGAAGAGAGAGAGATTTTCTGAGATCAGCTTAGTTTTGTTTGTTGTTTTACATTATCTATTGGTTGACTGGTTGAAGACAGCAGGTCAAATGGCTCTTAATTTACATAAAACAAGCCAGCAAAAACCACACACACATACACACACTCCTCTGTCATTACCTTTCTCCACAAACACCAAAAAAATCATACAGTTCCTTGAAAAAGCACATTTGTACACATGTTCAATAATCTATAAGTCCTACACATGCTGAAGCTTCAGCATCTTTCTGTTTTGTCTCCCTGAAGCTGCTCCAAATTTCCTGTTGTTGTCTTTTATGGTGAAGTGGAGCCTGATATTAAGGAACAAATTCACAACAAGTGAGCTCAGTTTGCATTTTTGTGACGGGCACACGAGAGTATTCCCTTCTTTGTCTAGTCGCATTAGAAATCGTGTTCTCACTCTGTTCAACTTCATGCGGAGCAACTGTCCCGAATTTTTGAACACGATTTCTAACTGCTGAACGACATGCACAAGCTGAGTTTTGGGAATGACCAGTCCAGGCTCCTGCAGATCAGGTAGCTGTTTTGTGGTAAGCAATGTCTCCTGTTGTGTCCCTTCCAAGTCACCCACCAGCATGCTAGCACTTTTATGCATTTGGTACACACCTTCCCTTTGACTTTTCTGGCAATATATCCAGCTATGTATTTCAGAATGTTTTCTTCCTGCATATTCAGATCCCATTCCGGCATAACAAATGTAGAATCAATCAGGGATGGTTCAGGAATTTGGAGTTCTGCGGGAGTTTCCTGTGCTTGATCAACCGTTGTTGAGAGTTAAGAGAAAATGATCTCCGTCATCCATGCAGTTGCTCAATGGGCTCTTTAACAGGATGGACTCAACCATCGTCTGCCGCTGTGGCAGACAAAACTGTTTAGGTCCAGGATTGTCTTGGTGTTCACTTTTTCCACAGATGACAGAGAACAGATTCTCTATACAGTCCTGATTTAGTCGGCTGGTGCACAGGAAAGTAGCTTCATGTGTGTTGCGTAAATCGTCCCATTGGAGAAGAAGACTTCTGATGGAAATTTCCCAGCCAATCAAACATGGTAGACGTCTAGAACTCTTGCTCTGCAGTGTAGACAGCCATATTAGAGTTTCCTCAAAAAACTTTCTGTGGCCAGATGTTTCTGAAATGGCATGGCGCATCTTTTGGCTGCTACGTTTACTATGGTTGTTGAAAGCATTGAATAGCTGATCCATGCGCTCCACAAACAAGGCAGTTTCTGTGGCTTCTTCTGGAAGAGCATGCAAAGTGACCATTGTGGAAATTCCAGCCGCAACGCTGTGTGACAACACCTGAGTGGCAAACTTGACTCTGAGGGCTGAAAATCCGGGCAGCTGAATGTGTTTGTGAGACAGTTTTGGTGCCATTCGCACACTGTTTTGTGAGTCAAGGTTAAAAAACTGAATGATGTCCCAGTCTATAGTAGTGTTGTTTTCCACAAAACCTGTTTTTTTCATGTTGTTCCTTGTGTTTTTCAACAGGTGAGGTGGGTCGTAAATCACATATACTTTGTTTTCTTGGTGAATGAAGTAAGGCTTGTCTTCATTCACTCCCAGGCCTTCCAGGGCTTTTCTATTGTTGGAGCCTTGGTCACACACAACAGCTTTCACTTACACTCTGATTTCAGTTAGTTTTTCCACACACTGCGACAATAAAGATTTCAGCAGATTGCCGTTTACTGGACCACTGGAGAAGAAATATCCAGTTGCTTGTTTCCAGGGTTGCAGCAATCCTAAGACAGTAGCATAATTGGCAGCATGGATGGTCCGATGATTGCCGAAGTCTTCTAGGCCTTCAATGTTGTCTTCTTCCGGGTTGTATGACGATTCATCTTTAATCGTCATTTCAATGAAAACAACAGCACACACCTTCCCTCCCGCTGGCATAGAGGATACTTTCTTTTTCAGAGCCTGCAATATGTTGCTGTTAACCCTGGATAGATTTTGACATTTTGCATTGCTCGCTTTAGACTGTTTAGTGTTGAAACTGAGGGCAAATTCAGAATTTTCCTTAATATCCTATATGCCTTTGGACTGGTATGGACTAATATGAGTGCCAAGGATTTTTCTTCAGGTGTCCATCGATTTCCTGTTCGTTTTCTACCAGCTAGACGGATCTGTGTCGCCACAAAGGTCACTGTCGATGGAGGCAGAAAGTGTTTCAGCTCTTTGATCAAACGACATTTCTTCTTTTCTGTCGTCGCTGCTTTTTGGAGTCATCTCAGGTCTCTTTTTGTTATACAGAGGTTTCATTTTCCATCGCCGACATTTTTGCTGGAGAGTTTTCACTTTCAGTTTCAGGGCAGTTTTCTGTGGGGGCCGTTCTTTCAGTTGAGACGATACTGCAATTGAGGAAGATGGAGGAGCAGACTTGACTTTCTTTGTCGGTGGTAGTATGTAGAACAGAAGACGGTCCTGGAAGTGGGACTGATGATGGAAGAACAGGAAGATAGGACTCCGTGTCAGTTGTGACAGTTACACACTGCGAACCTGAAAAAAATATAATGACCTCAATGTAGATCTATAGATACACACACACACACACTCAGACAAATACAGACACAGACACAATACACACACTCGCACATACGAGTTTTCATGATTAATTTTTGCTACCACATTAATCAGTCACTGATGCCAAAGAATTCAGACTAAATTATTTATTTATTAAGATTTGTTGTGATTTTCATCTAAGAGTAAAACAAAACAAAAAAGTACCTGAGTTGCTTGACAGTGTTTGTTTATACTTTCAAGGCTTTTTCGCTGGTACTTGATTTTGTGTTGGCAGTTTTTTCTTTGTTGTGAGCATTGGTGGTGGATTTGGTACATCAAAGAGGGTCAGGACTGCACACCAGGTAAGTCGATACTTTGGGTTGGAAGGATTCATAAACTGACTAGCTTCAAAATGGTCAGCACATATGCAGCAGTTGGCATGTAGATAAGACTAGGACTGGCCCAAAAGATCCTTGCGCCTGCAGTTTTGTACCCCCACTTTGCATCTGGAGCGAAATAAATACGACTTATACTTAATATTTTACCTAGTATTTGTTTGATACAGAATACCCCCTCCTCTCTCTCTCTCTTTGTGTGTGTGTGTGTGTGTGTGTGTGTGTGTGTGTGTGTGTGTGTGTGTGTGTGTGTGTGTGTGTGTGTGTGTGTGTGGTGTAGTGTGTGTGTGCGTGTGCGTGTGCGTGCTGTTTTCATGGAATTTTGTGCTTTGGGGCTTGAGGGTTCTGCTTGAATATATGTATATGTTTGTTGTGTGTATGTAACCTGTGCATGTCTGTGTGCGTAAATGCCCCTCTGTGTGTGTGTGTGTGTGTGTGTGTGTGTGTGTGTGTGTGTGTGTGTGTGTGTGTGTGTGTGTGGTGTGTGTGTGTGTGTGTGCACATGTGTACGCGCAAGACTGTAAATGTAATGCTGTGTTCCTAGTATTCACTGAAATAAGGTATATTGCTATTATTTAAGTTACAATTAGTGTTTTCATTCTCTGCTATACTCCCTCTCTTGGCGGGGCCATATAAGATGTATGCAAAAGTATGTTTATCAATTACTCTCGAAAAATGATTCATTCATTCGTTCGTTCATTCATTCACTCTCTGTCTGTCTGTCTGTCTCCCTTTTACCCCTTTTCCATCGGCAAGTTTATTAGATTATTTGTCGAAATTATCCAGTTACAATCTTCATAATAAATAATCAACATATGCAAAGAGTAAACTCACCATTCTTCTTCCAGCGGAAATGAAAACAACCGGCATCCTTTCTTTCAAGAATTATGGCAGTTAATTGCTGCGCACCACTTTCCACTGCCTCGCTCGCCATGTTGCTTGCTCAGTTGCTGCCTCTTGTTTAATTAAGTCTGGGAAGGAAGGGGTGGCCGATTGGAATGCGGGCATCCCGCGGCTTTCACTTTTCTGGAAGCGTGGGCGCTCTTGCCGTACGCAGTATTCTCTTTGCTTTGACCGACTGATGCAGCAAACCATTCCGGGATTCCCACAGTCGTCAATCAATGATTTGGTAAGAAACCAGTACGTTGTACGTAGACAAGACTATGGTAGTCAATATTTAAATGGGCAGTCCTGATCAGATCTTCTTGGCCAAATTCGATGAATATCCACGTGGGTGCAAACCGAAACTAATGATTAGGCCTACATTTATTGATTTCACATTGACATTTGATTAGACATTAGTTCGGAAACTGGATTTATATTTTTAATTTTATAGGCTAGCCGCGTTTAGGCCTACTTGCTTAAGATGAATAACGGCATGCAAGGCTCCACAAACTTAGGACAGCATCTAAGAAAATCTTTGATATCGTTGGAAAGCTCTACTTACTGATTACAGTCCCTCTGTAGTGAATCAGCGTCAAGAAAGATGTTTCAATACAGCAAGCGACAGTTTCTACGTCGGGCTTGGCGCCATTTTAAAACAACAATTACTCCAAACGATTTCGGTGAGTTATTCCCCTTGCACAGCACTTTCGGTTTTTACACTCTTTCGCTTTAAAAATGTACAAGGAGCTTGATTTCACTCCACACACACACACACAAACACACACACACACACACACCTCTTTTTCTCACGAAAAAAAA
>JAPXFY010000027.1:46020856-46048356 GCA_030674185.1 Monoplex corrugatus
GCAAAGCACAAGGTGTTATCCAAAACTAACAGCTGGCATTCAGATGTAACCCTGTGGGCTACTTTTATAAACTAACAACAATACATAATTTTGCAAAGCCCAAGGTGTCACCCAAAATGAATAACTGTCTTTAAAAAATGTAATCAACGTTGTTTTTTTGTCATGATGTAAAAACGATGCATCATTTTCCCAAGCATATCTTTTTTATGCTGTAACAAACAATACACATTTTACTAAGCATAAGGTTTTCTCCACACAAACGGCTGATTTGTAACAATGTAACAAGTACTGCATCAGCTTGTAACAAAGTAACAAGTACTGCATCAGCTTGTAATAAAGTAACAAGTACTACATCAGCTTGTAAAAATGTAACAAGTACTACATCAATCAGCTTGTAACAATGTAACAAGTAGCCTACTACATCAGCTCCACCCTATCGGGCACCAGATCTTGTACAAAACTGGAAATTAACAGGTTGAAGACAGAATTCAAAAGTAATGAGAACAATTATTAATGAGAGCAAAGAAAAATAGACCAGACAGATACTGAGATAGATAGATAGATAGATAATAGATAATAGAGAGAGAGAGAGAGAGAGAGAGAGAGAGAGAGAGAGAGAGAGAGAGAGAGAGAGAGAGAGAGAGAGAGAGATGGAAAATGGAAAAGGAAGCAAAGTACATGAAAAAGGACGACGACACATATGACGACGAGACAGAAAAACAGAACAGCAACAACGACAACGGTTTGGGGGGGGGGGGGAGGGGGTGTTCCTGGGCCGCTCCCCAACCCCCCAGCAGACCTCCTTTTCTCTGTCTTTTTTCTTCTTTTTCTTTTCTTTTTTTTTTTTTTTTTCGTAATCTTTCTCAAACGTTTCTGTTTAATTTCGCATGTTAGACCAGTTTCTTCTACCGACACAAAGTTTCATTTTTTAAAATTTTTTTGTTTTAATCTGTCTGTTTATCCGTACCATTGCAAGGTGACAACGCTGCTTTCCCTCCCTTGCGGCTATAACAACATAACGACATTTACTACACTTGGCAATGCTGTCCCTGGCAGTCATTCTTTTTCTTTTTACATACAACACCCACAACAAATTAACACAAGAATTTGTTTTCACAGATTGAAGAAAATGGGGAAAAACAAAAGACAAAAAGGAATGACACTTGAAAGTTATTAAAACACACTTTGCTCAAGAATAATAGCATAAAGTCCCACTGGATCCGTCTTTCAGCTAGTCCTTGCTACTATACACATACAAGAGAAAGAAAGAGGTGGACAGGGGAAAGACGGAACAGATACTCACACAATGAATAAAGAGAGATTTCGGAGAGCGGTGGTGGAAGGGAATAAAAGAAAAAAAGAAGTAAACACAAAAACAGAAAGAGAACTCACGAGAGAAAGACAGACAGATAGCAGGCAATTGACAGACAGACAGACAGACAGACAGACTGACAGATAAACGAGACAAGGAAAGATTGTCGCAGCCTGAAAAAAAAGACAAACGATGATAATTATTATGTGCATCATGTGGTCTGGTATACCGCTGTCCAGCTCAGTTATACGTGGTGGTGATAATTAAGAAATACACACAAAGATTTCATGGACACAAACACACAAAGTACACTCTAATCAAGGTATTATGGTGACATGAACGCTCAAGCCAAACTCATCAAATCGTGCATTTTTAAAACTATCGGAACTGTTATGAGCAAAACTACCACACGGTGATTTAAAGAAAAACCGAAGGAAGAAAATACATGGAAATTATATTGTTACACAGGCTGGGCCTTGTTGGGGTGTGTTTGTTTCTGTGTGTGACTGAGATGAGAGAGAGAGAGAGAGAGAGAGAGAGAGAGAGAGAGAGAGAGAGAGAGAGAGAGAGAGAGTGATGTCTGTGTGTGTGTATGGCGTTTGTGTGTGTGTATGAGTGTGTGCGATATCTGTGTGTGTGTGTGTGCGCGTGTGTGTGCGCGCGCGCGTGTGTTCGTTCGTTCTTTGATTTAACGTCTTTTCACTATAAGTGATATTAGACGGAGTGTGTGTATGTGTGTGTGATATCTGTGTATATGCGCTCGCGCGCGCGCGCGCGTGTATGTGTTTTTTTTATGTCAGAGAGAGTAACAAAGAAGGGGGGGGGAGGGAGATACTCCTACATATAAGAATACAACAAACAGGTATATACGAATAAAAACGAAGTACGCCAATACCACGATGCTCGCCAAAGAGTAAGGCACAGAAATTTTCAACACTCGTATATATACGGCTCAGTAACAGCCACGACCCCACAAGGCTGTTCTGTGTTTGGCTCATATAAGACCTTTGAAACACTGATCTGACACCACCCGAAAGATGGAAACATTTAGATGGGTAGCAAACAGGCCAACGTTTAATGTTACGGGCCAGGGCTGAAATCAAGTTATCAGATCCTATGTCCACGGCTCAGCACATATGGAATTGTCCCAGTGCGAAGAATCCCTCCTGAACCAACTCCAAACTCCAGTCATTTGTCCAGATGGTCATTCCGTCCGATCATCAAGCGTAAGACCACCTGTACCGTACCTCGTTGTGTCCGAACAGGAGCAAGGGGTCTTAGCGAGGCTACACGCTGACCATAACCAGATCAAATACCTCACCAGCGCATAGGTTTTCACGCAGGCTCAAGACTGCCAGATAACTGCTGGAAGATTTGGGTTGAGCGCATGTGGAATCGTCTGAGGCATGAATCCCTGTTGAATGAAACTCCAAGTCTTATGGCTGAACATTTAAACAACTCAACAGTTTATGGCTGACATTTACACCAACTGTTTGTTCAATACGGAAACTATCTTATGGCTGACATTTACACCAACTGTTTGTTCAATACGGAAAATGTGAAAAAGAATGAGCATAATCTACACTAACAATTACGTGATGAAGTTGGAAGTATTATTGTCAAACTATGCCAGTCTTGCAGTGGGTGGTACTTATGTAAACACATGACAGATGCGAAATTGTTCGTTTCCATGCCGAAAGATGGCGTTAAACGTAACAGCTTGGAAATGGTTATGCCAAATAATGATGTATCAAAATATGACTAAACTGATGTCGGATTGTCTTGTATGCCTTGATAAAACGTGTGACAATTCTCACCTCTAGTGATGAAGTCAAACGGGGGCTATGTGAATTATTACAATGATACATTTTGGCTCAATTAGACTCAACAAACATGCAAAAAAAATTAGTACATGTATATATATACATACATATATACATACATACATATATAATACACACACACACACATGAAGGTACGGCTGTTCTTGTTGAACAACAACGTGAAACGTGGAACTATTTCCATGCTAAGCGAGATACCACACAGGAGAAAATATGGGTTGCATTATGTCAGACAAAAACACCAGAACATGACAAAATATTGGACTTTCCATGCCTTCAAATATGACTATATACGGGAGGACGTCAAAACGCGAGAGATGTGGATCATTTCATGCCTATTAGTGGCATCAGAACATGACAGCTGACTCGCTGTCACGCTCGACAATTAGTTCCAAGTGTGGAGTTTGGACAAGAGAGACCTTATCGCACTCAGATAACGCCACATGCGCTTCACCCAAATATGCCACCAGCTTTCTGGTAGACTCCTTGAGCCTGCACAAAAGCCTATGCGCTGGTAAGGTCTTGAAGTGGGGAGGGTGGTAAGGGATCTAAGAAACACTAAGCTGACACCATCAAAATGATGGAAACATTAAGATAGGCCGCGAACAGGCCAGTTGCCTATATTGTGGGCTGGGATTGAACGCGAGATATCAGATTTTGTTTGGGTCTGAACATCTCACAAGTTTGACTACGCCTAAAGTTGACCACCAAAACATGAACAGTCTCGAGCAACACACGCATACACAGTAAGAAATAAATACCATTTGAATCCAAGCAGTATAAACAACAACAAGGCTAACAATTCATTAGCAGAAAAACTAACGAAACAGAGTATTCAGCATCAGCATTTACAGTCTGTTGTCTAAGGTTGTAAGGATTTCTCTCTCAAGTTTGAGGCACTTCTGTTGAGGATTTATTTGTTACAGAATACAGAAATCGACTCTTTTTGAAACATGTGTAGAAAAAAATGGATTAAGCATCAGAGGACAGGAGATTTGCTTCATAAGGCACAGTCAGAGACAACAGAAAAGAGCACACACTGCTATCATTTGATCTGAGTACAGCTTCAGCAGGCAATCATCAAATGCACTAACGAAATCTGCGAACATTGACATTCCATCACAATCTTCGAATAAAAAAAAAATTAAAAAAAAATTAAAAAAAAAGAGAGAGAGAGAGAGAGAGAACAACCTCAGCAAATAGCAATTATCATAAAAAGTGTGAACGTAATTTAATTTTACTGACATTAACTGTATTTTCTCAAAGGCAGCAGAATATCACACAGGTTATCTAAGAATCGTAAGCTGATCGTCAGGTGAAACACCATGGCTGCCTCGTCTGTTATAAGTTATTTATGTCATCAACAACTGACCCTGTAGCAATGCAGCGTCTCCTTTCACGAGTGGCCTTATAACGATTTGATATCGATCACTCCTGAGAACTTCCCAGCAATTTAGACTTCGACAGAGTGAACTTGAGTTTGCTGATGTGTGAGGAGCCAGAATCTGCAGAGTGGGATCAGAGCGGCGTGAAAATAAAACAGAATCCAAAATCAACGGCAAGAAGGAATTAATGCATAGAAAGAAAGAAAGAACCTGGTGCAGACTCTCAACGAATGACGAACTATTGTTTTTATCCGTCATACTGGGCGCGCAGTTTCATGCAATCATACACATTCAAAGACAGAAGTTGTAGTAAGATCGGCCCAAACTACACAGCAACGAAGTCCAACCTTCATCCTATCAGGAAAATTCAAACATAACCTTTGATTCACACTGAAACTCCTGCATGCACTGGTCTGTTGTTCTCGTGTACAGAATGCAGGGCTGGACACAAGACAGTGGCACTGCAAATCACATCGAATTTTGAAACCTGAAACTTTAAACCATGACAATATTCAAAGATAGACATCTGCCGGAAAGACCAACCATACAACAGGTCAGCTACAGCAAGAACAGGAGAACCATCACATCACTTCTTCAGACATAAACAGAAAGGGATGACTACAACCTTCTGCCCACAGAGCAGCAAGTGGTCCTGATACAGCTCAGCACGGACCACAACCGGCTCAATGCCCGTAGAAACCGCAAATTCAAAACTCACACTTTGCTGACCTGCCCCTGCGGTCAAGAAGACCAAACAGCTGAACACATATAGTAGCCATGTCACAGCTATCAAGTGGAGTGACAGGAGACATGGCCGACTACAACTCCTCTGACCACCAAACTCCATGGCAACGTGGGGAAAAAAGGTCATATTCATCAGCACATCAGTAGATGTGACCTGACCATGTAGACGGTGATTGGAAGGAGAAGAAGAAGAAGAAGAAAAAGAAGAAGAAGAGGAGAAGGAGAAGGAGGAGGAGGAGGAGGAGGAGGAGGAGGAGGAGAAGTAGAAGAAGAAGAAGAAGAAGAAGAAGAAGAAGAAGAAAGAAGAAAAAAAGATAGTAGCATGAGGTCCCTTTGACCTGTGCAAACATGACGCTTCAGAAGAATCCTGCAATGAGAAAGTACACAGCAAGTGGAAATCACTACCACGATCTGATGACTACAATACCAATAACGAAATTTACAGAACTATCCACCAGTATGGAAATCGTTACCAAAATCTGATGACACGCTACCAAAGACAAAATTTACAGAAATGTCAATCAGCATAGGAATCACTACAAGATATGATGACACACTACCAATACACGAAGTTTACAAATATCCACCATGCATGAAATCAATACCAAGACCTCTGACACGCTACCAATACGATACAAACACAACTGTACAAATATCGACCAGCTAGAAATCCACACTACCAATTACGATGTTCACAGAACCATCACCTGGTACAGGAATCATCGCCAAGACGTAATGATGCAGTGAAAAGAAAGAAAGTATGCTTGGGCATGTAACAAGATCACAAGACTGTCTGAGGCAAGCCTATAGGAAGACGATCAAATAGACATAGTCCACTATGTCAAAGACACTTCAACCATGTAAACAGATCACACAGACTGTCTAGGCAAGCCTATAGGAAGATCAAATAGACTGTCCACTATCTAAGACACCATGTAGGAAGATCAAAAGACTGTACTATCTAAGGCAGCTATAGGAAGACGATCAAATAGACTGTCCACTATCTAAGACCAGCATGTAGGAAGATCAAATAGACTGTCTACTATCTAAGACCAGTATGTAGGAAGAAGATCAAATAGACTGTCTACTATCTAAGACCAGATGTAGGAAGAAGATCAAATAGACTGTCTACTATCTAAGACAGTCGAGCAATGTTAGGAAGATCAAAAGACTGTCACACTAAGACCACATGTAGGAAGACAATAGACTGTCTACTATCTATAGAACCTAGATTATAGTACAGGAAGAAGATCAAATAGACTGTCTACTATCTAAGACCAGTATGTAGGAAGAAGATCAAATAGACTGTCACTATCTAAGACCAGCATGTAGGAAGAAGATCAAATAGACTGTCTACTATCTAAGACCAGCTATGTAGGAAGACGATCAAATAGACTGTCTACTATCTAAGACCAGCATGTACAAAGATCAAATAGACTGTCTACTATCTAAGACCAGTATGTAGGAAGAAGATCAAATAGACTGTCTACTATCTAAGACCAGTCATGTAGGAAGAAGATCAAATAGACTGTCTACTATCTAAGACCAGTATGTAGGAAGAAGATCAAATAGACTGTCTACTATCTAAGACCAGTATGCAGGAGAGATCAAATAGACTGTCTACTATCTAAGACCAGTATGTAGGAAGATAAAGATCAAAATAGGATGGGCTACTATCTAAGACCAGTATGAGGAAGAACGATCAAATAGACTGTCTACTATCTAAGACCAGTATGTAGGAAGAAGATCAAATAGACTGTCTACTATCTAAGACCAGATATAGGAAGAAGATCAAATAGACTGTCTACTATCTAAGACCAGTATGAGAAGAAGAAGATCAAATAGACTGTCTACTATCTAAGACCAGTATGTAGGAAGAAGATCAAATAGACTGTCTACTATCTAAGACCAGCTGTAGGAAACAATAAGACTGAAATCAAGACCAGTGCAGAAAAGTCAATAATACTAAGAAGTAGGCTGAAAACATGTGTCATATTAAACCGACGAAGAACTCATGACTGCTACTCAAAAGGAAGCCTCAAACAATAAGAGTGGAAAGTCGGCATACAACTGCTCACATGTCAAGACCGGGCTCCTGACCCAGGGCATAGTCAAACTAGCAAGTGATATGACATTACTTGCTTTTACACTAAAATGTTGTCCAGCAATACTATACATTAATCGTTAACTATATTGTTAGCTGCATAATTTAACATATGTTAGCTGCTTTAACAAGTTAATTGTACACACTGGTTTAATATTTATCTGCGTTTCACAGATATTTCTGCGTACACACTATGTATTCATTCGCGTTTTAGCAATGTTGTTCTTCCATATACAGATTTTAATGCATTCAACTGCTTTTCAACAACTTTATTCTGCCACACACAGAGTTAATATACATACATATTTATTTGTGTTTCAACAAGTTGTTCTGCCATACACTGACAATACGTATTCAGTCGCGTTTTAGCAATGTTGTTCTTCCATACACATATTTATATGCATTCAACTGAAATTCAACAATGTTATTCTGCCACATATAGAGTTAATATTTATTCATCTGCGTTTCAACAATGTTATTCTGCATACACAGACAGTAGGTATTCAGTCACGTTTTAGCAATGTTGTTCTACCATACACAAACTTAATACATATTCAGCTGCGTTATAGCAATGCTGTTCTCCCATACACATAGTTAGTGTTAACATAGTAAAATGTGTGTTAACAACATGTCCAAAACACACACAACACACACACACACACACACACACACACACAAACAACATATATATATATATACATAATTATATGTATATACGTACGTATACATATAATTATGTATAACAATAATAACATGTGATAACAATCAGCACAGTCTGTAGCGTGTTAACAATATATTAACAGAATAAAACGTATGTAGCAGTCGCAGTTAAAATGTGGCGTAGAAAATGGGACATAAAAAAATATGTATATAAATTAAGAGAAAAATATGCATGTTTTGTGAAGAATACGTCAACACAGCCAATATACGTACGTGAAATATATCTACAACACTATAAAAAGGGAAAGGGGGAGAGGGAAGAGAGAGAGAGAGAGAGAGAGAGAGAGAGAGAGAGGAGAGAGAGAGAGAGAGAGAGAGAGAGAGAGAGAGAGAAAGAGAGAGAGAGAAAGAGAGAGACAGACAGACAGAGAGAGAGAGAAGAAAGAAAGAGAGAGAGAGACAGACGGACAGAGAGAAAGAAAGAGAGAGAGAGAGAAAGAGAGAGAGAGAGAAAGACAGAGAGACAGAGAGAGAGAGAGAGAGAGGGGGGGGGGATTAGGCGGTCGGGCCCAGTAGTCAAGCGGAAAACGTTGGACTTCCAACTGGAAGGACATAGGTTCAACCCACCAAGACACCCTCAGTCTGGTGAATACAGGAGGGAGATTTCCCTCATCTCCGACGTCAACATGTGTGCAGACCCGTTAGTGCAGAATATGACATATGCACTTTAACGATCCTGTAAATCATCGTCAGTGGCTGGCTAACAGAAACATGAACGCGCCCAGCATGCACGCAAAGGCAAGCTTGAAAAAAAAGGGCTTATAGGTAATAATTTCTGCTGTTGGAAAATGGAGTATCATTATCATTATTTTTACTTTTATCTGTGTGTGTGTGTGTTGTGTGTGTGTGTGTGTGTGTGTGTGTGTGTGTGTGTGTGTGTGTATGTGTTTGTGTCTGTGGTTTTGTGTGTGTGTGTGTTGTGTTGTGTTGTGTGTGTTGTGGTGTGTGTGTGTGGTGTGTGGTGTGTGTGTGTGTGATGTTGGTGTGTGTGTGTGTGTGTTTGTGTCATGTGAGCTGTGTGTGTGTGTGTGTGTGTGTGTGCGTGCGTGTGTGTGGATCATTGTGAGCTGTGCGTGAGTGTGTGTGGTGTGTTGTGTATGTGTGTGTGTGTGTTTGTGTCACTGTGAGCTCTGTGTGTGTGCGTGTGTCATTGTGAGCTCGTGTGTGTGTGTGTGTGTGTGTGTGTGTGTGTGTGGTGCGTGTGTGCGTGTGCTGCGTGCTGTGCGTGCGTGTGTGTGGATCATTGTGAGCTGTGCGTGTGTGTGTGTGGTGTGTGTGTGTGTGGTGTGGTGTGTGTATGTGTGTGTGTGTATGTTTGTGTCACTGTGAGCTCTGTGTGTGTGTGTGCGTGTGTCATTGTGAGCTCTGTGTGTGTGTGTGTGTGTGTGTGTGTGTGGTGCGTGTGGTGTGTGTGTGTGGTCATTATGAGCTGTGTGTGTGTGTGTGTGTGTGTGTGTGGTAATGTGAGTGGTGTGTGTGTGTGTGTGTGTGTGTGTGTGTGTGTTGTGTGTGGTGTGGTGTGTGTGTGTTTTGGTTGTGTGTGTTGTCATTGTGGACGAAAGCCTTAGGCATTATGACAGTGTGCGGGTTGATTTGATTTATACATAAATATTTAGCGCTCACGAAATGTAAAAATATAAACTGGATGAAATTAATTTGATTGTACAGAAGAGCATGCGACATTTATCACGGTTATAAACACAGACACCTACAACCACAGCCGAACTCGTCATTAATAATAATAACGATGATGACCGACGACGATGATGATGATGATGATGATGATAATGATAATAGCAACAACAACAACAACAATAATAATAATAATGATGATGATAATAATAATAATAAAAATAATTAAAATAACAATAATAACCATAAGAAGGTAGCAGAAGGAATTTACAAGCGTATGAGCAATTATACATTTATGTGTGAAGAATACACGTATGTGTATGTGTATGAGTGTGTATGTGTGTGAGTATGAGTGTGAACACACACACACACACACACACACACACACACACACACACACACACACACACACAGCACACACACACACACCACACACAAACACACATACAGCTTTACATGTTGCTATGTGCAAAAGTACGGAGCAAGGAAGCTAAGGAATTTGTGACTACTTACGGTTAAGGCTTATCAAAGTACAGTGATATCTATCGCATGAAATATGCGCGCCAACACACACACACACACACACACACACACACACACATACACACACGCACACACACACAGATCTAATACACATAATCATGACTGTAAAACCTTCAACAACAAAAATCCACAGTCTTTCTAAAAAAGATAAGAGAGAACGGCAAGGGATACGAAAACGACGTAAAACCAAACAACTAAAAATCATACAGAATAACGTAAATAATGGTCAGATTGTGAAGGATGAATACATTTTGAAATAGAAGAGGATGGTAAGACTTTCAGACTGAACAATTAATCAAGCAACAAATTAAAATAAATGCACAAAACCATATACACAATCTCCTACGACTGTGCTTTGATAACGCCTGGGTCCGTGTGACAATGTCCCCCAAAATGAGCCACACCTATGTCCGCGTGTGACTATGACTCTGCAAATGAGTCATTTGCATATGTATAAATGAGCCACGCACCGGGTGCTGCTGGAAACCTAAAGCACATGGGCTGATTGGTTCTTTTGATAGATCTATGGACTGAAAATCTGATATCTCGAGTTCAATCCCATCATTATCATCATGTGCCCTGCTGCATGGCGTTGGCCCTCCACACGAATCTATCCCTTGTCGCTGCAAGTACATCTCCCACCCTCTCTGTCCTCAGCCACCCTGCAAGTCTGTCCAATATTTTCTCCCTGGGTCTACTTGGTGTTCTCTTTCCCTCCAGCTTTCCTGTTGTGACCAGGTGCTCTAATTTCTCTTCCTGTTTGCTGCCTAACGTTCTTTCATTCTGGTGGTGCCAGCTTAGTGTGTCATAGATCCCTTGTCCCCCCCCCCCACCCATCTCCAATTTCAATACCATGCCAGTGCGTAGGATTTTGCAGAGCCAGGGAGCCTGCCAGGTAATTGCTGGCTGATTTGGGTGGAGAGCATATGGACTTGTCTGAGTGCGATGAATCCCTAGTGAAAAAAACATCCTCGAATATACATAGGTATAAGTGTGACAAAGTCCTGATAAATAAAGTCATCAGCCATTCTGAGATCTGGATGTGACTATGATCCCACAAATGAATGGTACGCCATTCTCAGATCTGAGTTGTAATGATATTTAAACAAAAGGGAAAATGAGCCCAGACTACAAAAGAACCTTACGCCATATGATTCAGGCTTAGATATGACAACGTCCCCACAAGTGAGCCATAATCGAGTTTTGGATTGTAACACAGACTTGAAAATAACAGAGTGCAATTTATGCATGCCACTGACTCTTCCCATATTCCAGTTTGTTGTGACAATGACCCAGAAAATGAGTCATCAATCCTGTCAAGTCTGGAATGATCAGGACCATTAACATGAATTATATGAGCCAAATTTACTCAGCTTTATGTATGATAATGTGATTACAAAATAATCATACGCCATATTCAGGTGTGGTTGTGACAAAGTCCCTGCGAATGAGCCCTAAGCCAAACTAGTGGATGGGCCGTCACAATGTCTCTAAACATGAGGCATATTTAGGACTAGCAAAGACAATGTCCCTAAAAATGAGTCATGAGCCATACTGGTATCGATGTCATTATGATCCTACAAATGAGTTATGAAGCGCAGGTCTGTCTAGTCATAATGAGCCATGATTAGGTCAACGAGTGACAGTGTCCTTACAAATGAGCCACGAGTCATGCTGTGATCCAGGTGTGACAATGACCCTACAAATGAGCAGCACGATTCAAACAACTACTTCAGTTTCTGCTTTCTCTTGCCTTACAATTCTACTAGCGCAAAGCCTGCACTCCAGAGTCAGCTAAAAATACCACAGTATGCTATCTATTGCCATATTTGTCATCACTCACACAGACAAACAGACAGGCACACAGACAGACAGACGGACAGGCAGACAGATATAATTACATAACAACAGACCACGACAAATCGACTCGCATTCAGGACTGTCATTTTCTTTTTTTTTTTCAGGAAACCCTTTGCGAAACATTTCAACTTTTCGACTCACACTGACGATACAAGTTTTGTTTAGTTTTGTCATGTCACTTGCCATGACACACTGTCCAAGACCATCCTTCGGGGCACCCTGGAAGATGGCAGTCACCGGGGTTGACGGGAAAAAGAGCTTGGCGGTAAATATCAAAGACTGCATCAACCTCAGTATGCCTGAACTGCTTGTTGCTGTATCCCATAGACACAGGAAGAACTGGGCAGTGAATATCAAAGACTGGACCGACCTCAGTATGTCTGAACTGCTTGTTGCTGTATCCCACAGACAGAGGAAGAGCTGGGCGGTAAATATCAAAGACTGGACCACTCTCAGTATGCCTGAACTGTGTAAGTTAGGTCAATGTTCTGTGGCCTATGGAAACGGTAAACTACCCAGCTTGCACACACACCGAAGATGGGGTATGCACACTGTGCAGCAACATACCGCCTGCACAGTGCGGGCCAAACACCGTACATACATCAGAGAGAGAGAGAGAGAGAGAGAGAGAGAGAGAGAGAGAGAGAGAGAGAGAGAGAGAGAGAGAGAGAGAGAGAGAGAGAGAGAGAGAGAGAGAGAGAGAGAGAGAGAAATTGACCGGGACCAAAACAAAACCAAGAACTGAAGCTTCATCACTTACAGTTAGGACGTAGCCATGAATTGTTTGAGTTTCCTCTACAGGCTTCATCAGACTCGAACAATCCCATAAGCGCTCCGGCAAAATATACCAGTGACACAGTCTGGTAGACTTCTTAAAGCCTGTGTCAGACCTATGCACTGGCAAAGTCTTGAAATGGAAGCGGCAACGTGCTGTGTGGAGCAGGGGATAGGGGAGAGTGGGGGGTGTCTACTCACCACAAAATCGCCACTACCAGAACGATAAGAGCATCAGGATGGACAGCCAAAAGGTCAGTCAGTCTCTAAGACGCTGGCTGGCACTGAACTCGAGACATCAGATTTTGTGTCTGCAGGTCTATCAACACGACCAGACAACCCTTCTCCCTCTCAAACAACAACAATAACAACGACGACGACAACAACACCAACACAAAAACAACAAAACAAAACACAAGCACACACACACAAAGCCCCAAAACCACCTTCCCTAAAACACACACACACACACACGTACACACACACACACACGCGCGCGCGCACACACACACACACACACGCAACACACACACACACACGCACACACACACACACGCGCGCGCGCACACACACACACCCTAACTGTGGCCCTTTTGGAAGGTGGAACCCAAAACCGTAGAAACGTCAGTATGGCGTTTCAACCAACTGAGCTAACGGGGACACCACCTGTGGGCTACTTACCACTGACCAATTACAGAATCACAGAATTGAACAAACATCGTACACCGCCTAGAAAACGAACAAACGAACGAACGAACGAGAGAGAGAGAGAGAGAGAGAGAGAGAGAGAGAGGCAGAGAGAGAGATAGAGACAGAGACAGAGACAGAGACAGAGACGAGACAGATAGAGAGAGAGAGAAAAAGACAATCAGAATAAGAAATTTATCTAAAACGGCCAAAGACCGATTCAGTTAAGCATACAAGAGAGAGAGAGAGAGAGAGAGAGAGAGAGAGAGAGAGAGAGAGAGAGAGGAGACAGAGAGGAGAGAGAGAGAGAGAGGAGAGACAAGGAGGGAGAGAGAGAGGGAGACAAGGAGGGAGAGAGAGAGTGGAGAGAGAGAGAGAGTGAGAGAGACAGAGAGGCAGACAAACAGATAGTCAGAGAGACAGAGACAGACAGTCAGACAAAGACTGATAGAGAAAGAAAGAGAATCGGAATAAGAAATTTATCTAAAACGGCCAAGGACTCATTCAGTGAAGCACACAGAGAGAGAGAGAGAGAGAGAGAGGAGAGAGAGAGAGAGAGAGAGACAAAGAAACAGACAGACGACACAGACAGACGGAGCAGACAGAGAGACAGACAGAGACAGACAGAGACAGAGACAGAGATTGAAAGAATCAGAATACAAAATTAATAAGAAATTTATTTTAAAAGGCCAAAGCCCCATTTGTTTGGCAGAGGGGGAGAGCGAGAGAGAGAGAGAGAGAGAGAGAGAGAGAGAGAGAGAGAGAAAGAGAGGAGAAAGAGAGAGAGAGAGAGGGAACACACACACACACACACACAACAGAGACAGAAAAAGAGACAAAGAAAGACAGACAAAAACAGAGACAAAGAGAGAGAAACAAAGAGAGGGAAGGAAAAAAAAAGAAAAAAAAAGAAAACCAGCATGCACAATAACCCAAGCATCACCCAAGCACACACACCCAGACACACACACACACACAAATACACACACAGAGGCCAACAACACACAACAACACACACGTTAATAATCAACCTAACATGTTCCATAACAAAGACAGCCCCAGCAGCACCATCATCACCAGGTTGCCAGCATCACACAAACACACGCCGGCACAACCGCCAGTGTAAGCCTCCGCCTCTTTAGTACAGTTCTTGCCCCCGGCACCCAGCGCACCTGGGTCCAGCTCGTTCAGCTCAAGCAGGAACCGGACCACCCGCGTGTCCTCAGCGTCGATGTGGACGCTGAGGATGTCCCAGTGGTGGTTGGAGAAATCCATCAGCAGGGTGAAGGTCGTTTCGTTGAAGCGCGCCACGGACTCGGGCGAGGTGAAGCCCAGACTGACGTCACAGATCTGGGAGGAGTTGTGGGGGAGAGTGGAGCAGATGGTGGTGACGATCTCACGGCGTTTCCAGGTGATCATGCCGTCCTTGCTGATGGTCACTTTGGAGGCGAACAAAGGGCTAGGCGGTAGGGCGCTGTACACACAACACACATTAATTAAACGCCGTTTTTAGTTCCTTTGATAGAGCCTTGGGCTAAAGATAATGATATCTTGTAATCCCTGCCTGCAGCTTTAAATACCGGTCTGTTCGCTGCCCATCTCAATATTTCCATCACAATTCATTGCATCACGAAATAATCCAAGGAAATGCCCCTGGCGTTGACAATTCTGCCAAATTTATCACCAGGGGGAGTAAACAACACAAATGCATAAACAAAATTACACAAAAACATACATAAAGCCTGTTTCCCATGGACCTATTATTGCCACTAAACACTTCACATTTCCTAAGAGCTAAAAATACAATTATATATTATCGAATTATCATTCATATTAGGCGAAGTATTTATGGAAAACATACAAGTGAATGAACCAGCAAGGCAGAAAATGAAAAGGAAGAGGTGACAGAAAGCAAAGGAGCACGCAAAAAACAAAAAGAATGACAGAAAAGAGAAAATTTCTACCACAGAATTTACAAAGAGAGTGACAGAAAAGAGAAAATTTCTACCACAGAATTACCAAGAGATGACAGAAAAGACAAAATTTCTACCACAGAATTTACAAAGAGAGTGACAGAAAAGAGGAAATTTCTACCACAGAATTTACGAAGAGAGTGACAGAAAAGAAAATTTCTACCACAGAATTTACAAAGAGAGTGACAGAAAAGAGAAAATTTCTACCACAGAATTTACAAGAGAGTGACAGAAAAGAGGAAATTTCTACCACAGAATTTACGAAGAGAGTGACAGAAAAGAGGAAATTTCTACCACAGAATTTACGAAGAGAGTGACAGAAAAGAGAAAATTTCTACCACAGAATTTACGAAGAGAGTGACAGAAAAGAGGAAATTTCTACCACAGAATTTACGAAGAGAGTGACAGTAAAGAGGAAATTTCTACCACAGAATTTACGAAGAGAGTGACAGAAAAGAGAAAATTTCTACCACAGAATTTACGAAGAGAGTGACAGAAAAGAGGAAATTTCTACCACAGAATTTACGAAGAGAGTGACAGTAAAGAGGAAATTTCTACCACAGAATTTACGAAGAGAGTGACAGTAAAGAGGAAATTTCTACCACAGAATTTACGAAGGGAGTGACACAAAAGAGAAAATTTCTACCACAGAATTTGCAAAGAGAGTGACAGAAAAGAGGAAATTTCTATCACGGAATTTCCAGATGGTGGGGATATTGTCCATTACTGAAAGAGTCCCTGGCATCTCCGTGGGGGAAAAACTGCTACAAAAACGTCTGCAACTGCTTGCCATGTTGATTCTTATAATAATAAAGCAACAATTAAAAAAATATCAGGGCCACAGAGCGAGAAGAGATGGGTGGCACCACGTACACACTCTAACTAACGTCATCTTCATTTTCTGTCATAACCAGCAACAATAACAAGAAAAGAGATAAACTGTTTCAAAAATCATGTTCACAGCAAGATCCAAGTCACAACACGTTATTAACGTCAAGTTCGTTTTCCTTCATAAAAAGTAACAACGAAAAAGAAAAGCTATAAATAATTTTTTTCAAAACTTCAAGTCCACAGCAGGGCTCTGAACGCACCACAAAGTAAACGTCTTGTTCATTTCGTTTTTTTTTTTATGAAAACAGGAAAATAAAAAGAACAGGAAAATGTTGACGATGGAATGTAATAGGCAGGGGGCAGGTAAGGCTCTGTGTGCGCCATAACTAACGTCATTTTTATTTTTGTTTACACAGTGTGGGCCAAATAATAATAACATTAATATTAACAACAACAACAACAATGATGATCATAATGGTAATAACAACAACAACAACAACAACAACACAATAATAGTAACAACAACGACAATAACAATAATAACAATAACAATAATAATAGTAACAACAACAACAACAACAATAATAATAGTAATAATAATAACTCATCCAAAGCAAGTGAAGTATAATAAATCTGTCTCGCACATCACTGTTTTACAAACTCATTCGGACTCACTACTCAATAACCACAACAACGTAAACACATATCACAGAAAACCATTGCTCAAAGAAAACAAATACAAAAAAAAACAACCGCAAACAATAAAAAATGGAGGCCATCTTACCCGCCGATGTAGACCATTTTACCCACCGATGTAGACCATCTTACCCAGCGATGTAGACCATCTTACCCACTGACGTAGATTATCTTACCCACTGATGCAGACCATCTTACCCACTGATGTAGACCATCATACCCAGCGATGTAGACCATCTTACCCACTGATGTAGACCATCTTACCCAGCGATGTAGACCATCTTACCCACTGACGTAGATTATCTTACCCACTGATGTAGACCATCTTACCCACTGATGTAGACCATCTTACCCACTGATGTAGACCCTCTTGCCCACTGATGTAGACCCTCTTACCCATTGATGTAAACTGTCTTACCCACGGATGTACACCAATCTTACCCGCTGATGTAAACCATCTTACCCACCGATCTGACCCCTTTTATCCACGATGTAGACCATCTTACCCATTGATGTAGACCCTCTTACCCACTAATCTGACCCCTTTTATCCATTGATGTAGACCATCTTACCCACTGATGTAGGCCCTCTTACCCACTGATGTAGGCCCTCTTACCCACTGATGTAGGCCTCTTACCCACTGATGTAGGCCATCTTACCCACTGATGTAGACCATCTTACCCACTGATGTAGACCATCTTACCCACTGATGTAGACCATCTTACCCACTGATGTAGACCATCTTACCCACTGATGTAGACCATCTTACCCACTGATGTAGACCATCTTACCCACTGATGTAGACCATCTTACCCACTGATGTAGACCATCTTACCCACTGATGTAGACCATCTTACCCACTGATGTAGCCCTCTTACCCACTGATGTAGACCATCTTACCCCTGATGTAGACCATCTTACCCACTGATGTAGACCCTCTTACCCACTGATGTAGGCCCTCTTACCCACTGATGTAGACCTCTTACCATGATGTAGACCCTTACCCACTGATGTAGACCATCTTACCCACTGATGTAGACCTCTTACCCACTGATGTAGACCCTCTTACCCACTGATGTAGACCATCTTACCCACGATGTAGCTTTACCCACTGATGTAGCCATCTTACCATGATGTAGACATCTTACCCATGATGTAGCCTTACCTACTGATGTAGACCATCTTACCTGATGTAGACCATCTTACCCACTGATGTAGACCATCTTACCCACTGATGTAGCCATCTTACCCACTGATGTAGACCACTCTTACCACTGATGTAGACCATCTTACCCACTGATGTAGACCATCTTACCCACTGATGTAGACCATCTTACCCACTGATGTAGACCATCTACCATGATGTAGACATCTTACTGATGTAGCGATCTTACCCACTGATGTAGACCATCTTACTGATGTAGATCTTACCCACTGATGTAGACCATCTTACTGATGTAGACCATCTTACCCACTGATGTAGACCCCATTTAGCATTTCCCACTGATGTAAGACACCTTACCCACTGATGTAGACCACCTTACCCACTGATGTAGACCTCTTATTGATGAGATCATCTTACCACTGATGTAGACCCTCTTACCACTGATGTAGACCACCTTACCCACTGATGTAGACCATCTTACCCACTGATGTAGACACCTCTTACCCACTGATGTAGACCCTCTTACCCACTGATGTAGACCATCCTTACCACTGATGTAGACCCTCTTACCCACTGATGTAGACCATCTTACCCACTGATGTAGACCACCTTACCCACTGATGTAGACCATCTTACCCACTGATGTAGACCACTACCACTGATGTAGACCATCTTACCCACTGATGTAGACCATCTTACCACTGATGTAGACCATCTTACCCATGATGTAGACCACTCTTACCCACTGATGTAGACCATCTTACCCACTGATGTAGACCACTCTTACCACTGACTGTAGACCATCTTACCCATGATGTAGACCATCTTACCCACTGATGTAGACCATCTTACCCACTGATGTAGACCTCTTACCGATGTAACCTTTACCCACTGATGTAGCCCCTCTTACCCACTGATGTAGACCATCTTACCCACTGATGTAGACCATCTTACCCACTGATGTAGACCATCTTACCCATGATGTAATTACCCATTGACATCTTACCTACTGATGTAAACCTCTTACCCACTAATGTAGACCATCTTACCTATGATGTAGACCCTCTTACCCACTGATGTAGACCCTCTACCATGATGTAGACCTCTTACCCACTGATGTAGACCCTCTTACCCATGATGCAGACCCTCTTACCCACTGATGTAGACATTTACCCATTGTCATCTTACCCACTGATGTAGACCCTCTTACCCACTGATTAGATCATGATTAACCCCTTACCCATTGATGCAGACCATCTTACCCACTGATGTAGACCCTTACCCACTGATGTAGACCCTCTTACCCACTGATGTAATCAACTTACCTATTGATGTAGACCCTCTTACCCACTTATGTAGATCATATCACCCATTGATCATCTTACCCACTGATGTAGACCCTCTTATCCACTGATGTAGATCATATTACCCATTGATCAACTTACCCACTGATGTAGACCCTCTTACCCATGATGTAGACCCTCTTACCCACTGATGTAGACCCCTTACCCACTGATGTAGACCCTCTTACCCACTGATGTAGACCTCTTACCCACTGATGTAGACCATCTTACCCATTGATGTAGACGATGGAAGGATGCCAGACCTCACTGAGTTCCTCCGTGATCATCACCACTTTGTTAGCGTACCAGGCCAGTCGTTTGTCCTGCCATTTCTGTAATCAGTGATAATAATAATACTAACAATGATAATAACAACAACAACAATAATAATAATAATAATAACAACAATAAAATGATAACAATGATGATGATAACAACAATAATAATGATAACAATGATGATGATAACA
Organism: Monoplex corrugatus; assembly: GCA_030674185.1. Classification (NCBI taxonomy): domain Eukaryota; kingdom Metazoa; phylum Mollusca; class Gastropoda; order Littorinimorpha; family Ranellidae; genus Monoplex; species Monoplex corrugatus. The sequence continues at coordinate 46,040,936 of JAPXFY010000027.1, forward strand.
ATAATAATAATAATAACAATAATAATGATAACAATGATGATGATAATAATAATAATCATAATAACAACAATAATAATAAGTATGTAAGTAGATATATGTGTGTGTATGTGTGTGTGTGTGAGAAAAAAGAGAGAGAGAGAGAGGTCATTGATAACATAGCGTTTGGCGGGAAGGTGGGTCTAAACTCTTCACTGACTTTTCTCCGACACGCTGTAGTTGCTTCCCTTTATGTCACAAAGTCTGCCAGGGCTTAGCACCCCAGCATACTGAAGGCCCAGCTCTGTTCCCTCGTTCAGTTGTGGGAGGATTTGGCGAGGGGCAAGAGCGTGGGCCTCATGGGACGAACCTTTAAATCAGCTCATCCCTCTAATTGTCAACAACTCCTTTATAATCACCGCCAACAGCCGCTAATAGCTTCATTCCGCCCATCTTTTTCCAAATTGGTAAAATCTTTGGGGAATGGGGACGGGGAGGAGGGGAGGAGAAGGGAGGGGGCGGGATGAGATTGGGGGTTGGGTATTCGTCGAGAACGGTAAGAGTTCAGTTCGTGTTGCTTCATAGCCCAGCCGACCAATAAGGCCATATCAGGGCTAACACCACGCTGAGAACAACTCCAAGTCTAAGGTGAGTAGTCGCCGTGGCTGGTGTTACTGCAACGGATTTCCGATTGCAAGGTCGTGAGGTCAAATCGCTATCAGTCCTGTCAAAATCGTTGTGGGATTTTCTGGCTCCGATCAGCTCTTACCTAGAGTCGAGCATGCTATGGGCTCGTTGGGAAGACTAGGACCACACAGTCGAGTCCTCATTCACTTCATGGATGCGGGTCATTGAGGGTGTTGCTCAAATCTCTTGACCAACACCACAGGCGTTTGTATCTCTCAGGTGTGGTTGACACCTGGTGTTACTATGATTGTGAACGTACAGTACAACCCTGTCATGTTGTCTCAATACTACATGGACCTCCACAGCATTAGATTATCATCCTCGTCGTCATAATTATCACAGTATTGTAAAAACTCTCCCGGCTTCTGTGGCCATTAAGGTGGCTTGGAAATTGGGACCAAAAACAAAACAAAACAAAACAACAAAAAAAGGCGAGCACAAATGAAACGGCGTAAGTATGACGTTCCTTTAATGGGATCTAAAAGGAATGGGTGAAGGGGAGAGAGAGAGAGAGAGAGAGGAGGGAGAAACAGAGAGAGGGGGAAGAGAGGGGGAGAGAGAGAGGGGGAGAGAGAGGGAGAGAGAGAGAGATACAGAAAGACAGACAGACAGAGCGAGAGAGAGAGAGAGAGAGAGAGAGAGAGAGAAGACAGACAGGGGCAGGCAGACAGACAGACAGAGAGAAAGATAGAGACAGACAGACAGACAGAGAGTGAGAGAGAGCGAGAGCGAGAGAGAGAGCGAGAAAGAGACAGAGAGACAGAGAGAAGAGAGAGAGAGAGAGAGAGAGAGAGAGAGAGAGAGAGAGAGAGGAGAGAGGAGGGGGGATTCTAACGGCTGTTGGCACTGGAACTTCGACTGAAAGAACTCAGGTGTAGCGGCGTGATGAGGACAATGACAATAGTTATTTATTTTCCAACGTCAGATTTATTAACTTTAGGTCCCGGGTTCATTTCCCGTTAAGGACCTCGACCTTTCTCCTCAGTTTGACCGGAAAATCGATTTGAACGTCTAGTCCTTGGGAAGGGGACGAAAAACAAGTCGGACTTGAGTGCCCTGTGGCCTGCGCACACGCTAAAGCTGTCACGGTAGTTCGAAATCGTGAAAAGCAGGGCATTCGCGCCTGGAGGAGAGAAAGAGAGATTGATTTCACGGCCCTTCACTTGACAGCCAATTAGCCCTGAGATTGACTTCGCAGGCCCTTCCACTTGACAGCCAATTAGCCTTCTTGCCTTTCTGAAGTCTAGGTAAAAAATGGGTGTCGCTGCACTGCGGCGACGCGTGCTAAAAGGGGAGAGCATCCCGAGTTTCACAAGGTAAATCCACTGTGATAAAAAGAAACATGGAACATGAGAAATGGAACACAGTTTTAATGTTGGGATGAAAAGGGTAAAATATGCCAAACTGAGGAACCACTCTTCAGTCACCAGACAGGTGGCTAGGCGGATCGAACCCAGGTTTAGAGCCGGAAAGGGCAGTGTCGGACCAAGGGCGGTGAAACAGCACAAAAGATATGACAGCCAAAACTAGGAAACCAATCAACCAACTATCTCACCCCAACCTCACCCCTCTACCACTTACTGAACCAACTAACCAAACTAACCAGCCAACCAATCATCCACTGTCTCATTCCGACTTCTCGAAACAACGTCTTCACCCTCGGAATACATTTCATATTCACCAACGCCACAGATGCCGTGTGATGGAAAAAGACCCAAAGTGATCATGGCATAAGCCATACGCCTGTGCATAAACCCAACGCACTAGCAAAGTTTTGAAGTTCTACCGACTTATGGATTCTATATACTGTAGTCTATGTTTGTATCCGTCTGTTACTGAAACAGACTTTGACCCATCTCTCTTTGATTATCTCTCTCTCATTTAACATTATTTTCAAATAATGACATCATTTCTACTGCAACTGTTATTGTTATGTCATTAGTGTCGTTTTTGTGGTCGTTCGCTGCTGAGGGTTGACATATCTGCTTTGTGTTTTTACCCTTGTCTCTAATGCTTTCGTACAGCGTTTGATCGATTGACAAAATGGAAGTGGATATTTTATTACAACTCATTTCCATAACTTCTGTGACACTGCAAGCGTTATGATTATTCTGATTTCATCGTAGCTTTGGTTGGCATGTCTCCCTTCCGTTCCATCTTGTTTGTTTTTAATGCTTCCACTGCTTTCTTCTTTTCCTTTGCTTCTATGTTTGTCATTTAAGTGTTTTTTTTGTTTTGGCAATTCATTATAAAATTGTTTAGTTTTATGAACCTGAATTGATAAATTTCATTCTCATGTTTTTATGCTTATGTCATACGTGCAGAGTAACTAAGAATAGCCGTAAGATAGGTCTGGTGAGACCCAGTACTACTATTCCTAAATAACAGTGTTTTGAAGTTTTGTGTTACATCTAAAGAGTAGCAAGGACTTGCTGTAAGACAGGTCCTGTGGGATCTAATGCTATTATCCTTGAGTAATGAAGTGTTATGAAGTTTCGTGATATACGTGTAGACTAAGAAGGACTGGCTATGAGGCAAGTCCAGTGGGACCTCATACTACTATCCTTGAATAATAAAGTGTTTTGAAGTTGTGTGTTATATATGTAGCGTAAGAAGGACTAGCTGTAAGACGGGTCCAGTGGGACCTAATACTACTATCCTTGAGTAATAAAGTGTTGGTGTCTGCATTGACTCTACCCTCTCAATGAACAACTTTGTTTCTCAAACTGCCAGATCTTGCTACTATCATCTCCATCGTATAAGGCTGATCAGGAAGTATCTCTCTGTCGAAACAACTGCAAAACTCGTTCTCTCCTTCATAACGTCTCGCATTGACTATTGCAATTCACTCCTGTCTGGTCTTCCTGCCTCCACCATTCACATCCTACAGCGCATTCAAAACAATGCTGTACGCCTTGTACTCAAAAAGAAAAAAGCTGACCACATATCTCCTCTCCTAGCACAACTTCACTGACTCCCTGTATCAAAGCGCATACAGTACAAACTAGACACCATGTGCTACAAAAGCCTCAATAACGCAGCCCCCGATTACCTGTCAAGCCTACTTGAGATCTATGTTCCCTCACGTACCCTCCGCTCTGCCTCCGATCCTCTGACTTTTCGCTTTCCACGCACTAAGCTCAATACCTATGGTCCACGAGCCTTCTCTGTTTCTGGTCCACTCTCCTGGAACAAACTTCCTCTCTCAGTCCGTCAGCAACCTACTTTTGTCTCCTTCAAGTCCGCTCTCAAAACCCACCTTTTCTCCTCTGCATAAAATCCTAACCTCACTCAACCCCCCCTCCCCCCTCTGCAGCCTGTCTCCGCTCGGAGGGGAATCACATGGTTATAATATATAATTGTATATGCTATGCTCTCTATAATTTTCCATTGCTTTTATTCTTGCTTTTATTGCTTTTATTCTTTCTCCCCATTTATAGCCATGCGTGTGTGTGTGTGTGTGTGTGTGTGTGTGTGTGTGTGTGTGTGTGCCGTGTGTGTGCGTGCGTGCGTGCGTGCGTGCGTGTGTGTCTGCTTCAGCGCTTAGATTTGATTTTATCAAGATTTTGCGCTATATAAATATTGTAATTATTATTATTAATTATTTTGATGTTTTGTGCTAATATGTACAGTACCAGGGATTAGTTATAAGACCTAATACTACTATCCTTTGGATAATAAAGCGTTTTGAAGTTTTGAGCTATATATGTATAGTAAGGATTAAACTACCGGTAAGTTAAAAGACCTAATGCTACAATCCTTGAGTTTTAAAGAGTTTTTGAAGTTTTGTGCTACATATGTACAATAGCAAGGATTAAACTAAGCTACAAAGACCTGATGCTATTATGCTTGGATGATAAAGTGTTTTGAATTTTGAAGTTTGCCCTATGATGCCCCCTAAGCCCCCTAAAAGCCACAAAGAAAGCTCTCAACCAACAATCACCAACACGGCCACGACACGTCAAAAGCACAAACTCACAATATCTCAACCAGCCAACCACCACCATCACCACGTCAAAAGCACAAACTCACAATATCTCAACAGCCAACCACCACCATCACCACGTCAAAAGCACAAACTCACAATATCTCAACCAGCCACCACCACCACTTCCACCACGTCAAAAGCACAAACTCACAATATACCACCACCACCACGTCAAAAGCCACACTCCCCAATCCACCACCTCCACCACCACGTCAAAAGCACAAACTCGCAATATACCACCACCACCACGTCAAAAGCACACACTCACAATCCACCACCATCACCACCACCACGTCAAAAGCACACACTCACAATCCACCGCCAACACCACGTCAAAGCACACACTCACAATCCACCACCTCCACCACCACGTCAAAAGAACACAACTCACAATCCACCACCACCACGACGTCAAAAACACAAATCACAATCCACCACCACCACACCATCAAAAGCACACATTCACAATCCCACCACCACCACCACGTCAAAAGCACAACTCACAACTCCAACCACCACCACCACCACGTCAAAAAGCACAAACTCACACTCTCTCAACCAACCACACCACCACGTCAAAAACATAAACTCACAATCTCTCAATCCACAATATCACCACCACCACCACCCATCACCACCACCAGGCCAAAAGCACAAACTCACAATCTCCAGGTCTATGATGGACTCCAGCTCCTGTTTGAGGACGTCCAGATCCCTGATGTGGGTGAGGGGTGACGTTGACCTCCACAGGTACAGGGTTGGGGTAGAAGTCTGGAGGCCGCACGTTCTTCTTGTACTTGTGAAACACCGTGGTGTAGATCTGGCCTGCCTCCTCCTGGAACTTCTCCGCCTCGTTGTCCTCCATCTGGCACACCCTGAAACAACCCCAGTTGATTCATGTGAAACAATCTGTTATTTATCACCTGGAGCCAGTCCCTCGTTATCGTTTTACTCCCACCTCGTTGTCCTCTATCAGGCACATTCTGAAACAGCCCCAGTTGATTCAAGTGAAACCATGTGCTTTTCATTGCCTACGGCCAGTCCCTCGCTAAATCATTTTGATTTAAATCGTAAGGAATCATTTGAACACACACACACACATCCTGAAACAACACCAATTCGATAATGTGAATCAATCTGTTGTTTATCACCTACAGCCAAACCCGCCTCAACTGTTTTACCCTACCTCGATGTCCTCCATCAGGTATACCCTGAAACAACCCCAGTTGATTTATGTTAAGCAATCTGTTATTCATCCTCTACAGCCAATCCAAAGCAAATCGTTCTTAATCAAATCGTAAGTAATCATTTGAACACACACACAACACACACACACCACACACACACACACACACACACACACACACACACACACACACACACACACACACACACACACACACACACACACACACAATGCTGAAACAATCGCATTTGACTCATGTGAGCTAATCTGCTATTCGTCAATCTACAGCCAGTCCCTCGCCAACTGTTTTACCCCCACCTAGATGTCCTCCATCAGGCACACTCTAAAATAACCCCAGTTGACTCGTGTGAAACAATCTGTTATTCACCAATCTACAGCCCAGTCCTTCGTTATTGTTTTACTCCCACCTTGTTGTCCTCTATCAGGCATATTCTGAAACTGCCCCAGTTGATTCATGTGAAACCATTTGCTATTCATTGCCTATAGCCAGTCCCTCGCCACATCGTTTTGAATCAAATCGTAATTAATCATTTGAACACACACACACACACACACACACACACACACACACACACACACACACACACACACACACACACACACACACACACACACACACACACACAAATCCTGAAAACAACACCATTTCGATAATGTAAAGCAATATGCTACTAATCACTATAGCCAAACCCTCGCCGACTGTTTTACCCCCACCTCGATGTCCTCCACCACACACATTCTGAAACAACCCCAGTTGATTTATGTGAAACAATTTTGCTATTCATCACCTACAGCAAGTCCCTCCCCAATCGTTCTGAATCAAATCGTAATTAATCATTTGAACACACACACACACCCCACACACACACACACACACACACACACACACACACACACACACACACACACACACACACACACACACACACACACACACACACACACACACATCCTGAAACAACACCACTGCGATAATGTGAAGCAATCTGCTAATTATCACCTACAACAGTCCCTCGTCCACTGTTTTACCCCCACCTCGATGTCCGCCATCATGCACACCCTGTTACTGTTATTTTTTATTTAAAGCCTACCCGACTGCATACTGACACATCGGGGCTATAACCATCTCAAAATATACACAATACTTCAACAGGAAAGGAAAGAAAAGAACAGAGAAGAAAAGAAAAAAAATTAAGTACACATATCAATGCATTCGTGCACATGATCTAAGGAGGTTCCCCTTGCGTTAACCACTCTGTCCAATTCATCGCACAGAGGATTTAAAAAACAAACCTGAATACAAATTTAAACATAAGGATTCCAAAACATATCTGAAAACGGGTCTAAATTATCTAAAATTGCTTTCGCATATCTCATTCCCCTTGAGCCCCAAAATGCACTTAATTCATGTACCAAATTATCAATCCTAAGAGAAAGTACTTAAAAAGAGAGAGAGAGAGAGAGAGAGAGACAGACAGAAGAGAGAGAGGAGAGAGAGAGAGAGAGAAAGACAGAGAGAGATTGTTGTTGTTGTTGTTGTTGTTGTTTTTGTTCATTTCTTCT
>JAPXFY010000027.1:46058356-46063356 GCA_030674185.1 Monoplex corrugatus
CCTACCTACCTACCCGTCTATCTATCTACCTATCCATCTATCTACCTACCTACCTACCTACCTACCTATACTATCTATCTATCTATCTATCTATCTCTATCTCTATCTCTCTATATGCACATACATATTGCGCTGAATCGCTTATTTCTTTTATAAAATAATGATTGTATACATTTCGGGATTCTTATAAATGTTTTCTATTATGTATTTAAAAATGATTAGAAACAAATAAAAGAAAAGAAAACAAAACTAGAAAATCGAAAAAAGCCAACACAACACAAAACTAAAAAAAACAAAAACAAAACAAAACAAAACAAAACCCCCATAACAACATAACAACAAAACACACTAATGGTGGGCTATATCATTATGGAACTAACACGAGCGTAGAGTGACGTAAAGGAGATCTTGTTATTCTCAAGCAAACGATATCCCTGTGGAGGTGCCATGCCTGCGTATAAAACCAACACGGCTGGCAAGTTTTTGTTGTTTTTCTTTTGTTTGTCACATTATCTATATCTCATTAACGACCACAGAATGTGGAACACTTTTCCACAATGCTCTAATGGTGATGATGACGCGAGGATGATAATCAGGATGCTATGGAGTTCCACTGCTGTGGAGTTCCAGCCTAGATGAAGCCAGCTCATGGGTTTATACGGGAGAAAAGTGGCAAAATCGTTCGGACGTTCGCCTGCCAATAACTAAACTCGAGGTTCCAGGGTTCGCTCCCCTTAGAGGCCTCGACTTTTCTCCTCAGTTTGACCGGAAAATCAAACTGAACGTCTAGTCCTTCGGGAGGGGACGAAAAACGAGTCGGACCCGTGTGCCTTCTGGCTGCCCACGCTATAAGATCCCACGGCAGTTGAAAATCGTGAAGAGCAGGGCATTGCCCGGCTGCCTTGGTATAAAACATTGGAGAGATAGGTTGATTTCCCAGGTCCCACATTGGAGAGATAGGCTGATTTCCCAGGTCCCGCCCCTTGAAGACAAATTAGCCTTCTTGCCTTTCTGAAATCTTGCATTTGAAACATGGAGAGCGGATGGGCGCCGCCCTCGTGGTCCTGGCCCCGAGAAAAGGTTAGATCTCTGTACTAGGTAGGACCTCAGGATCTGGCCAGCTCGTGGGTTTATGTGCAGGCTTAAGGCTTGTGCCGTGATCATTCTGGATCTTCTCCAACACATGGCACCTGTGACGTTAGTGCACATGGAATTCATTCCGAGCGCAGAGACGTTATCTTGAGAAACTGAAACTGAATGAGTTTATGTGCAGGCTTAAGGCTTGTGCCATAATCACCATCACATGGCAACTGTGACGTTAGTCATATGGAATTCATTCCGAACGCGGAGACGTCATCTTGAGAAACTGAAACTGAATGAGTTTATGTGCAGGCTTAAGGTTTGTGCCATAATCACCATCACATGGCAACTGTGACGTTAGTGCATATGGAATTCATTCCGGACGCGGAGACGTCATCTTGAGAAACTGAAACTGCAACTGAAACTGAGACTGCGTGTCAGGACTGTATCGATTTGTCTCGGATTGGAGTACACAAGCTGTTTTGCTCACACTATACATGCGGTATGTTGCTGCACAGTCTGCATACTCCGTCTTTGGTGGGTACATGTATGCACGCTGGGTCTTTTCACGTTTTTCACATGAGCTGCCGGACACTGACATGACTAACAGCATATTTAACATGCATTCTTGATGTTCTGCGTACGCGTACACATGTGAAGGTTCTTGGTGCTAACAGATCTGCACACATGTTGACTTGGGAGATGGGAAAACATCTTTGGATGGGATCGATCAATTTCTGACCACCAAGCTCCATGGCAGATGGTAAGAACTGGGGAAAACAACAGCAACAACAACAACAACAACAATATCATCATCATCATCATCATCATCATCATCATCATCATGTGCCCTGCCGCTTGGCGTTGGCGATCATGGCCCTCCATATGTATCTATCCCTTGTTGCTGCAAGCACATCTTCCACCCTCTCTGTCTTCTCAGCCACTCTGCAAGTCCGTCGAATATTTTCTCCCTGAGTCTACCTGGTGCTCTCTTTCCCTCCAGCTTTCCTGTTGTGGCCAGGTGCTCAAATTCCCCTTCCTCATTAAAATGGCCAACAACAACAACAACAATACTATCACCACCACCAACCTCCCCCAAATAAACGGCCTCATATATCGCCAGATGTAGGCTGACTATGTAGACATCAAACGAAAGAAGAAAAAAGAAGAAGATCGTTTCCATTCCAGTCAAAAACGGAGACCGAACTTTACGTTTCACTCCCTCATCCTATCTACCAGCTTCCTGCCAAGGGTCAGGGGGGCGAAAGGACGAGTTTGACCTCCAGCCCAGGAAATAGCCACTGTATCAGCGACGAGACGGCTGGACCCATTTTAATCTTCCCTTCCAGTCAAAATGGCGCCCTTCAGCTTCCCGCTTTTCATGACGACAAAACAGTCCAGCTCTGCCGAGTTGTTTCCCTTTGCTGATAGACGTGAACCAACGCCTTGATAGGCTCGGTGTGTGCGTATGGTGTGTGTGTGTGTGTGTGTGTGTGTGTGTGTGTGTGTGTGTGTGTGTGTGTGTGTGTGTGTGTGTGTGTGTGTGTAAGTGTGTGTGTAAGTGTGTGTGTGTGTGTGTGTGTGTGTGCGCGTGCGCGTTGTGTTGTGTGTGTGTTGTGTGTGTGTGTGTGTGTGTGTGTGTGTTCATGTGTTTGTGTGTATGCGTGTACGGTTGCACTCTCACGAAGAATAGGAAGAATCACGCCCTGATAACTCAACCTGTTTCTCTCATGATCGTGCGTATACATAAATGTATACATATCATATGTGTGTGTCTATATATATATATATATATATATAATATATATTTTATATATATATATATATATAAAATGTGTGTGTGTGTGTGTGTGTGTGTGTGTGTCTGTGTGTGTCTATATATATATATATATATATAATATATATATATATATATGTGTGTGTGTGTGTGTGTGTGGTGTGTGTGGTGTGGCGCGCACTCGTGCGCGTACGCATACGTGTGAGTGTGTGTGTTTGTGAACCACGCCCTGATAGCCGAAACTGGCAGGTGCTTCATCTTCGTTTATCACTCTGTGTGTGTCTGAGATACCCCTCTGAAAGTCTGTCACTCCAGGTTTCTCTCTCTCTCTCTCTCCCTCTCTCTCTGTACTTTTTTGTATATATATAGAGTAAGAAATTGAGAGAAAGAAATAGAAAGCAAGGCAAAGAAAGAGCGAGCGAGAGAGAGAGATAGAGAGACAGACAGACAGACAAAGAGAGAGAGAGAGAGAGACAGACAGACAGACAGACGGACAGACAGAGACACAGAGAGACTGAGAGAGAAAGACAGACAGACAGAGTGAGAGAGACAGAGAGAGAGAGACAGAGACAGACAGACAGAGACAGAGACAGAGCAGGGGGAGATAAAAGGAAATGCAATGAATCTTTATTTTCCAACGGTATAGATATCAGCACACGGGCCAACTTACACACACACACACACACACACACACACACACACACACACACACACACACACACACACACACACACACACACACAACACACACACATACACACACACGCACACACACACACTCACGTGCGCCCACCCCCACACATATACACACATACGCACGCACACACTCGCACACACACATAAACACAAACACTTTCACACACAAATACATTCACACAGACACATACACGGAAAGAGAGAGAGAGAGAGAGAGAGAGAGAGAGAGAGAGAGAGAGAGAGAGAGAGAGAATGAGAGAGAGAGACAGAGACAGAGAGAGAGAGACAGAGAGAGACGTGCGCGCGCACATCACACACACACACACACACACACACACACACACACACACATAGATCACACAAACACATACATACATATACATACACACACTCACACACACACACATACACACACACACACATAGATCACACAAACACATACATACATATACATACACACACTCACACATACACACATAGATCACACAAACACATACATACATATACATACACACACTCACACATTCACACCTACACATATATATGTAGGTGACCGTTATATCCATTTATGCATCTCCCCCTCCACCACCTCCCATTGCCCTCCGATCTCCAATTTCATCCCCCGTCTTCTCCACCCGAGATAAAAATCTGATAATAACAGATAAATAAATAAATAGACGGATTTACCAGACAGACGAACAGACACTAAGACAGACAGACAGTAAACAATCAAGATAGATAGGCAAGACAGAAAGATAAGCAGGAAGGCAGACACACAGGCTGACAGACCCAGACAGACAGATTGGATGATGGAAAGACAAACAGGATGGTACCCAGGAACCCAAAAAAACATGAACACAGAATCAGAACGCGTACAGACTACAAGTAATACAGTCAGATACCACTGGTGCAAAATTTCAGCCAACTGACCTTTATCAAGCGTAAAGGTAAGATCACAAAAGCACAAACAACAAAGTACATAAATCAATGCATTCGCGCACATGTTCTAAAGATGTCATCATCATCATCATATGCCCTGCCCATGGCGTTGGCGATCATGGCCCTCCATATAAATCTGTCCCTTGTCGATGCAAGTACATCTTCCACCCTTTCTGTCCTCAAGCCACACTGCAAGTCCGTCCAATCTTTTCTCCCTGGGTCTACCTGGTGTTCTCTTTCCCTCCAAGTTTTCTGTTGTGACCAGGTGCTCTAATTCCCCCTTCCTCATAAGATGTCTTATAAATGTTGCCTGTTTTTTCCTAATCTTCTTTATCAATGATTTTCTTGTCTCTGCCTCCATCAAGACTGTCTCATTTGTTTTCTTTGCTGTTCATGGAACTCTCAACATTTTTCTTAGAAACCATATCTCGGCTGCCTCGATTTTGTTTTGGCTTTGCGTGTTGACTGTCCACGCCTCGCAACCGTAAAATGGTATCGGTTCTATATA
>JAPXFY010000027.1:46065856-46105856 GCA_030674185.1 Monoplex corrugatus
ACACAAACACAAATATGTATATAATATATACATATACATATATATATATATGTGTGTGTGTGTGTATCTCTCTCTCTCGCTCTCTCACACGCAGACAACACACACACACACACACACACACACACACACACACACACACACACACACACACACACACACACACACAAAAAGCCATCATACCAGCATATACAACCGTGAGAACATGTTACACAAAAACATCTTTAAAACTGACAGAGGATAAAACTTCTCACAAGGAGATATGGAAGCTTGTCAATGTTGTGTAACGTTACACACAGGCACGAGTTTAATTACGGAAAGAAACAAAGACAGAAAGACAAAAAATAATGAAAGACAGAAAGAATTCTAGTGATTTGGATTTCAAAGACAAAAGAACGAAACCTGACAATAAAAACAGCTGTGCGATTAACCGTGAGAAATCTCTCTCTCTCTCTCTCTCTCCACACACACACCACACACACACACACACACACACACACACACAACACACACACACACACACACACACGCAGACACACAGATACACGCACAAAGACAGACACACAAACGACAGTACTTAGATCCAACTCCGCGCGCGCGCGCGTGTGTGTGTGTGTGTGTGTGTGTGTGTGTGTGTGTGTGTGTGTGTGTGTGTGAGAGCAGGCAGTCATGTGTTGTGTGTGCAGCATGTGTATTGTGCTTTATTTTTGTATCTTGTGTACATGTGTGTGTGTTGTGGAATCAAAAGAGAGCGAGGGAGGGAGGGAGAGAGGAGGAGGGAGAGAGAGAGATAGAGAGAGACAGACAGACAGAGAGATAGCGAGCGAGCGTAGAGAGACAGACAGACAGATAGACAGAGAGCAAGAGAGAGAGGAGCGAGGAGAGAGAGAGAGAGGAGAGACATACAGAGAGAGAGACATACAGACAGACATACAGAGAGAGAGACAGAGGAGAGAGAGACAGATAGAGAGAGAGAGAGACAGACAGAGAGACAGCCTGTGTCGACACATATATCTGCTACAGACATTTTCACACAAACAATGTCTGCTCATGTATCTAAGGTTTCAAAAACAACATGTGTGTGTGTATGTGTGTGTGTGTGTGTGTGTGTGTGTGTGTGTGTGTCGTGTTGTGTACGCGTGCGTGCGTGCGTATTCGTTAATGTTGCGCGCACGTGTACATGAGAGTGTGTGCGTATGGTGTGTGTGTGTGAATGCGAGTGTGTGCGTGTGTGTGAGAGAGTATGTGTGTGTGTATATATATTCTGTGTGTGCACGCGCGCGCGCGCTGGTGTGTGAGTGGTGTGTGTGTGTGGTGTGTGTGTGTGTGTGTGTGTGTGTGTGTGTGTGTGTGTGTGTGTCTGTGGTCTGGTGTGTGTGTGTGTGTGAGTGAGTGATGTGAGTGAGTGTGTGTGTGTGTGTGTGGTGTGTGTGTGTGTGTGTGTGTGTGTGTGTGTGTGTGTGTGTGTGGGGTGTGTGTTGATATGGAAGTGAGTGTATGTATGTATATCTGCGTATATGCGTGGCTACGAATGTGTGCGAAAGTAAGTACGTATGTGTGTGTGTGTCTGCGCTTATGTGTGTGTACATGAGTGTTGCGAAAGTACGTGTGTGTGTGTGTGTGTGTGTGTGTGTGTGTGTGTGTGTGTGTGTGTGTGTGTGTGTGTGTGTGTGTGTGTGTGTGTGTGTGTGTGTCTGTCTGTCTGTCTGTATGTATGTATGTATGTTTGTGTCCGCGCGTGTGTGTGCCTGCGTAAGCATGAATGTTTAAACCAGACGTAGTGAAAAAAGAAATTGTAATGCACAGCTATCCTTATAACATACATTTATCGTGAAAAAAAAGTATAACAAGACTGCATAACGAAGGCGCAAGTCAGGATTTTTTTGGTTGTTGTTGTAAATATAAATAACACTGAAGACAGCCACAAAACGAAACAAGTAAAAAAAAAGAAAAAAAAAGACGAATACCCTCAACCTGAATAAACGCCACTTCCATCCGAGTGTTAGTGACAGACAATAAATGACGCAAGCAATGGCAAGTTGTTGTGATTCCCCTTAATCTACGTGGACACAAGATCTGATCTTTAAAAATGGTGGTGGTGGTGGTGATGATGATGATGATGATGATGATGTTGGTGTTGTTGGTGGTGGTGATGATGATGATGATGTTGTTGTTGTTGGCGGTGGTGGTGGTGGTGGTGGATGATGATGATAACATTAATGGTAATGATGGTGATGATGATCGTGATGACGATAATCATGATGATGATGATGATGATGATAGTGGTGGTGGCGATGATTGATATGCCAAATCTTGATTCAAGAGTCAAACCAAGGCGCGCACTCCTATCGTTTACTAAAGCAGTCACCAACAACGACCAAATCTCCAGGGCACAAAGCACACGAAAACTGGGAGAGGGAAGACAGGAGGCGAGTGGGGCATGTGACCCTTGACCCAAGCCGTCAACCTCCTTCTGTCTACACACACCACACACACAACCACACACACACACACACAACACACACACAACACCCCAACTCAACACACACACACACACACACACACACACACACACACACACACACACACACAACACACACACACACACACACACACACACACACACACACAACAACACACACCACACACAAATCACTGACCCAACTTGTACACCTCAAGCCTGTTGACGAATGATCCTTGACCCAACTTGTCACCTTCTCTGTCTCACACACACATTCTCTCTCTCTCTCTCTCTCTCTGTCTCTCTCTCTGTCTCTGTCTCTCTATCTCTGTCTCTCATCCTTTTCTCTAATCAAGACTTCAGACAGACAGAAGGCTAATGAGACCTCAAGGGATGGGCCTGGGAAATGAACCCATCTCTCCAATATTTGTTTCTTTTTCTTTTCTTTTTTTCTTTTTTTTTTCTCTCTTCTTTTTTGTTTTTGTTTTTTTGCCAGGGCAGCCGGGTGAATGCCCTGCTCTTCACGATTTCCAACTGCCGTGAGATCTTTACCGTGCGCAGGCCAGTTGGCACACGGGTCCGTCTCGTTTTTCGTCCCCTTCTGAAGGACTGGAATTCATCCCCAGCCAGTCACATTTTAAGCGGTCTGTCTGTTCGCTGCCCATATTAATGTTTCCATCATTCTAGTGGTATCAGCTTAATGTTTTAGAGGTCCACTGGTCTGTTCGCTGCCCATATTAATGTTTCCATCATTCTGGTGGTATCAGCTTAATGTTTCAGAGGTCCATGGTCTGTTCGCTGCCCATCTTAATGTTTCCATCATTGTGGTGGTGTCAGCTTAATGTTTCAGAGGTCCACTGGTCTGTTCGCTGCCCATCTTAATGTTTCCATCATTCTGGTGGTATCAGCTTAATGTTTCAGAGGTCCACTGGTCTGTTCGCTGCCCATCTTAATGTTTCCATCATTCTGGTGGTATCAGCTTAATGTTTCAGAGGTCCACTGGTCTGTTCGCTGCCCATCTTAATGTTTCCATCATTCTGGTGGTATCAGCTTAATGTTTCAGAGGTCCACTGGCCTGTTCGCTGCCCATCTTAATGTTTCCATCATTCTGGTGGTATCAGCTTAATGTTTCAGAGGTCCACTGGTCTGTTCGCTGTCCATCTTAATGTTTCCATCATTCTGATGGTATCAGTTTAATGTTTCAGAGGTCCACTGGTCTGTTCGCTGCCCATCTTAATGTTTCCATCATTCTGGTGGTATCAGTTTAATGTTTCAGAGGTCCACTGGTCTGTTCGCTGCCCATCTTAATGTTTCCATCATTCTGGTGGTATCAGCTTAATGTTTCAGAGGTCCACTGGTCTGTTCGCTGCCCATCTTAATGTTTCCATCATTCTGGTGGTATCAGTTTAATGTTTCAGAGGTCCACTGGTCTGTTCGCTGCCCATCTTAATGTTTCCATCATTCTGGTGGTATCAGTTTAATGTTTCAGAGGTCCACTGGTCTGTTCGCTGCCCATCTTAATGTTTCCATCATTCTGGTGGTATCAGCTTAATGTTTCAGAGGTCCACTGGTCTGTTCGCTGCCCATCTTAATGTTTCCATCATTCTGGTGGTATCAGCTTAATGTTTCAGAGGTCCACTGGTCTGTTCGCTGCCCATCTTAATGTTTCCATCATTCTGGTGGTATCAGCTTAATGTTTCAGAGGTCCACTGGCCTGTTCGCTGCCCATCTTAATGTTTCCATCATTCTGGTGGTATCAGCTTAATGTTTCAGAGGTCCACTGGCCTGTTTGCTGCCCATCTTAATGTTTCCATCATTCTGGTGGTATCAGCTTAATGTTTCAGAGGTCCACTGGCCTGTTTGCTGCCCATCTTAATGTTTCCATCATTCTGGTGGTGTCAGCTTAGTGTTTCATAGGTCCACTGGCCTGTTTGCTGCCCATCTTAATGTTTCCATCATTCTGGTGGTGTCAGCTTAGTGTTTCATAGGTCCACTGGCCTGTTTGCTGCCCATCTTAATGTTTCCATCATTCTGGTGGTGTCAGCTTAGTGTTTCATAGGTCCACTGGCCTGTTTGCTGCCCATCTTAATGTTTCCATCATTCTGGTGGTGTCAGCTTAGTGTTTCATAGGTCCACTGGCCTGTTTGCTGCCCATCTTAATGTTTCCATCATTCTGGTGGTGTCAGCTTAGTGTTTCATAGGTCCACTGGCCTGTTCGCTGCCCATCTTAATGTTTCCATCATTCTGGTGGTGTCAGCTTAATGTTTCATACGTTCCACTCCTCTTCCCATTCCAAGACCTTGCCAGTGTATAGTTTTACGCAGGCTCAATGAGTCTGCCAGAAAAATGCCGGCAAATTTGGGTGGAGCGTGTATGGAATTGCTTGAGAGCAACGAATCCCTCTAGCAGAAACTCCTCTGAAGTCCAGCGAAATGGTGCAGTTTCCAGTCTGTCTATCCATACTGGTGAAATTCTTCTTGTTCTTATTGTTTAAAGCCAGCCAAGAAAACAGAGCCATACCAGGGTTATAACCATTTCAAAACTGGCGCTGACCATTCCGTCCAAGTTATCATCAGAGGATTGAAAAAAAAATCTGAATAGAAATGTGAACGTAACTGAGGACACACACACACACACACACACACACACACACACACACACACACACACACACACACACACACACACACACAACACACATAAAAATGGTCTACATTACCTAAAACTGCTCCTGCACAGTACACCTCCCTAGAGCCAAACAAGCAGTCAATACATGTACCCAATTATCAATCCTAAGAGAAAGTACGTAAGGCTTTACAGAACACATACAGGTAAATGGACCAGCAAGGCAGAAAACGATAGGAAGAATTAACAGAAAGCAAAGGAGCAATGCAGAAACAAATAGAGTGACAGAAAAAAGGAAATTGCTAGCACATAATTTCCAGAAGGTAGGGATACTGTTTATACTGAAAGAGTCCCCGGCATCACCACGAGGGAAACTGTAGAATAACTGACAGGTGTGGTAGTCGAGCGGGTAAACACTGGACTTTCGGTCAGAAGGTCCTGGTTCAATCTGTTTAGATACCTCTGCCTGGTGGGTAAAGGGTGGAGATTTTACCCATCATCCAGACTACCGTGTGTGCTGACCTTCCGGGACACAAACCCACACTAGGTCTATAGGCTGCCTACCATCAAATACACACGTTAAAGACCCTCTAATCCTGTCAGTGACTGACTTATAGAAACATGAAAACACCAAGCATGCACGTCCATCAAATATGCAGACTATACAACAACATAGTGGAGTGTGGTCAGCTTGACCTAACAGCTTGAGTTCTCCGTGTTCCATTAATAGTCTGATTATGTGTAATGTGTAGTTGAATCCAAATACGTTTGGAGAACGGCGCTATACAAGAATCAATAATAATAATATAATAATGATAAAAACAAATAATACTGATGATGATGATGGTACACAACACAGCAGCAGCAGCAGCAACAACAACAAAAAGTAATAATAATAATAATAATAAACAAAACAACAACAAAACAATAAAAACAATAATAATAAATGATATAATAATAAATAATAATAATAATCATAATAAAAATAAAATGAAGACATAAATATGCCATAAAGTGCCAGGGACCTGAAGATTTTTTTGGCCGGGAAGGGGAGGGTAGGGCTTCAAGACTTTGCCAACGCATAAGGCGTACGTGCAGGCTTAAGGCTTATACCATGACCATTTTAAAACCTTGCCCATCACACAACATGGGTGCGCATGGAATTTATTCCCAGCGCGGAGACGTTATCCTTGGGGACACAGAAAGTGAAACTGCACACTGACGGATGCGACGATAGCCTGATGGAGGAGACATGTCCATCATGCTACCTTCACTGGACACTGACATTCAGTCCATTAACATGATGACACCAGAGGAGAGTGATGATGATGATGATGATGATGATGATGATGATGATGATGACACCCGCCCCGCATCACGTGACTCGATAGCGCTCCCGCGCACGAGAGAGAGAGAGAGAGAGAGAGAGAGAGAGAGAGAGAGAGAAGAAGAGAGAGAGAGACGCTTGACTCGCGCTTAGCGCGCCATTTATTGACTAACTATATACATGGTTTTAGCGCCAAGGGGTGTAACTCATCCCTCTCATGCTGGCAACAAATGTGAACAAAGGGAAACAAATAAAGGAAACAGAAAAATGGAAAATTCAAACAAAGAGCAGAAAAGTAATATTCACAATATCAAAACAACAGTTTTACAGTAGAAGTGGACATGCGTGACCATCCAACTATGCCTAATATTGACCTGTACTATTTTGGTTAAGGAAAAAGCGATTAGTCTTAACAGAAAACTTTTTCATATTGAAATTAAAGCAGCAGGAGAGAGAGAGAGAGAGCGGCACGTGCTGGCAGCACTCCAGTACATGAAGACGTGGAACCAAGCCCGAAAACAGGCTTCCACACCACTGGTTCCGATGACAGATGTGCGAGTGAGATAGTCATCATCACTTTTTAAAATTTTGTTTTGTCTGGTTTTGGTTTTGTCTGTCAGTTTGTCTGTCTGTCTGTCTGCGTGCGTATTTGTCAAAGAGGCGCTGAACCATTGGCTTAGCGGTTCAAATACCTGCCCAGGATGCCAGAAACCCGAGTTCGAATCAAAGGGACTTTTCTCTGACGATCTATGTTGAATGTTTGTATTAACATAACTGTAACACCTTCATAAAAGTCTACACAACTTTGAGTTCTCTTTACACCGGTTAGCTGGTTCTTCCCCCCCCCCCTTTTCCCTTTTTTTTTTTTTTTTTTTTTTTTCTTTTGATACAGCCATGGACTCACCATCTGATCTCTCGAGTTCAATCCCAGCATTAAAAACTGGCCGTTTGCTGCCCGTCTTAATGTTTACATTATTCTGGTGTGTCAGCTTAGTGTTTCACAGGTCTGCCCCCTCCTCCCCCTCCCCTCCTCTCTTCCTGTATCAAGCCTTGCCAGCATATAGGTTTTGCGCAGGCTCAGGAGTCTGCCAGATAACTGTTTGCAGATTTGGGTGGCGCGCATATGGAATCGTTTGAATACGATAGATCCCTCGTGAATAAACTCCAACACCACCCCCACCCCCCCCCCCAATCTCCATCTATCTCTTTCACTTAGCTGCCAACCTTTGAAGTTAAAAAAACAGGAATCATCAGCCGGGGGGTCCAGGGGGCCGCTTAGGTCCGCCTGGTGGGATCAAGGGGTAGAGCCCCTTGTGGAGGTCAGGGGGCAGCCCCCTGAAGCTATGATTTTTCACCAATTCAAAGTACAAAAATGGCCTCTCCTGGCATATTTAAGCACGAAAAAGAAGTTTTTTCCACTAGACTTTCAAAATCCGGGATTTTTTTGACAGATCCGGGATCGTTTTTTTAAATCCGGGAAAATTTCCCAGGAAATCCGGGAGGGTTGGCAGCTTTTGCTTTCAGTATTACTGACATTCTAAACTTGCATTATGTTGATTGATGTCTTTACGCTGTCATAGTTCATTTGTAATATGGTAGACCTTCCATGAGTATTATAGTGTACTTGTTAACAAAACACACAAAACAACACACACACACACACACACACACACAGACAAACACACACACACACACAACACACATACACACACAACACACACACACACACACACACACACACACACACACACCACACACACACACACGCGCACACACACACACACCACGCGGGTGCAGATGGGACTCGGAGCACCAATGCCTCGTCAATCTCTCCGGACAATCAAGGCATGGTGCTCCTGGTCCCACCCGCACCCTCGTGCGTTTCTTGTCAACAAGAACACTACAATACCCATGGAAGATCTACCCTATTTCAAAAGAACCCTCCATGGGTATTACAGTGTACTTGTATTAATGTAGACCTTCATGGTATTACAGTGTACTTGTATTAGTAAAACTGAAATATGGTGATGACACTGTAATCCGTAATGGGATTAAGGACTTGATTGTACTGTCCCCCCAGGGATTAATAGTGTGACAGGTAAAGAGAACGAGGACGGCCACCTGCATCACTTGCTAGAAACATCACAAACATCAGTGGCAAGAAACTCCAGGAGGTGGTCAGACTTAGCCAAGATCGAGAGTGCTGGAGGCAGCTTGTGAGGACATCATGTGCAGCGGCCAACACTGTTCCCGGTGAAGCCGACGGGTGAGACGGGTGAGGTGAGTATTAGTGTAGACCCTCCATGGGTATTACAGTGTACTTGTATTAATGTAGACCCTCTATGGGTATTACAGTGTACTTGTATTAGTGTAGACCCTCTATGGGTATTATAGTGTACTTGTATTAGGGTAGACCCTCTATGGGTATTATAGTGTACTTGTATTAGTGTAGACCCTCCATGGGTATTGTAGTGTACTTGTATTAGTGTAGACCCTCCATGGGTATTATAGTGTACTTGTATTAGTGTAGACCCTCCATGGGTATTATAGTGTACTTGTATTAGTGTAGACCCTCCATGGATATTATAGTGTACTTGTATTAGTGTAGACCCTCCATGGACATTACAGTGTACTTGTATTAGTGTAGACCCTCCATGGACATTACAGTGTACTTGTATTAGTGTAGACCCTCCATGGGTATTATAGTGTACTTGTATTAAGTAGACCCTCCATGGGTATTATAGTGTACTTGTATTAAGTAGACCCTCCATGGACATTATAGTGTACTTGTATTAAGTAGACCCTCCATGGGTATTATAGTGTACTTGTATTAAGTAGACCCTCCATGGGTATTACAGTGTACTTGTATTAAGTAGACCCTCCATGGACATTATAGTGTACTTGTATTAAGTAGACCCTCCATGGACATTATAGTGTACTTGTATTAAGTAGACCCTCCATGGACATTATAGTGTACTTGTATTAAGTAGACCCTCCATGGACATTATAGTGTACTTGTATTAAGTAGACCCTCCATGGACATTATAGTGTACTTGTATTAAGTAGACCCTCCATGGACATTATAGTGTACTTGTATTAAGTAGACCCTCCATGGGTATTATAGTGTACTTGTATTAAGTAGACCCTCCATGGGTATTATAGTGTACTTGTATTAAGTAGACCCTTCATGGACATTATAGTGTACTTGTATTAAGTAGACCCTCCATGGACATTATAGTGTACTTGTATTAAGTAGACCCTTCATGGACATAGTGTACTTGTATTAAGTAGACCTTCCATGGACATAGTGTACTTGTATTAAGTAGACCCTTCATGGACATTATAGTGTACTTGTATTAAGTAGACCCTCCATGGACATAGTGTACTTGTATTAAGTAGACCTTCCATGGACATAGTGTACTTGTATTAAGTAGACCCTTCATGGACATTATTGTGTGTATTTGTGGGTCGAATGTTAAAAAATGTTATTCTGCTTATGCCACTACCCTCGAAAATAAAAATGTGTATTCTCTCCCTATTTTGCCCCCCACCTCTCTCTCTCTCTCTGTATCTCTCTCCGTCTCTTTAAAGAATAAACATATTCTCTATCTGTCTCTTATTCTCCCGAAAACGAAAATTTTGTTCTCTTTATCTAAATGTAAAAACAACAAACAAACAAACCAACAACAACAAAAAACAAACAAAACAAAACACACAAAAACCCCCACAAAAACCTACCCTCGAAAATAAACTCTCTCTCTCTCTCTCTCTCCTCTCTCTCTCTCTCTCTCTCTCTCCTCTCTCTCTCTCTCTCTCTCTCTCTCTCAACGGTGTAAACACGTATATAGCCTTTAAAACACAAAGTGTTGGTACAACATAATAACTGTCTGTGTGATCGTGCCACGTTGACGTTATGTTATCCCCCCATTCTGAAAGGTCATGGCCTTTATGAATAAATCATTTGAATCTGTATCTGCAACTAAATCTAAATCTCTCTGTGTGTCTCTGTCTCTGTGTCTGTCTGTCTGTGTCTCTCTCTCTGTCTCTCTGTCTGTCTGTCTCTCTCTGTCTCTTGTCTCTCACTCACTCACTCACTCTGTCTGTCTGTCTCTGTCTCTCACTCACTCAGTCTGTCTCTCTCTCTCACTCACCACTCTGTCTCTCACTCACTCACTCTGTCTCTCTCTGTCTCTCTCTCTCACTCACTCACTCTCTCTGTCTCTCACTCACTCACTCTCTCTGTCTCTCATTCACTCACTCTCTCTGTCTCTCACTCACTCTCTCTGTCTCTCACTCACTCACTTTGTCTCTCTCTGTCTTTGTCTCTCTCTGTCTCTCATTCACTCACTCTCTCTGTCTCTCACTCACTCACTCTCTCTGTCTCTCACTCACTCACTCTCTCTCTCACTCACTCACTCTCTCTCTCTCTGTCTGTCTCTCTCTGTCTCTCACTCATTCACTCTCTCTGTCTGTCTCTCTCTGTCTCTCACTCACTCACTCTGTCTCTCTCTGCTCTCACTCACTCACTCTCTCTGTCACTCACTCACTCTCTCTCTCACTCTCTGTCTCTCTCTCTCGTCTCTCTCTCTCTCTCTGTCTCTCACTCACTCTCTCTCTCTCTTTCTTCAACAGTGTAAACATGCATATAGCCTTTAAAATACAAAGTGTTGGTACAACATAACAACTGTCTGTGTGATCGCCCCATTCTGAAAGGCCGTGGCTTTTATGAATAAATCATTTGAATCTGTCTCTGCAACTAAATCTAAATCTGACTCTCTCTCTCTCTCTCTCTTTCTCTCTCTCTCTCTCTCTCTCTCTGTCTGTCTATGTCTCTCCCTCCCCCATCTCTCTTATAGATAACTTCGCAAAATACTTATAAAAAGCTTTTCAATTAGAGAAATATCTGTCTGTCTCCTCTTTCTCTGTCTCTCTGTCTGTCTGTCTCTCTTTCTCTGACTGTCTGTCTCTGCCTATCTCTGTCTGTCTGTCTCTCTATCTCTCTTTTCTGTCTGTTGATGTCTGTCAATTTCTTTCTCTCTCACATTAACCTTTCTTCTTTTCATTCAGTTTTACATTATAAATTACTACATATATAAAACATGATTCATTACGACCACACATGATAATCAAATTCCATGTGCATATCGTTATCTCATCATCAGGTGCCCTGCCGCATGGCGTTGGCGATCATGGACTTTCATCTATCTCTATCTTTCGTTGCCCCTAGCATCTCCCCCACCCTCCCCGTCCCCAGCCACTCCGCAAGTCCGTCCAGCATTTTCTCCCTGGGTCTACCGGTGTTCTCTTTCCCTCCAGCTTTCCCGTTGTGACCAGGTGCTCCAAATCCCCCTTCCTCATAAAATGGCCTATAAATGTTGCCTGTCTTTTCCTAATCTTCCTTATGAGTGATCTACTTGTGTCTGCCTCCATCAAGACTGTCTCGTTTGTTTTCTTTGCTGTCCGTGGAACTCTCAACATTCTTCTTAGAAACCACATCTCGGCTGCCTCAATCTTGTTCTGGCTTTGCTTGTTGACTGTCCACGCCTCACATTCGTACAACAGGTATTGGTTCCATATAACATTCAAGAACTCTCTTCCTGATGTTAATTGATAGGCATTTGTTGGTAAGAATGCTTGTCATCTTCTTGAATGCTGTTTTGGATTGGCCGAATCTGCCGGCTATTTCTGATGTGCATCTGCCGTCTGATGAAATGATCGTTCCCTACGTTTATCTACGTTTATAAAAATATCATTATCTACAATATTAATCAAAGGACATAGCTTCTGAGAATTATCTCCCATGTTGTATAGAACTTCTCAAATCTAACACAGTTTGCGCTACCCATTCACAGTGTTCTGAGCTTACTGTTTTTGTACTTTGTATCTGCTTCTATGCTAGCTGAATGGGTAGCGCAAACTGTGTTAGATTTGAGAAGTTCTGTACAACATGGGAGATAATTCTCAAGAGTTATGTCCTTTGATTAATATTATAAAAATTCTCCCTGCTTCCCTCTTATTTCTTTGGTATTATCGTTATCTACGTTTCTAAAATTCAGGAAAGCCTTCCCAACTAGGGCTGGACCGTTGAAAATGTGTCTGAGCACTGGTCATAAAAACTTTGCGCTTATGTGTCTATCTGTTCTCTTTCTCTCCCCCCCCCCCCCATTCCCTCCAAAAATTGCCCTCCCTCTATTTCTGATGAAAGAAAACCGTGCTAATGCTCCTGCTGTCGAAAATAAACATGCTTTCTTTTCTGTTCTTGTTTTCTCTAACTATCTGTCTGCTGGCGGTCTGTCTGTCTGTCTCTCTGTCTCTGTCTTCTGTCTTTCTCTCTGTTTCTGTCTGTCTGTGTGTTTCTGTCTGTCTGCCTCTCTGTTTGTCTGTCTGGTCTGGTTCTGTGTCTAAGTGTTTGTTTGTCTGTCTGTCTCTCTGTCTCTATTTGTCTCTCGTCTCTCTTCTGCCTTTCTCTCTGTCTCTGTCTGTCTGTCTCCGTGTCTGTGTCTGGCTGGCTGTCTCTCTGACTGCCTCTCTGTCTGTGTCTGTCTGGCTGTCTCTGCCTCTCTGCCTGTCTCTCTGTCTATTTGTCTCTCTGTGTCTGTCTATTCGTGTCTCTGTCTTCCATCTTTCTCTCTGTCTGTCTGTCTGTCTCTGTCTGCCTGTTTGTATCTGTCTGTCTGTCTGTCTGCCTCTCTGTCTCAGTCTATCCCTGTCTGTCTGTCTGCTCCTCTCTCTCTCTCTCTCTCCCTCCCTCTCCGCATAGACATGGAATACAGCCTAACCCACGCGAGGTGTCACTGGATACAGCAGTGAACGTCTGTCAGTGATACTATTGCGGGAAGGTGCTGTCGTCTGCTACATCCATCACTGTCTGCCTTCCTTTCCTTAGCCCCCTGCAGGGACAAGAGGTGTGTGTGTGTGTGTGTGTGTGTGTGTGTGTGTGTGTGTGTGTGTGTGTGTGTGTGTGTTGTTGTGTGTGTGTGTGTGTTTGTATGTGTGTGTTTGTGTGTGTGTGTGTATGTGTGTATGTATGAGTGTGTGTGTGTGCGCGTAGTGTGTGTGTGTGTGTGTGTGTATGTATGCGTGTATGCAGGTGTGTGTATGTGCGTGTGAATAATGCGTGTATGCAGGTGTGTCTGTGTGAATGTCTGCATGTGCAAAGTGTAAAGTTTGGAAAAAGCAGAGAAGAGAAATGGAGAGAGGAAAAAAACAAAGAGAGAGAGAGAAGAGAGAGAGAGAGAGACAGAGAGACAGAGAGAGACAGAGAGAGACAGATAGACAGAAAGCGAGAGAGACAGAGACATACATACACACATTAAGACAGGTAAACAATTTTCTTTGTTGTTCAATTTCTACGCCAGTGTAATAGTCACAAAATCTGAGGGTTTTTTTTGTAAAAGGTTATGGTAATGATGACGATAGGGATGCTAATCATGACGCTATGGAGTTCCAGACTGAATGAAACTGCGCTACCATAATATAAGCCTGGCGTCAACCAGCCCGAGAGATACAGACGTCTGCTGTGTTGGTCAGGAAATTTCAACAACATCCTCAATGACTCATATGTGAAGTGGATGAGACTTGCCTGTGTGGTGCCAATCTTTCCCCTCGCTGTGTGGTGCCAGTCTTTCCCCTCGCTTGTGTAGGTGCCAATTTTCCCTCGCCTGTGTGGTGCCAATCTTCCCCTCGCCTGTGTGGTGCCAATCTTCCCCTCGCCTGTGTGGTGCCAATCTTCCCCTCGCTTGTGTGGTGCCAATCTTCCCCTCGCTTGTGTGGTGCCAATCTTCCCCTCGCCTGTGTGGTGCCAATCTTCCCCTCGCTTGTGTGGTGCCAATCTTCCCCTCGCTTGTGTGGTGCCAATCTTCCCTCGCCTGTGTGGTGCCAATCTTCCCCTCGCTTGTGTGGTGCCAATCTTCCCCTCGCTTGTGTGGTGCCAATCTTCCCCTCGCCTGTGTGGTGCCAATCTTCCCCTCGCCTGTGTGGTGCCAATCTTCCCACAAGGAATCCACAGCACAGTCATCTCTGGGTATTGGCCGGTTGGGGCCAAACAAATCCACAATGATTTTGATAGGATCTGAAGGGATTCGAACCCACAACCTTCCGGTTGGTTTTCCGTTGCGCTAATCACTGCACCACAGTGATTATTTTGGTTGCCCGATAAACTTTATTTTTATAAATGATAAATAAGCAATATGCATTTGTGTGCGTGATACCATCATTCTGAGAAGAGAACCACAGCATCACACTGAATAATGTAAACGACAGCAGCACCAGCCCTACTGACTGAATGATACCAAACGGAAAACAGAAGGGGAACAGGATAATGTACATCAGGGGAAAAAACAAAGAAAGAAACAAACAGAAAAACAAACAAACATCCCTCCCTCCCCCCCCCCCCAAAAAAAAAAAAAAAAAACTAGAACAAAAATAAACATTGCAACTGATTAACCTATTTTGGAAAGAATAGGGTCTCTCCACATACACTAACACACACATACGTATATATGTACACGTATATTCAGTCACATTGCATACATGTGAATGTATTGAATTATGTGTATACGTGTATGTACACACACACACACACACACACACATACAACACACACACACACGCACACGACACACACACACACACACACACACACACACACACACACACACACACACACACACAGAGGGGTAGTTATCATTCGATAGCAACATGTAGTCATCAGTAGGTATCAACAGATCGTCATCAGACGGTAACAACAGTCATCAGTAGGTATCAACAGATCGTCATCAGACGGTAACAACAGGTAGTCATCAGTAGGTAACAACAGGTAGTCATCAGTAGGTATCAACAGGTAGTCATCAGTAGGTAACAACAGTCATCAGTAGGTATCAACAGTCATCAGTAGGTAACAACAGTCATCAGTAGGTATCAACAGGTAGTCATCAGTAGGTAACAACAGTCATCAGTAGGTAACAACAGGCAGTCATCAGTAGGTAACAACAGTCATCAGTAGGTAACAACAGTCATCAGTAGGTAACAACAGGTAGTCATCAGTAGGTAGTAACAGTCATCAGTAGGTAACAACAGTCATCAGTAGGTAACAACAGTCATCAGTAGGTAACAACAGTCATCAGTAGGTAACAACAGGTAGTCATCAGTAGGTAGCAACAGTCATCAGTAGGTAACAACAGTCATCAGTAGGTAACAACAGTCATCAGTAGGTAACAACAGTCATCAGTAGGTAACAACAGGTAGTCATCAGTAGGTAGCAACAGTCATCAGTAGGTAACAACAGTCATCAGTAGGTAACAACAGTCATCAGTAGGTAACAACAGTCATCAGTAGGTAACAACAGGTAGTCATCAGTAGGTAGCAACAGTCATCAGTAGGTAACAACAGTCATCAGTAGGTAACAACAGTCATCAGTAGATAACAACAGTCATCAGTAGGTAACAACAGTCATCAGTAGGTATCAACAGTCATCAGTAGGTAGCAACAGTCATCAGTAGGTAACAACAGGTAGTCATCAGTAGGTAACAACAGTCATCAGTAGGTAGCAACAGTCATCAGTAGGTAACAACAGTCATCAGTAGGTAACAACAGTCATCAGTAGATAACAACAGTCATCAGTAGGTAACAACAGTCATCAGTAGGAAACAACAGTCATCAGTAGGTAACAACAGTCATCAGTAGGTAACAACAGTCATCAGTAGATAACAACAGTCATCAGTAGGTAACAACAGTCATCAGTAGGTAACAACAGTCATCAGTAGGTATCAACAGTCATCAGTAGGTAGCAACAGTCATCAGTAGGTAGCAACAGTCATCAGTAGGTAACAACAGGTAGTCATCAGTAGATAACAACAGTCATCAGTAGGTAGCAACAGTCATCAGTAGGTAACAACAGTCATCAGTAGGTAACAACAGTCATCAGTAGGTAACAACAGTCATCAGTAGGAAACAACAGGTAGTCATCAGTAGGTAACAACAGGTAGTCATCAGTAGGTAACAACAGTCATCAGTAGGTAACAACAGTCATCAGTAGGTAACAACAGTCATCAGTAGGAAACAACAGGTAGTCATCAGTAGGTAACAACAGGTAGTCATCAGTAGGTAACAACAGTCATCAGTAGGTAACAACAGTCATCAGTAGGTAACAACAGTCATCAGTAGGAAACAACAGGTAGTCATCAGTAGGTAACAACAGGTAGTCATCAGTAGGTAACAACAGTCATCAGTAGGTAACAACAGGTAGTCATCAGTAGGTAACAACAGTCATCAGTAGGTAACAACAGTCATCAGTAGGTAACAACAGTCATCAGTAGGTAACAACAGTCATCAGTAGGTAACAACAGTCATCAGTAGGTAACAACAGGTAGTCATCAGTAGGTAACAACAGGTAGTCATCAGTAGGTAACAACAGTCATCAGTAGGTAGCAACAGTCATCAGTAGGTAACAACAGTCATCAGTAGGTAACAACAGTCATCAGTAGGTATCAACAGTCATCAGTAGGTAGCAACAGTCATCAGTAGGTAACAACAGGTAGTCATCAGTAGGTAACAACAGTCATCAGTAGGAAACAACAGTCATCAGTAGGTAACAACAGTCATCAGTAGGTAACAACAGTCATCAGTAGATAACAACAGTCATCAGTAGGTAACAACAGTCATCAGTAGGTAACAACAGTCATCAGTAGGTAACAACAGTCATCAGTAGATAACAACAGTCATCAGTAGGTAACAACAGTCATCAGTAGGTATCAACAGTCATCAGTAGATAACAACAGTCATCAGTAGGTAACAACAGTCATCAGTAGATAACAACAGTCATCAGTAGATAACAACAGTCATCAGTAGGTAACAACAGTCATCAGTAGGTAACAACAGTCATCAGTAGGTATCAACAGTCATCAGTAGGTAGCAACAGTCATCAGTAGGTAGCAACAGTCATCAGTAGGTAACAACAGGTAGTCATCAGTAGATAACAACAGTCATCAGTAGGTAGCAACAGTCATCAGTAGGTAACAACAGTCATCAGTAGGTAACAACAGTCATCAGTAGATAACAACAGTCATCAGTAGGTAACAACAGTCATCAGTAGGAAACAACAGGTAGTCATCAGTAGGTAACAACAGGTAGTCATCAGTAGGTAACAACAGTCATCAGTAGGTAACAACAGTCATCAGTAGGTAACAACAGTCATCAGTAGGAAACAACAGGTAGTCATCAGTAGGTAACAACAGGTAGTCATCAGTAGGTAACAACAGTCATCAGTAGGTAACAACAGTCATCAGTAGGTAACAACAGTCATCAGTAGGAAACAACAGGTAGTCATCAGTAGGAAACAACAGGTAGTCATCAGTAGGTAACAACAGTCATCAGTAGGTAACAACAGGTAGTCATCAGTAGGTAACAACAGTCATCAGTAGGTAACAACAGTCATCAGTAGGTAACAACAGTCATCAGTAGGTAACAACAGTCATCAGTAGGTAACAACAGTCATCAGTAGGTAACAACAGGTAGTCATCAGTAGGTAACAACAGGTAGTCATCAGTAGGTAACAACAGTCATCAGTAGGTAACAACAGTCATCAGTAGGTAACAACAGTCATCAGTAGGTAACAACAGTAATCAGTAGGTAACAACAGGTAGTCATCAGTAGGTAACAACAGGTAGTCATCAGTAGGTAACAACAGTCATCAGTAGGTAACAACAGTCATCAGTAGATAACAACAGTCATCAGTAGGTAACAACAGTCATCAGTAGATAACAACAGTCATCAGTAGGTAACAACAGTCATCAGTAGGTAACAACAGGTAGTCAATAGTAGGTAACAACAGTCATCAGTAGGTATCAACAGTCATCAGTAGGTAACAACAGGTAGTCATCAGTAGGTAACAACAGTCATCAGTAGGTAACAACAGTCATCAGTAGGTAACAAAAGTCATCAGTAGATAACAACAGTCATCAGTAGGTATCAACAGTCATCAGTAGGTAGCAACAGTCATCAATAGGTAACAACAGTCATCAGTAGGTAACAACAGTCATCAGTAGGTAACAACAGTCATCAGTAGATAACAACAGTCATCAGTAGATAACAACAGTCATCAGTAGGAAACAACAGGTAGTCATCAGTAGGTAACAACAGTCATCAGTAGGTAACAACAGTCATCAGTAGATAACAACAGTCATCAGTAGATAACAACAGTCATCAGTAGGAAACAACAGGTAGTCATCAGTAGGTAACAACAGGTAGTCATCAGAAAATAGCAGCAGATAGTCACTTTTAGAATAGAATGTCCAGAAGGTGGGGATACAATTTATACTGAAAGAGCCCTCAGCATCCCCACTGGAGTCATCAATAAGTAGAGAGGTTAGAAAGGAAAGACAGACAGAGAAATCACTGTTCTGTTGTTCAGTAAGGTGGACACAGAACAGAAGTTTCACAGACAGAAAATAGGAACACAACTGCACATTATGCTGATATGGGACAGTCACGATTCAGTCAGACAGTAGCCGCAGTTCAGTTCACTTTATGTCCAGGCCTTTCACAACTAAATACTGCACACAATAGGCAATCCTTGTTCCAAGCAACAACCCTGGTGCCTGCTTATCTAAAGGCTGTGTCACACTGTCTCGTCTTTTCCAAGTTTGCCCAGGCCCAAAGCAAACTTACCTAAGCTCGGCTGTACAATCGTGCCACGGCGTTTAACTAAAGGTTATGTAACACTGCATGGCTGGTCTAGTTATACGACCACCTCCTTCCTGTTTCGCTTCACGATTTCGATTCTGATTTTAAAAAACTAGCATTTTGAATTTCAGGTTTCTCAAGTTGTCTCCATGCATCGGAATAAATTCTGGTAGGTCATTGAAGGCACAGGTTAATGGCGAAGGCGAGTCCAAAAGACCATGGCTTAAGCTGTAAACCTGCACATAAACCCTAAGGTCTTGAGGTCCTGTCCTACCAGCGTGAGGGTTCTCCAGTGTATGACACAGCCTTAAGTGACGTCGTTCCACTGTCTCCTCCCTAAAGCCCGACCTTAACTGTGTGGTTTTATATATCAGTAAGCGTCTGGGTGAAAGCGACTGGGGGAGCGCCCATTAGTGACAGAAGAGAAGGTTGTTACAGCTTGGCACCCACCAGGCTAATGGCCCTGAAGCATGACACTAATTACACCTCCCTGCAGATGATCGGTTTTGCAATATTCTGCATGCTGTAACTAATCTTTTCTGCTGTGTGATTGTTTGCTGTTGTACAACACCACTGCACGCCAGGCTTCCCGTTTAGATGTAGAGCGCCAGCTTCATCACCTCCGATTACGTTCCTGTACAAGAGGGCGCGAACAGTAACGTTCACTGCCGTGTTGTTTATTGTTTCACTGTGTATTGTTTTCTATTTCATGGCTTGTTCATCGTTCTATAATCTTTATTCACAAGTTCCGACGTTCACTGTTCCACTGTTCGATATGTAGTCTTTCGGTGTTTATTTCTTTATTTTTATATCGAGAGAGAGAGAGAGAGGAGAGAGAGAGAGAGGAGAGAGAGAGAGAGAGACGAGAGAGAGAGAGAGAGAGAGAGAGAGACAGAGAGACAGAGAGAGTATGAAAGAGACAGAAAGATACGAGACAAAGACAAAGAGAGAGAGAGGCAGGGAGGGAGGGAGGGAGGAGAGCGAGAGAGAGAGAGAAAGGAGTGGGACAGAAAGAACGGGGAGAGACAGAGAGAAAGACAATGTGAGAGAGTGAGACAGAAGACAGGCAGACAAAGAGACAGAGACAAAGTGTTCGTTCGTTCGTTCTTTGATTTAACGTCTTTTCACTATAAGTGATATTAGACGGGGGGGGGGGGGGGGGGGGGGGGGGGGGGGGGGGAGAGGGTAGAGACAAAGTGTACGTGTGCATGTGTGTTCACCCTGCAGATGATGGGCTTTGCAATATTCTGCAAGCTGTAACTAATCTTTTCTGCTGTGTGATTGTGGTTCGTTGCTGTACAACACCACTGCACGCCAGGCTTCCCCTTTAGCTGTAGATCATCAGCTTCATCTCCTCGCGATTACGCCCTTGTACAATAGTACGCGAACAGTAACGTTCACTGCCGTGTTGTTCATTGTTTCACTGTGTGTTGTTCTTTATCTCATGGTTTGTTCATCGTTCATTAATCGTTATTCAACAGATCCGACGTTCACTGTTCTACTGTTCATTATTTAGTCTTTGAGTGTTTACTTTTTTATATTTCTTTAGAGAGAGGGAAAGAGAGAGAGAAGAGACAGACAGACAGACAGACAGTGTTTATGTATGCGTGTATGAAAGAGATAGAAAGATACAGAGAGACAGACAAAGACAAAGAGAGAGAAAGAAAAGGAGGGAGGGAGGGAGAGAGAGAAGAGAGACGGACAGAGAGACAAACAGACAGACAGACAGACAGTGTTTATGTGTGCGTGTATGAAGAGACAGAAAGATACAGATAGACAGACAAAGACTAAGAGAATGAGAGAGAAGGAGGGAGGGAGGGAGAGAGAGGGAGAGAGAGAAAGGAAAGAGAAATGAGAGGGACAGAAAGAAGGAGAGTGGAGAGAGAGAGAGAGAGAGAGAGAGAGAGAGAGAGAGAGAGAGAGAGAGAGAGAGAATATGAGAGAAAGACAGACAGGCAGACAAAAAGAGACACAAAGTGTGTGCATGTGTGTTTTGTATGTGTACCCGCGCATGCGGTGTGTGTGTGTTGTGTGATGGCGCGCGCGTGTTGTAAGTATATGTTACGCGTGTTGTGGGTGTGTGTGTGTGTGTGTGTGTGTGTGTTGTGTGTGTGTGCACGCACGCGCGCGTAAGTATGTCAACGTATGATGCGTGTGTGTGTGAATGTATTATTAGTGTGTGTGTATGTGTGTTATGTCGAACGTATATATATATAAAATGAATGTGTGTGCACGTGCGCGCGCGCTTGTCTTTATATATGAGGCAGAGGGGGGGGGGGGAGGGGGGCGGAGGGAGGATGGGGATGGAAGACGAAAAAAGCAATAAACCGGAAAATTATATCCCTGTTTGTGTGAGTGAAAAGTAATTGGTTTCTTGTCGTTTCCGTCTGTGCTGTTTTTAGCTGCAGTCTAGTTCTTTTTTGTTTGTTTGTTTGTGTTTGTTTGTTGTGTGTTTTTGGGGGGATATATCCTAGTGTCTGATGTTTATCAAACCGGAGACTAGACTCTGTCTCTGTCTGTCTGCCTCTCTCTTCCTCCTCCTCTCCTTCTCTCTTCTTTCTCTGTCTCCTCCTCTCTCACTCATACTCTTATCATATTTCAGTGGTATATGCCAATATTTTCTATATGGGCTTGTAAGATTATAAGATTATCCGCAATACATGCACAGCCAGGGGAGTGGGTGGGGGTGGGTGGTGGGAAGATGGGGGGTGAAGAGACAGAGCAGACGAGAGAGAACAGAAGTGACAGAGAGAAAGGAAGAGACAGAAAGAAGGAGAGCAGAAGAGAGACAGAAAGAAGGAGAGACAAAGAGAGAGTATGGAGGTGAAGAGAGAGAGGAAGAGAGAGAGAGAGAGCGAGCAGACAGACAGACAGACAGACAGACAGAGAGAAACAGAGACAGTGACAGAAAGAGAAGGGAAGAGACAGAAAGAAGGAGAGCCAGAAAGAGAGACAGAAAGAAGGAGAGACAAAGAGAGAGTATGTGTGTGTGAGAGAGAGAGAGAGAGAGAAGAGAGAGAGAGCGGCAGACAGACAGACAGACAGACAGAGAGAAACAGAGACAGTGACAGACAGAGAGAAACAGAGACAGTGACAGACAGAGAGAAACAGAGACAGTGACAGACAGAGAGAAAAGAGACAGTGACAGACAGAGAGAAACAGAGACAGTGACAGACAGAGAGAAACAGAGACAGTGACAGACAGAGAGAAACAGAGACAGTGACAGGACAGAGAGGAAACAGAGACAGTAGGACAGACAGAGAGAAACAGAGACAGTGACAGACAGAGAGAAACAGAGACAGTGACAGACAGAGAGAGACAGAGACACAGAGAGAGAGATACATATCTTAATACGGGGGAGGGTGGGAGGGGAGGGGCGGCAGGAGGGAAGGTGGGCGTACAGACAGACAGACAGACAGACAGACAGACAGACAGACAGACCAGAACGTTTCATAAGCTGTACGTTAAAGAGTCATGAAGTTTCAGTCACACAACACCAACACCTTCAAACCATCTCAGCTCCACCCATCCGTCTGCAAAACAAATAAAACACATGGTCAAGCCATACCATTATTCTCTCCTTTTAAGAGTGGAATTCATTTTTGATCGCGACCTTGAAAATGAATCCCTCTCAATGAGAGAGGTTAGGATGATCCTGCTCCAACATTCATGTGGCTGAAAATGTGTGAAAAAGAAGAGGAGGAGAAAGAGTAGGAGGAGATGAAGGGAAGAAGAAGAGGAAGGGGAGGAGAAGAAGAGGAAGAAGAAGAGGAGAAGAAAAGAAAAAGAAGGAAAAGAAAAGAAAAAACAAGAGAAAGAAGAAGGACTAGAGAAAAAGGGGAGGAACCAGGAAAATAGGAGGAGGGGAGGGGGAACAAACGAAGAACAAGAAGAAGAAGAACTAGAAATAGAAGAAGGAGAAAGAGAAGAAGAAGAAGAAAATAAAAGAAGAAGAAGAAGAAGAAGAAAAACAACAAGAAGAAGAAGAAGAAGAAGAAATAGAAGAAAAAGAAGAAGAAGAAATAGAAGAAAAAGAAGAAGAAGAACTAGAAATAGAAGACGGAGAATGAGAAAAAGAAGAAGAAAATGAGAAGAAGAAGAAGAAGAGAAGAAGAAGAAGAAGAAGAAGAAGAAGAAGAAGAAGAAGAAGAAGAAGAAGAAGAAGAAGAAGAAGAAGAAGAAGAAGAGAAGAAGAAGCTGTCATTATTATGTTTCTCAACTTTCCTGTCACTGTGAGAAAATATAACAACAAACAAACAAGCAAAAACAAACAAACGAACAAGCAAAAAGGAAACCACACAGAGACACATAAAGAGTTAAACTTGTATATTTGGTTTCTGGCAACAAATAGGTGAGTCTGAGTCACAATCCCCTCCTCTCTCCCCGGTCTTCCCCTACAGGCAAACATACACACGGGAAACCAACACCCCCACCCTCAACACACACACACACACACACCTACACCACACACACACATCATTGGAACACCTCCTACACACACACACAAACACACACACATTTCTTTATTTACACACATTCATTTTCTGTCAGTATCCGTCCTCCTCCATTTTCAATAAAGAAAACAAAACCAGAAATCAAAGAAGCAACAACATCAACAACCGAAAAACAAAAACAAAGAAAATCCCCAAGAGACATTTATCAAAAAGCCCCAAATACAATTCCACCCTGGTCTTTAGACACGGGGTGTGTGTGTGTGTGTGTGTGTGTGTGTGTGTGTGTGTGTGTGTGTGTGTGTGTGTGTGTGTGTGTGTGTGTGTGTGTATGTGCGTGCGTGTGGTGCGGTGGTGTGTGTGCGAGCGTGTGTGTGTGTGCGAGCGTGTGTGTGTGTGTGTGGCGTGGTGTGGTGTGTGTGTGGTGGTGCGTGTGCGTGGTGTGTGTGTGTGTGTGTGTGTTGTGTGTGTGTGTGTGTGCGAGGTGCAGCGTGTGTGTTGTGTGTGTGTGTTATGTAGTGTGTGTTGTGTATGATGTATGTGTGTGTGTGTCTGTGTATGTCTGTGTGCGCGTGTGTGTGTGTGGGCGCGCGCATGTGTGTGTGCGTTTGTGTTGTGTGTGTGTGAGTGTGAGTGTGGTGTGGTGTGTGTGTGTGTTGTGTGTGTGTGTGTGTGTTATGTATGTATGTGCGAGCGTGTGTGTGCGTGTGTGTGTGTGTGTGTGTGTGTGTCTGTGTACGTGTGTGTGTTTGTGTGTGATGTATGTGTGTTGTCTGTGTGGCGGGGTTGTGTGGGCGCTTGTGGGGTTTGTGTTGTGTGTGTGTGGCGATTTAGTGTGTGTGGTTGTGTGGTGTGTGTGTGTGTGTGATGTGTGTGTGTGTGTGTGTGTGATGCTTGTACGTGCGTATGCATAGAGAGAAGTACAGATAATAGTGCATGTGTGTGTGTGTGTGTGTGTGTGTGTGTGTGTGTGTGTGTGTGTGTGTGTGTGTGTGTGTGTGTGTGTGTGTTAGTGTGTGATGCTTGCACATGCGTATGCTTAGAGAGAGGTAGAGATAATAGGGCATGTGCGTGTTTAAACGTGTGTGCGTGTATATGTAGGTGTGAGTGTGTGTTTGTGTATATATATGCGGTGTGTGTGTGTTCGTGTGTGTGTGTGTGTGGTGTGTGTGTGTGCGTGTGTGCGTGTGTGTGTGTGTGTGTGTGTGTGTGTGTGTGTGTGTGTGATACTTGCACGTGCATATGCTTAGAGAGAGGTTGAGATAATAGTGCGTGTGCGCGTGTTTAAACGTGTGTGGGTGTATATGTAGGTGTGAGCGTGTGTTTGTGTATGTATATATTCTGTGTGTGTACGTGTGTATGCGCGCGCGCACGTGTGTGTGTGTGTGTGTGTGTGTGTGTGTGTGTGTGTGTGTGTGTGTGTGTGTGTGTGTGTAAAAGAAATAGAGAGATAGTGTCCGTGTATGACTGTGAGTATGTGTGAGTGTGTGTGCGTTTATATCTGCATGTGTGAGAGAGACTGAGGATAAGTATATGAGTATGTGTGTGTTTGTGTGTGTATATTTAAGTGTGTGTGTGTGTGTGTGTGTATATTTAAGTTGTGTGTGTGTGTGTGTGTGTGTGTGTGTGTGTGTGTGTGTGTGTGTGTGTGTGTGTGTGTGTGTGTGTGTAGGTGTGTGTGTATGTTTAAGTGTGTGTGTGTATGTGTGTGACTGCGGAGAAGGGAAGGGGGCAGAGGCAGGGGGAAGGCAAAGAGAAGGTGGAGTGAGAATGCACAAAGCAGACGAACCTGTCAGTGAAAAGGGGTGTTTCCAGCAGCAGACGTCAGCGACAGAAGGCGAGAGAGACTTGGGGAGTAATCATACCCAGCTAACTGTCCGTGAAACGACCCCGTTACCCATCTCCTCCTCCTGATTCTACCCATGGGTGGCCCTGTTGGCTGGAGGGGGGGGGGAGAAAGGATGGTGGTGGGACCATGCCATCCTTCTCCCTGATCTTGATCCTACCCCAGGGTGGCCCTGTTGGGTGGGGTGTAGGGGTGGGACCTGTTGGATGGGAGATAGGGGTGGGACCCTAGTACCCTTCTCCCCTCTCCTGATCATACCTATGGGTGGCCCTGTTGGGTGGGGTATGGGGGGTGGGACCTGTTGGATGGGGGATAGGGGTGGGACCTTAGTACTCCTCTCCCCTCTCCTCATCGTACCTATGGGTGGTGGCCCTGTTGGGTGGGGTATGGGGGTGGGTGTGTGAGACCCTAGTACCCCTCTCCTGATTCACCCCACGGGAGGCCCTGTTGGGTGGGATATGGATGTAAGACCCTAGTACCCCTCTCCTGATTCACACCACCAGTGGCCCTGTTGGGTGGGGGTATGGGGATGGACCCTAGTATCCCTATCCTTCCTTCTGATCCTACCCATGGATCGCCCTGTTGGGTGGGGAGGATGGGGGGTTTAGTGCTCCTCTTCCCTCTCCTGATCCACCCCACGGGTGGTCCAGTTGGGTGATGAGGGGTGGGGGACTCTAGCGCTCCTCTTCCCTCTCTTGATCCGCCCCATGCGTGTCCCTGTTGGGTGGGGGTATGGGGATGGACCCTAGTATCTCTCTCCCATCTCTTGACCCTACCCATGAGTGGCTCTGTTGGCTGGGGTACGGGTATGGGAGCCCAGTACCCCTCTCCTTCCTTCTGATCCTAGCCATGTGTGGCCCTGTAAGGGTGGGACTCTAGTACCCCTCTCCCCCTTCTGATCCATTCCATGGATCGCCCTGTTGGATGGGGAGGATGGGGGGGGGGGACTCTAGTGCTCCTCTTCCGTCTCCTGATCCACCATGGATAGCCCTGTTGGGTGGGGGGACGAGGGGACTCTAGTGCTCCTCTTCCCTCTGCTGATCCACCCCACGGGTGTCCCTGTTGGGTGGGGATATAGGGATGGACCCAAGTATCTTTCTCCCATCTCCTGATCGTACCCATGGGTGGCTCTGTTGGCTGGAGTATTGGTATAGGAGCCTGGTACCCATCTCCTTCCTTCTGATCCTACCCCATGGGTGATCCTGTGGCCCCATGGGATCCTTGTACCCTTTCCCTTATCCTGATCCTACCCATGGGTGGCCCTATGGGGTGTGACCCTAGTGCCCATCTCCTTCCTTCTGATCCTCCATGGATAATCTTATAGGTGGGGTGTGGGAAGGGACCCTCCCCTATCCCCTTTCCTAATCCTAGCCATGGGTAGCCTGATGGCTGGGGAATAGAGGTGGGACCTGGTACCCCTCTTCCGTCTCCTAATCTCTCTGTTAAGAAATGGAGAGACAATGGCAATGGTAACAACATTTTTAATTTCCAACAGTAAGACAATGACAATGACAATGACACTTCTATTTTCCAACAGAACAGATCGCTGGCTGAAATCCGTCTGTCAGTTACCGTTGCCAATATACATATTTGCTCAAAGCTATCAATACAGACAGGAAACGAGAAGCATGCACGTACAAAGAGAGAGACTCAAGGCACAGACACACACACATATAGAGACAGACAGACAGACAGATAGATAAATAAATAGGTAGATAGATAGATAGACAGACAGACAGACAGACAGAAGATAGATAGAATAGATAAGATAGATATATAGATAGATAGATATCTTGAGAGAGAGAGAGACGACAGAGAGAGACACACACACACACAGACAAAGTTACAAACATAGGCACAGAGTCAGAGACACACACAGAAAGAGAAACTGCGAAGACAACAAGAGAGAGAGAGAGAGAGAGAGAGAGAGAGAGAGAGAGAGAGAGAGAGAGAAGGAGAGAGAGAACGAGAGAGACAGACAGACAGACAGAAACAAAAAGATAAACAAAAAGATGGAGGGAACAGGAATAAAAAAAAAAAGTTTTTATTTACGAAGGAAACGGATGACACAAACAAGTACTTTTCCACATGGAGGTTTCGCCAATGTAGGTTCTGCACTACACACAAAGACAAACTGCACCTTCAAAATAAAAAAACAAAGCAAAAACAAAAAAGACAAACCAGATAACAATCCTCCCTTTTTACATTAAAAAAATCGCAGAAAATTCAGATTCTGCACTTCTCAAGGGTTCGTGAGAAAACAGATGAAAATATTACCTGACGCCGAACGAGCAGAACTGTTACAACATCGAAAACAGAATGCAAATATTGACACAAGGTTCCGACAAAATGCTGTTCACACACATTTATAAAAAAAAAAAAAAAGTGCTGATGTAAAGACTTCTTTTAATCGGCGTGACCTTGACCTTAGCGCCATGACTGTTTTGATCGACGTGACCTTGACCTTAGCGCCATGACTTCCAAGATGGCGCATCCGCGATCCCTCAACGGTTCTCACCTTTGACCTAAACTCGGTGAAGAATTATCTGTAAACACCTCAGAAAAACTTTTATATGACAGACAAACAGACAGGCAGGCAGGCAGACACACAGACGGATGGATGGACAAACAGACATATATACATACATACATAGCTACAGACAGACAGACAGACACACAGATACATCTCTAGCCGATATAAAAGAACTCTTTCCTGGTATGCGTGCGTGCGATCGTGCGTGCGTGTGTGTGTGCGCGCGCGTGTGTGCCTACGTGTGTGTGTGTGTGTGTGTGCACGCGAGCGCGTGTGTGTAAGGGAAATTGAAAGAGAGATCGAGAGCTAGGGACAGTGAGAGAGAGCGAGCGAGTGAGGAAGAGAGAGAGAGAAGAGAGAGAGAGAGAGAGAGAGAGAGAGAGAAGAGAGAGAGAGAGAGAGAGGAGAGAGAGAGGCGAACTGTTTTGAAAGAGAACAAAAACCGGCAGCGAAAACCCACGCAACACCGGATAGACAGACAGACAGACAGACAGACACAGACAGATATACACACAGGCAGACAGTAAGGCCTACTTACAGAGGTAGGTTAGTTATCAGCAGACGACAATAGAGCTCAGTGCTATAAATAGACTTTGACGTCTGCGCGCATGACAGGGGCAGGTTGTTGTACAAATAACGCGAGAGTTGGACGATAAAAACAAAACAAACAATACCGTCAAGCCATACTCTTCCTGTCTATTCAACAACCCTTCATACGCAACGACAAACAGAAGCAACACGAAAATGTACGCTACAACTTTTATATACCCCCGTGGGGGGGGGGGGGGGGGGGGTCAGTACAGATAGTATCCCCGCCTTCTACAAATTCTGTGCTAGATATTTCCTCTTTCCTGTCACTCTTTTAGTTTCTGCTTTGTTCCTTCGCTTTCTGTCATTTCTTCCTATCATTTTCCATTGACCTGTACGTGTTCGATAAAGTCTTACAAAAAGACAAACAAACAAACAAAATCAAAGTAGTATACGGTATCTACCCAACCAACTCTTCATTTACCAAAATGGGTGTAAAGGAAAACATTCATCATCATCGTATGCCCTGTCGCATGGCGTTGGCGATCATGGCCCTCCGTACGAATTTATGTTTTGTCAATGCAAGTCCCATCCTTTCGTCTTCAATCGTACCACTCCGCAAGTACGTCCAATATTTTCTCCATGGGTCTACCTGGTGCTCTTTTCCCCTCCAGCTTTCCTCTTCTACACACCATCGATCCCGGTCTTCCTTGGTCTGTCTCTCGCTTTAAATCCACGTATCTTTTTATTGTATGCTTGTTGAGCTAGGTGGTGGAGTTGCATTCTGGTCAGATTACCAAAAGCACTTAATTCTCTGTTGATGAAAGCGATAATGGACTTGATATCGTTCCAACCATTTTCTCTGGTCTTGCTGATGGCTCTTCTTAAACAACGCATTTCACAGTCATGTCAAGTGCCAGTTTACACATACACGCACACATGTTCGCGCGTGCACCACACTCACACACACACGCTGTCGCGCGTGCGCGGGATGTAAACCAGCCTCCAGGATATTTTCAAATAAAAAAAAATATACAAGAAAAATGGAAAAGCCATGTTAGTTGTCAACCTACGCACATTCACACACACACACACACACACCACACACACACACACACACACACACACACACACACACACACAAACACACACACACACACACACACACACACACACACCACACACACACAAACCACCCGTGGTTTAATAAAACAAGCTCCATGTCATTTGAAACAAGGGAAATGGAAAACGGAACAGTCATGTCAGCTGTCTATCTTTTCAACAAAACGCTTTCTTGTTTCTCCGCTTGTTCGTGTGTGTGTGTGTGTGTGTGTGTGTGTGTGTGTGTGTGTGTGTGTGTGTGTGTGTGTGTGTGTGTGTGTGTGTGTGTGTGTGTGTGTGTGTGTGTGTGTGTGTGTTGTGTGTGTGTGTGTGTGTGTGTGTGGTGATGTGGTGTGTGTGTGTGTGTGTTTGTGTGTTGTGTGTGTGTGTGTGTGTGTGTGTGTGTGTGTGTGTGTGTGTGTGTGTGTGTGTGTGTGTGTGTGGTGTGTCATGCCTGTGTCTGTTTGTGTCTCTGTGTGTTTGTGTCTGTGTTCTGTGTGTGTGAGTGTGCGTGTGAAGGTGTATGTGTGTGTGTGCGCGCGCGCGCGGTCTGTGGCGCGCATAGCCCTTTATACGGATTTTTTTTGTCGCTGCAGGTGTATCTCCTACCCTTTCTGTCCTCATCCACTCTGCAAAACTGTCTAATGTTTCCTCCCTGGTCTACCAGGTGTCTTGTATCCTCTAGCTTTCCTGTTGTGACTTGGTGTTCAAATTTCTCTTGTTTCTTAAAATGTCCCCTAATGTCGCTTGTCTTTTCCTAATCTTCTTCGTTAATGTTCTTTTTGTGTTTGCTTCTTTCAGAACTGTCTCGTTTGCTTTCTTTGCTGTCCATGGAACTCTTAATATTCCTCTTAAAAATCACATTTCAGCTGCCTCAATCTTATTCTG
The DNA here is from genome assembly GCA_030674185.1 of Monoplex corrugatus. Classification (NCBI taxonomy): domain Eukaryota; kingdom Metazoa; phylum Mollusca; class Gastropoda; order Littorinimorpha; family Ranellidae; genus Monoplex; species Monoplex corrugatus. The sequence goes on from JAPXFY010000027.1 coordinate 46,096,294, forward strand.
ACTTTGCTTGCTGATGTCCAATCTTTGCATCCGTACAACAGTATTGGTTCTCTCTAACACTGAAGAACTCTTTTCCTGGCGTTAACTGATATGCATTTGTTGGTAAGAACGATTCTTATCTTCTTGAATGCTGTTTTAGCTTGGCCGATTCTGCTGGATATTTTTAATGTGCATCTGACATCTGGTGAGATGACGGTTCCCAGATATTTAAATCTATCAACTTGTCTCAGTGTTGTTCCATTTCCTGTTATTTTACATGAAGGGATTTCTTGTTTTTACTGACTACCATGATTCAGTCTTCTTACTATTTAGCTCTAGTCCTATATATCTGCTTTCTGTTTCTACTATATTCACGAGATTTTGTAGGTCTTTTTCATTTTCTGCAATTAGAACGGTGTCATCTGCATAACGAAGACTGTTCATCATTTTTCCTCCAATCTTTATTCTAGGGCGTTTTTCTTGATGGTTTCGCTGTAAAGTAAAAACAGACCAGGTGACAGATGTATCCCTGTCTAACACCTCTTGATATTTTGTAAAGAGCTTGTATCATTTTCTGCTCTCACTGCTCCTGTTTGCTCCCAATACATATTCCTTATTATTCTTAGAACCTTTCCATCAATGTTGAGCTATTACGTATTCCTATATTATTCCTAGATCTTTTCCATTACTATTGTGCTTTTCCAGCGGTTGATTAATTCTTCGTGTAATACCTCATTGGAAACCCTGGAATAAAAAAAAAAACAAAAAAAACAATATAAATCCTTATTCAACTCAATGATCTTTCTATGAGAGTTCTTAGGATGTACATGCATAAATCTCCTTTCCTTTCCAGAAATCTATATTGCTCTTCTGTTACTTCTTTTTCGATTCTACTCCATGCCCTCATCATAATTATTCTTATCATAATCTTTGTTACATACTCATCAAGCGACTGTAAGATGGAGTTCTCATTCTATAGCCCCTGTTGTCTTTGGAAGTGCAGGGCAATTGACTTCGACATATCCTTACGATTTTTCCAGTGTCATAAATTGCATTTTGGATTACTTACTTTTTCAGTACCAAATTTATCTACAGCCTCAATCATTTCTATAGTAATATTGTCTGGTCCTGAAGCTTTCTCTGTTCATCCTTTTCATCGCTGCTCTGACTTCATCTTTCATTATTGCCGGTCTTTCTAATGATGCGTCCCTCCCTTCTGTCATCGTCAAAAAGGTCTTCATGTACTCTCCCCATCTATCGTAACATTTTGTCTTTTACCATAATAATCATACCATCTTCTGACTTTAAGCAACAAGCTGATGTGTATGTCTTTTTCTTGTGAGCGATTTCTTCAATGTTTCCTTGCAAAACTTTGGGTCTGTTTTGTGTCGGTCTTCTATTTCTTTGGATTTTGTTTCCAGCCAAGTTTCCTTAACTTCATTGCACTTATTCCTGATTTCCTTAACTATCTTTTTGCATTCTTCTTCTTTTCCCTTTATCTTCCTTCGTTCATCCATCAAGCCTTAAATTCCTTTTGTCATCCAGCTCTTCTTTGCTTTTCTTTCAACTCGAGGTGTTTCTTCACAAGCTTTATTTATTGAGTGTTTCAAAATTGTCCATTGTTCCTCGCTGTCCCCAACGTCCTCTAGAGCACTGAATTTGTTTTGAACATGTACGGTAAACTTTGCACGAGTTGATTCATCTGTCTTTAAGAGTCCAACATTTAGTTTGACCTTATTTTTGGTTTGTTTTCTTCTCTTTGGTTCCAGCCTAAATTTTCCCTTGACAGGATTGTGGTCATTGTTTTGTTGCAGTCTGTGCCTGGTACTGTTTATATGTTCCTATGAGAAATAGAAATATTCACACACACACACACACCACACACACACAACACACACACACACGCACGCACGCCCACCCCCCCCCCACCCCCACACACGCACACACGCACGCACGCACACACACATTCTGCTGTCTCACTCTCTACCCCCCTCTCTCTCTCTGACACGCACGCAAACCCACCCACCCACCCACCCACACACCACACCCACACACACACACACACACACACACCACACACACACACACACTAAACATGCGCGCCCACGCTTCCCCAGTTCTTTGTCTCGTTCTCTGATTTATTAAAAACATTTTGGCTTATGTCCATATCTATTTATAACTGAAAAGATTCGACGGAAGCAAGCCAGTTCTTAGAGGAGCTCAAAGTGTTGAGAGCAATAATAAATACGATAAAAGAGATATCAACTTTATTTCTGGAATCGTGTTACTCTGTCTCTAATCCTACCTCCAAGCTTCACTCCTTCTTTCCATCCCACCCCACCTCTCTCTCTCTCTCTGCCTCTCTCTGTGTCTGTCTTTCTCTGTGTGTGTGTCTCTCTCTCTGTGTCCCTCTCTCCCTCTGTGTGTGTCTCTCTCTCTGTCTCTGTGTGTGTGTGTGTCTCTCTCTCTCTCTTTGTGTCTGTGTGTGTGTGTGTGTCTCTCTCTCTGTCTCTCTCTGTGTCTCTCTCTGTCTCTCTCTCTCTCTGTCTCTGTCTCTCTCTCTTTCTCCCTCTCTGTCTCTCAATCCCTCTCTGTGCTGACAATCGTAATTGACTGTGCAGTGACTCAGTAGTCATGTATAGTATTAGTAACAAGAACAACAACAACGATGATGATATGATAACAACAAAAACAACAATGATGATACCAATGATAAGAAAAAAGATTCAGAAGAACGATGGTGATGGCAATGGTGATGATGATGATGATGATGGAGGTGGTGGTGATGATGATGATGATGAAGATGCGAAAGAGGAGGATAATGGTGGTGTGGCGGTTGCGGTGGTGGTGGTGATGGTGATGGTGGTGGTGATGATAATGTGACGATGATGATGGTGATGATGATAATGGTAACGGTGGTGGAGGTGGTGGTGGTGGTGGTGACGATGATGATGATGGTAATGATGATGATGACGACGACGACGACGACGACGATTTCAACTGTATCTCAAATGCAATTGATCCGAATGGTTTCAGCCGGTATGTAATTTATATGATGTGCATGTGTAGAGAGGTGGGGGGGGGGGGGTTATAGAGGTGGAAGACTGGAGGGGAGTAAGGTGTGTGACCCGTGACCTAAGCTGTCATCCTCCCTCTGTCACACACACACACACACGCACACACGCACACACACGCACACACACACACACACACACACACACACACACACACACACACACACACACACACAACACACACACACACGTACACTCACACTCACTCACAACCTAAATGCAAGCGCACACACGCACCATACACGCACGCACGCTCACATCAAAGAGAACACACACACACCACCACCACCAAAATCCAACCAAATCCAACCCAAATCCAAACTGATCCAACTGTTTTATGGCAAGCAGGCCTGACTGGTTGTTTACAGAAGTAAAAATTAAAAATAAAAAAAAAAGCCCATCTGCCCATACACTTACTTGGTGGTCTGTGGCCACAGCTGTTTAATGGTGACAGTTTTGTGGATATCCTCTCCCGGCACATACAGATAGCCAGCCACACCTCGTTTACGTCATTAAATACAGTGAAAGACGGGAGAAAAGAGAAAGAAGGAGAGAGGCAGACAGAGAGAGGGGGTGGTTCAAAGTGAGAGAGACACAGAGAAAATAGCAGAGACAGAGAAAATAGCAGAGACACAGAGAAAATAGTAGAGATACAGAGAAAAGAAAATAGTAGAGACACAGAAAATAGTAGAGACACAGAGAAAAACAGCAGAGACACAGAGAAAAACAGTAGAGACACAGAGAAAAACAGTAGAGACACAGAGAAAAATAGTAGAGACACAGAGAAAACTAGTAGAGACACAGAGAAAAACAGTAGAGACACAGAGAAAAACAGTAGAGACACAGAGAATATAGTAGAGACACAGAGAATATAGTAGAGACACAGAGAATATAGTAGAGACACAGAGAAAATAGTAGAGACACAGAGAAAAAGTAGAGACACAGAGAAAATAGTAGAGACACAGAGAAAATAGTAGAGACACAGAGAAAATAGTAGAGACACAGAGAATATAGTAGAGACACAGAGAAAATAGTAGAGACACAGAGAAAAACAGTAGAGACACAGAGAAAATAGTAGAGACACAGAGAAAATAGTAGAGACAGAGAAAATAGTAGAGACACAGAGAAAATAGTAGAGACACAGAGAAAAACAGTAGAGACACAGAGAAAATAGTAGAGACACAGAGAAAATAGCAGAGACACAGAGAAAATAGTAGAGACACAGAGAAAATAGTAGAGATACAGAGAAAAGAAATAGTAGAGACACAGAGAAAAACAGTAGAGACACAGAGAAAACAGTAGAGACACAGAGAAAACAGTAGAGACACAGAGAAAATAGTAGAGACAGAGAAAATAGTAGAGACACAGAGAAAACAGTAGAGACACAGAGAAAACAGTAGAGACACAGAGAAAACAGTAGAGACACAGAGAAAATAGTAGAGACACAGAGAAAACAGTACAGACACAGAGAAAATAGTAGAGACACAGAGAAAAACAGTAGAGATACAGAGAAAATAGTAGAGACACAGAGAAAATAGTAGAGACACAGAGAAAATCAGAGAAAATAGTAGAGACACAGAGAAAATAGTAGAGACACAGAGAAAATCAGAGAAAATAGTAGAGACACAGAGAAAATAGTAAAAGACACAGAGAAAATAGTACAGACACAGAGAAAAAGTAGAGACACAGAGAAAATAGTACAGACACAGAGAAAATAGTAGAGACAAAGAGAAATAGTAGAGACACAGAGAAAATAGTAGAGACATAGAGAAAACAGCAGACACAGAGAAAATAGTAGAGACACAGAGAAAATAGTAGAAAAGAGTGACACAAAGACAGAGAGAGAGGGAGGAGGGAGGGAGAAACAGAGATAGGGAGTGAGAAAGAGACAGACAAAAAGAGACGGTGATAGAGAGAGAAAAAGAATGACACAAAGTGACAGAGACAGAGTGTCAGAGAGAGGGCGAGAGTGGAAGAAATACCATGTACAGAGAAAGATAGACAGACAGACAGACAAACAGACAGACAGATAGATAAATAGATAGATAGATAGATAGAAAGATAGATAGATAGATAGATAGATAGATAGATAGATAGATAGATAGACTAGATAGATAGACACTGACACATGGTTTATGGTAAAGGCCACCGACCCATACACAAACCAGGGACTATGAGGAAGGGATTACACTGCTAACATACACCATGCATACTTTTCATTCGTCGTCCGTTTTGTAGTAGCAATGCACAAACATTCGACAGAGAGAGAGAGAGAGACAGACAGACAGACAGAGAGACAGGCAGACAGACAGTGAGAGGAGAGAGGAGACAGAGACAGTGAGAGACAGAGAGAGAGAGAGAGACAGAGACAGAGAAAGAGACAATGAGAGAGAGAGAGAGACAGACAGACTAGACAGAGTGACAGAAGAGAGAGAAACATACACACGCACACACACAGATACACAGACACAGACACACACACCACACACCACGCACACACACACACACATACACACGTACACACACACACACACACACACACGCACACACACACACGATATTTATATATATATATATATATATATATATATATATATATATATATATATATATATATTACTGATGACATTTCATCATGCATCCAACAACGAAGGCCTTTCTGACCTGGAGAGGAAACAACAAGCAGTTCTAAAACTTTATCTGATACTGACACCTACATCCGCACGCGTTCACGCACACGCACGCGCACTCTGACAAGCACGTGCCGCCTACCCACACTGCTCCTTCCCCTCACCTCTCTCACCCATACGAACAGACATGAGGTGAGCAATGAGATAAAAGATATTACAGAGAGAGAGAGAGAGAGAGACAGACAGAGACAGAGAGAGACAGACAGACAGAGACAGGAAAGATAGACAGACAGAGAAGAGAGAGACAGACAGATATAGAGAGAGAGACAGAGAGAGAGAAAAGAGAGCGAGAGAGAGAGACAGAGAGAGAGAGAAGAGAGAAGACAGACAGAGAGAGAGAGAGAGAGAAATCCTATTTAAAACGTCTCTGATACGACTTCAACAGGGGGAATTAATCATATTAATTTTGCTGCATTATCTCCCCCGACCGCTTCTGTCGCGAAATAGGACGCTCATCAATTACGTGGAATTTCTATATTTTCTTCTTAATGCTATAGTTAAAGAGACTCTTTGATAGTTCTTGTCACAATGTGAAGTTTCGGTCTGTTCTTCCTGGGAAACAGCGGAACGCCACAGTGCAGTGCCACCGATTATCTTCCATTTTTATCTGTACACGTGTATATCTGTTTCCCAATGGAATTGAATTTTGATACATATTTTTGCTAAGACACATCTTTCTTTTGTTGCCTTGGGTTCTTTAACGTGCACTATGTACGTGTTGTGCACGGGACGTCGGTCTATCCAGAGAACTTGCACTGAGATCACCACTTGACATCGAATGTAAAGGAGAAAAATTCCGGTCCAATGCGCGATTGAAGATTTGAACCCAATTTTCTCGCAATATGGTGGTAGTAGTAGAATAGTAGTAGTAGTTTTAGTAGTGGTGGTGGTGTGGCGATGGTGGTGATAGTAGTGGTAGTGGTAGTAATAGTAGTAGTTGTAGTAGTGGTAGTAGTAGTAGCAGCAGCAGCAGTAACAATAGCAAAGTGTAGCAATAGTGGTAGTAGTAGTAAACATCAGATAGTAGCAGCAGTGTTGTAGCAGCAGCAGTAGTAGTAAACATCAGTATAGTAGCAGCAGTAGTTGTAGCAGCAGCATATAGTAATAATAGTAATAGTAACAGCAACGTAGTAGTAACAGTAGTAGAAGTAGCATCGCAGCAGCAGCGGCATCAGTAGTAGTAGTAATAGTAGTAGCAGTAGCAGTAGAGACAGCAGCAGCAGCACTAGTATAGTAGTAGTAGCAGCACAGAACAGCAGTAGCAATAGTAGTGTGGCAGTAGCAGTAGTAACAGTGTTAAAGCTCAGCAGACTACTCAGAACCATATCCGTGCTTAAACCTTTTGACTCCCGCACCCTGTCCACCGACTGAAAAACTTAACCCTTTGACTCCTTCACCCTATCCACCACATACTATAGTAAGCTGGTGGATAGGGTGAGGGAATCAAAGGATCAAAGTTTTTGCTTTGCTAGCATGGCTGACAATGCAGGATGCTGGTGGCCAGGGTGCGGGAGTCAAACGGATAAATATCTCAAACAAAACACACACATCTTAACACATAGATAACTCTGGAAAACAGAAAACCTGGAAAAGAACATAAATACACGTATAACTGCATTCACAAAAATAATCTAGACATATGCTCCTGGCGCTTATTCCGCTCAATTTATCACCAAGGGGATTTAAAAAAAGACCAGACAAAACAAACATGAATGCAAATGCATAACCATACCAAAGTACACAAAAACAACATAAACAATAGCCTCTAGTGTCTGAAATTGCCACTAAACAGTTCACATTTCCTTGTAGATAAACACGCAAACAATACATGTACCCAATTATCAAACCTAACAGACAGAAAGTCTGTAAGACTTACAAAAATATAAAGATGAATGGACAAGCAAGGCAGAAAATGACAGGAACAGACGACAGAAAGCAGACGAGCATGGCGGAAACGAAGAGAGGGACATAAAAGAAGACATTTCAAACACAGAATTTTCAGAAGGTGGGGATGCTGTTTATATGAAAGAATCCCTGGCATCCCCACGGTAACCGCCCTCAGTGGATCTTTCTAAGGCTTTTTGAAAGTTAAAACTAGTCCTTATTTACGTTTAGTGGGGTAGGACTTTAAACTTTAGGGAACATATAAACATCCCCACGGGGGTTCTAGATAGATGCTTGAACCACTAAGGCACACACAGCAATGACTTTGCTGTTCAGGGTTACGATATCGTAAAAATGTGTTTACATTAGCATAGCTTGGCTATACTGCTTTAAAAACAAACCAGACCACGCCCCTACCCTACCCCTCCCCTCCTTAAAAAAATCGCGACACTATATTTCTACTATTTCTGAGTACAATTTCAAATCAAAGACATAAAACAAATTCCGTCATGAAAGTGAACTCTGGTGGCAAGTTTTACGGCTGACAGGAAGTAGTTCTTTTATACTTTTCTCTGCACGAGAGTGACGGCGTGGAGGTGTTTGGATAGCTTGTAGCTGGTAGGAGGAATCAAGGTCAAGTTTTTGCTTTGTAGCTGTGCATGCAGGGCAAACTGGTGCCGGGGCGGGTTTCTAACGGATACTCTGAAACAAAACAGTCTTAAACATGATATCTGGTAACTAGAACTGGATAACTAAATACCACGTTATTTAACTGACCAAATATCTAGACATAGTCTGGGCTTATTCGCTCAATTTTCCAAGGATTTAATAAAAACCTAAGCACACACCATACTGCATTGCATACTCATTCCAAAGTCACAACACTTAAACATCACTCTACTGTCTTGAATTGCCTCTAAAACATTTCTTTCCTTGTAGTAAACACTGCTACATCTCAATACATTGTACCCATTATCAACCTAAAGACGAATTTCTTCAACCCTTCTTCCACATTCAAATAATGCAAGTCAAGGCAGAAAACTACTCGTCAACACAAATGCTACGAGCATTGCGTATCGAAGCATTTTTGACAGAAAATAAATTTCTACACGTAATTTCCAAAGTGGATGCTGTTTATATGAAGAATCCTTGGCATTCCTCCACTCTCGCCCCGTACCCGCCCTTCTTGGATTCTTCTTAAGCTCTTTGAAACTTAAAACTATCCTTATTTACTTCTGTGGCTGGACTTTCTACTTTACCGACATCTCTAACATCTCCACTGGGATTCTAAACATCTCTGACCACTAAGGCACTCTCAGTCTCTTTTTTTAAAGGGTTACGTTCTCAAATGCTTTTCGCTTTGCATAGTCTTGCTATACTTGCTTAAACACCATGCCCACGCCCCTATCCCTACCCTCTCCCTCCCTCCTTAAAATGCGACATTCTATACTTCTACTAGTTCTAGTCATTCAAATCAAGACATAACACATTCCCTCAATTAACTCCTGGTGCATTTTCTGCTGCAGTAGTTCTTTTATACTTTTTCTCTCTAGTCGACGCGTCGAGTTTTTTGGAATGGCAATGCTTGGCTGCGTTTTTTGTCCATGTTGCAACGTTTTGGTTTCTTTTCCTGGTCCATGAGTGCAGCAGACAGGTTCATTGGTCGTTTTGTTTCTCAGGGCTGTTCTTATCTTCCTTTTTACCTGACACTGACAGGTATGTAGAATCTTTTTCTCGTTTCTTAACTTTATCTTAGCTCTCTCATCTCTTCTTCTTACTCTCGCTCTCTCTCTCTCTCTCTCGTCACTCTCGTCATCTCTTTCTTCTGTCTCTATCACTCTTCTTTTTTCTCTGTCCTTCTGCTCTGTCTGTTCTCCTCTTCCTTCATCTACTCTCACTTCTTATTCTTCCTCCGCTTCTGTCTCTCTCTCTTCTG
>JAPXFY010000027.1:46110856-46113356 GCA_030674185.1 Monoplex corrugatus
ATACATAACAACATGAGCAAAGCTATCACCACGTACGTAAGTACAATATTACTAACCATGCAACCATCTGAAATCATCATCTTTACATGTGATGAAGAAATATTTCTAAAACTCATGAAATGAGATTTCTTAGGAGAATGTTGTGAGTTCCATGGACAGCAAAGAAAAGAAACGAGACAACCTTGAAGAGGCAGACACAAGAAGATCATTAATTAAAAAAATACGGAAAAGATAAAGCAAAATCTATAGGGCATTTTATGAGGAAAAGGTGGCTGAATTGCCAATCTTATGATACTATACATATCTATGACCACTGTCACCATTTAAATAGTCTGTGTTTAGAGTTAAGAGGAGGGTGGAAGTGTTTATCTCCTTTGCACATCAGCACTTATCTTCCATCTTCATGTTGAGCCGCTTTGTGAAAGGCCATTGGACAAATACAAATAAACCATTTTTTCGTCCGTCTACATTCATATCTATGGCTACACCACGAAAACCTGACGTCACAGTGATCCTTTTGTTTGACACCCACAATGGCGGGGCCATGACTTCCGGTCCTCGCTCTGACACACGCGACTTATCCCCCCTGTCTGCGTGTCGCGGGAAAGGTCACAGTCTCGTTTTGGTGTCGTGCAGCCGTTGACCTCTGTCAGCGCTAATTTGGCAAAAATCTGGTTACACATCACAGAGAAAGAGAGAGAGAGAGAGAGAGAGAGAGAGAGAGAGTAGCTGAAGAGGGAAGGGGGAAGAAAGCGAGACAGGTCTTTCACACACACATATTCACTCATACAGTCACTTAAACACACACACACACACACACACACACACACACACACACGGTCCACGCACATACACACACACACGCACTCTATCTCTCTCTCTCACTCACTCACTCACCGACTCATTGACACACAAACAACACACACATTCACTCACACACTCACTCACATACACATATATTCACTCACAAACTCACTCAAACATAAAAACACACACACACACACAAACACATACACACAAAAATATACATCTGTATTCTCCCACACACAAATTCACTCACACGACTCATACACTCACATCCAGTCACACATCACTTACTCAAACACACACACATTCATTACATCCCACACACACACCCACACACACACACACACACACACACACACAACACACACACAATTCACTCACACCACTCACACACACACACACAAATATTCATTCAATCAATATCACACACACACACACCACCACACACACACACACACACACACACACACCACCACGCACACATTCACTCAATCAATACACAACACACAACGACACACAAACACACACACACACAGACACACAACAACACACAACACCACATTCACTCACTCTCACACACATACACAAAAACACATAGACACACACACAACACATAACCACACACAACACACACAACACACACACACACACACCCTCAATATCACTATAGTGAAAAGACGAAATCACACAACAACAACACACACACACACACACACACACACCACCACACACACACAACACACACACACACACACACACACTACACACACACGAACACGAACAGAACTCAAACCGAAGAGTTAACTATGGGACCACACCTAGGAAGCACCGACTGCCCCTGCAAAACAGGCAATAAACAAAAACCATAACTAGCGCCGGAATGACTTGACTATTTCACATGCACCGGCCCCCCAACCACATTCGTCCCCCTGGTCAAACCTATCTTTGAGGCTTGGGTGACGCGGAGACAGAATTCCCTGCCTTGGTAAGTGACTGTACCGGTCTGCGCGAGTGGGAACCATGCTCGCGAGAGAAACCAAACCAAACCAAACCAAACCAAACCAAACCAACCAACCCAAACCAAACCAAACCAAACCAAACCAAACCAAGACCAAAATCAAACCAAACTAAATTAAACCAAACCGAACCAAACCAAGTTAAACCCAACCCAACCAAACCACACCAAACCAAACCAAACCAAACCAAACCAACCCAACCCAAACCAAACCAAACCAAAACCTAAAACCCAACCCAACCAACCAAACCAAACCAAACCAAACCAAAAACCAAACCAAAAACAAAAACACAAAAGCATTTCGTCTGCCCCCATCTCGTGTGCACCGTTCAACTGGTGTTCGAAAAACAACATTCAAGAATTTTTATTGTTGTTGCTAGTTTTGTTCAAAGCCCAGCTGACTGCGTAGAGCCATATCAGGGCTATAACCGTTTCAAAACGTACGCAATACTCCAACGGAAAAGAAAAGAGGAAAGGAAAATGAAGTACACATATCAATGCATTCGCGCACATAATCTAAGGACATGTCCCTGGCGCTGACCACACTGTCCAATTTATCACACAGGGAATTTAAAAAAACAAACCCTGAACACAAATTTAAACATGAATAAGGACACTAAAACATATAAAAACGGGACTAAATTGCTTCTACATACCTCATTTCCAAAAGCCAAAAAA
>JAPXFY010000027.1:46120856-46128356 GCA_030674185.1 Monoplex corrugatus
GTAATAAAGTCACGGTAATAGTTGTCCTATTAACTCTCTGGTTGTTGTAATAAAGTCACGGTAATAGCTGTCCTATTAACTCTTTGGTTGTTGTAATAAAGTCACGGCGAGGGTTGGCTGATAACTCTCAGGACGTTGTAATAAAGTCACGGCGATGGTTGGCTGATATCTCTCAGGACGTTGTAATAAAGTCACGGTAATAGCTGTCCTTTAACTCTCTGGTTGTTGTAATAAAGTCACGGTGAGGATTGGCTGATAACTCTCAGGACGTTGTAATAAAGTCACGGTAATAAAAGCATGGTAAGCGTTGTCCTGTAATAAAGCCACGGTAATAGCTGTCCCTTTAACTCTCAGGACAGTGTAATAAAGTCACGGCGAGGGTTGGCTGATAACTGTCAGGACAGTGTAATAAAGTCACGGCGAGGGTTGGCTGATAACTGTCAGGACAGTGTAATAAAGTCACGGCGAGGGTTGGCTGATAACTCTCAGTTCAGTGTAATAAAGTCACGGCGAGGGTTGGCTGATAACTGTCAGGACAGTGTAATAAAGTCACGGTAATAAAAGCATGGTAAGCGTTGTCCTGTAACTCTCTGCTTGTCGTAATAAAGTCACAGTAATGGTCGGCTGATAACTCTCACGACGGTTTAATAAAGTCACAGTAATAAAAGCATGGTAAGCGTTGTCCTATAACTCTCTGACTTTTGTAATAAAATCGCGGTAATAAAGTCACGGTAAGCGTTGTCCTTTAACTCTCTGCTTGTTGTAGTAAAGTCACAGTAATGGTTGCCTGCTAACTCTCAGTATGTTGTAATTTGTCACGGTAATAAAACCACGGTAAGCGTTGTCCTATGATTCTGGTTGTAATAAAATCGCGGTAATAAAGTCACGGTAAGCGTTGTACCATAACTCTAAGGTTATTTTAATAAAGTCACAGTAAATTTTATCCCATAACTCTCAGTTTGTTTTAATAAAAGTCACGGTAAATGTTGTCCCATTACTCACAGATCGTGGTAATAAAGTCACGGTGAATGTTGTCCCATGTCTCTCAGGTTGTTTTAATAAAGTCACGTTAAATGCTGTCCCATTACCCACAGACCGTTCTAATAAAGTCTCGGTCAGGGTTGTATCACAACTCTGGGAAATATGTTGAGGGCCTTAGCATCACATTTATCTATGTAAATGCGTTCAGTTAGAGAGAGAGAGAGAGAGTCAGTCAGACAGACAGACAGACAGAGATAGAGAGACAAGAGAGACAGAAAGAGAGAAAGAGACAGAGAGAGAGAGAGAGAAAGAGGGAGGGAGAGACAGAGAGAAAGAGACAGACATCAGACAGTCAGACAGACAGATAGACAGCAGACAGACAAACAGACAGAGAGCCAAACAGAAAAACAGCTACACACACAGATACACACACACAGACACAAAAACAAAAGCAGAAGAGAATGAAAAACGAATATCGGAATAAAAAAGATAACCAAAAAAACAAAACAAAAATCAAAATAAAGAAAAAGACAGAAGACACAAGAGAAACAGACGGTAATAACGAGAAAACCAGAACACAGGAGGAGAGGATCAAAACAACAAGACCAGGCTTTAAAAAACAAACACACAACATTTCAAGATGTGCAAGGCAGAAGAAGGGGGGGGGGGGGAGGGAAGGATGGAGAAAGAGAGAGGACGAGAGAGAGAGACAGACAGACAGAGACAGACAGACAACAGAAAGACAGGCAGAGAGAGAGAGAGAGAGAGACAGACAGACAGACAAACAGACAGAAAGACAGACAGAGACAGACAGACAGAGAGGGGGGAAGGGTAGGTGGGAAATATGCATTTTATTTTCGAAGATAGTAACATAGCCACATTAACGCTTTAATACATCCGATGGAGAGTCTACACTGATACAAATGCATTGTCATGAAGAGAGAGAGAGAGAGAGAGAGAGAGAGAGAGAGAAGAGGAGAGAGAGAGGAGAGAGAGAGAGAGAGAGAGAGAGAGAGACAGACAGACAGACAGAAAGACAAGATGGGATAAACAGAGAGAGAGAAGAGACAGAGAGAGAAGACAGGACAGAGAGAGACAGACAGACAGAGAGAAAGAAAAAGACAAGAGAGAGAGAGAGAGAGAGAGACAGACAGACAGAGAAAGAAAGAAAGAGAGATACACACACATACACACACACACACATACCACACACACACACACACACACACACACACACACACACACAGAGGCAGACAGACAGATAAACAGCCAGACACAGACACAGACAGACAGACAGACTGACAGAGACAGAGACAGAAAACTGCCTTTCCAAATGTAATGATGGAATCTTCGGTCGATCTGACGGGTAAGTAGACGTACTGCTCCTTCATGGCCTGGTGTGGTCTTCATGTGGGATACAACACCGATCTTGGAAGCTCATGTTCTTGCACAGGTGCTGCGTGTGATGGAGTACTGCCGCCTTCAAATGCAATAAGACAACACAACACACACACGCACACATACGCGCGCGCACACACACACACGCACACATGCATGCATACATACGAGCACACACACACACACACGAACAGAGACAGACAGACAGGAAGATAGACAAGCAGGCAGACATACGTGGCCATACAAACAGAACAAGAAGACAAAGATAAATCTCAAAAAGTAGCGAAAGAGAGACAGACAGACAGACAGAGACAGAGACAGACAGAGAAAGGAGGAGAGATAGGCTGACAGACAAAGAAAGAGAAAGAAAAGAGAGAGAGAGAGCAGAGACAGAGAGCACAAAGAAAGAAAGAGAGAGCAGAGAGAGCAGAGAGAGCAGAGAGAGAGAGCAGAGAGAGAAAGAGAGAGAGCAGAGAGAGAGAGAGCAGAGAGAGAGACCACAAAGAGAGAAAGAGAGGAGAGAGAGAGAGAGAGAACAGAGAGAGAGAGAGAGAGCAGAGAGAGAGAGCAGAGAGAGAGAGAGCAGAGAGAGAGAGAGCAAGAGAGAGAGAGAGAGCAGAGAGAGAGAGAGAGAGCAGAGAGCACAGAGAGAGAGAGAGAGTAGAGAGAGGGAGAGAGAGAGAGAGAAACAGACAGACAGATAGAGAAAGGAAGAGAGAGAGAGACAGGCTGACAGACAAAGAAAGAAAGAAACAGAGACAGACAGACAGACAGACAGAGACAGACACAGACAGACAGACAGAGACAGACGAGACAGACAGACAGAAACAAACAGACAGAGGCGGGGACAGAGACAGAGACACAGACAGAGACACAAATACACAGACGGAGCCATAGAGAGAAAGCTGCCTTTCCAAATGTAATGATGGAATCTTCAGTCGATCTGACAGATGGGTAAGCATGCTGCTCCTTCATCGCCTGGTGTGGGTCTTCATGTAAGATACAACACCGATCCTGTAGGCTCAAGTTCTGCCACAGGTGTTGCATGGGAAGGACTTAAGCCGCCTTCAAATGTAATAACACAACACAACACGCACACATACGCGCGCGCACACACACACACACACGCACGCACGCACGCACACACACGCACGCACGCACACACACGCACATGCATACACCCGCACGCATGCACGCATATACATGCACACATGCTCGTACATGCATACATACACGCGCGCACACAAAGACAGACACGAATAGGGAGACAGACAGGAAGATAGACATGCAGGCAGACATACGTAGCCATACAAACGGAACAAGAAGACTAAGATAAAAAATATCAAAACGTAGCAAGAGGGATGAGAGAGAGAGAGAGAGAGAGAGAGAGAGAGAGAGAGAGAGAGAGAGAGAGAGAGACAGACAGAGAGAGAGAGACAGAGAGAGAGAGAGAATCAAAGAATTGTTTTTGCAGTTGGTGGATAGGGTGCAGGAATCAAAGGGTTAACTATAATGCTACTTGACATAAAGCCAGGACAATGAAGGACTCTAATAACAATGAAAACACAATGTAAACATTGTCCCAGTCTGGAGGTTGTTCGGGAGGGATTCATCGCACACGGACAATTCCATATGCGCTTCACCCAAATCTGCCAGCTGTTATCTGGCAGTCTCCCCAAAGCTTGCTGAAAACCCTATGCGCTGTTCAGATCTTTTTTTTTTTCGGGGGGGGGGGGGGAGGGGAAGGGAGGGACTTGCGAAACACTACGCTGACACCAACAGAAATGAAAACATTAACCCTTTGACCCCCGCATCCTATCCACCAATTACAAAAACTGAACCCTTCGATTCCCTCACCCTGTCCACCAGCTTCCTGCAGGACGCTGGTGTATAGGGTGAGGGAGTCAAAGGGTTCAGTTTTTGCTTTGCTAGCGTGGTTGACAATACCGGATGCTGATGGACATGTTGCCGGAGTCAAAGGGTAAATAAAAATGGGTGGCGAACGGGTCAGGTTTTAATGTTGCGGGTCGGGACTGAACTCGAGATGTTGATCAAATCTGGGAGTCCGTAGCTCTATCAAAAGAACCTTCCAGCTACTGTCTGAAGTTTCTAGAGAAAGTGCTGTTTTCACACATCTTCCTTGAAAAAATGCTGATTTTAGGCATTTGATGGATTTTTTTTTATTCCCGTGATTTACTGTGGTTGTGTGAATGCCTGACCTTGTGTCTCTGTCTGTCTGTCTGTCTGTCCGGCTGTCTGTCTCTGTCTTTGTCGTTCATTTCTCTCTCTCTCTCTCGTTGCCTGTTCCTCTCTCTCTCTCTTGTTGCCTGTTCCTCTCTCTCTCTCTTGTTGCCTGTTCCTCTCTCTCTCTCTTGTTGCCTGTTCCTCTCTCTCTCTCTCGTTGCCTGTTCCTCTCTCTCTCTCTCTCTCTCTCTCTCTCTCTCTCTCTCCCTCTGTAGTGAATGTGACTTCCAAACTAGTGTCTTCCTGACTCTTCACATGTAAAGTTTTTTATTTCATATTATACTACTTCAAGGACAAAATGACCATGAAAAGTACAAAATCTGGATTGTCTGCAATTTTTTTTCTTCAATAAAACTTGAGTTGTTAGAATGGTTTGTTAACATTTCTCTCCGTTTTGTCAAGTGGCTGTTTGTTCCGTGCAGATAAAATAATAATTACAAATAATACAACAATTCATATCAGTTCAACAGTGATTCCCCTGACACACACAAAAAGGCACAAAGTGCAAACCCATAACAATCATTCTTAAATACTTAATGCAGCAGAAACTGGAACACACACGCACACGTACGCACGGATGCACACACAGACACACACACACACACATAGACACACACACTTTCAACATACTCAAACACACATACCCACCTACGCATTCACTACACACAGTCATTCCAGTCCTCATATATTCACCAGAGACAGACAGACAGACGGACAGACAGAGACAGAGAAAGAGACAGACAGACAGACAGACACAGACAGAGAGAGAGACAGAGACAGAGAAAGGGACACACAGAGAGAACAGAGATACAAAGAGAGAGAGAGAGACAGACAGAGACAGACAGACAGAGACAGACAGACAGATACAGCAACACAGAGAGAGGACAAAGAGAGAGAGAGAAAGAGAGACAGAGGGAGACACATAGACAGACAAGAGACAGTGATTGAACAGACAACGAAAGACAGACCGACAGAAGCGAGTGAAAGACGAAGACAGACGTCCAGACAGACAGACAGACAGACAGACAGACAGACAGCCAGCCAGCCAGACAGCCAGACAGAGACACAAGGCCAGTCACTCACACAACCACAGTAAAAGGACCTCCACAATAATTAGCTGTCATCACTAGGCTACCACCCAGTAAATGGAGCACCATAACCACTAGCGCCTTCATCATCACTCTATATAATCCTCATCAATCACACGATCAAAGAGTTTCCCTTAGATAACAATGCCACCACTGTCTTTGGATACACATTGCATCCTGGAACGTGGTGTGACGTACTCAGGTACCACGGAACAACATTATAAATAAGAAATAAGAACAAAACAAAAATAACGGTAGCTCCCACTATCCCCCCCCCCCCCCAATAGACAAAATCAAATCAAGTAGGCCTACACACACACACAGACACAGCCACACACACATACACACACACACACACACACACACACACACACACCTCTCTCTCTCTCCTCCACACACACACACACACACACACACACACACACACACACACACACACACACACACACACACACACACACACACACACACACATTCATCATACACAAACACACATACAAACACTTCACGGCTCTCCTCTCTCCACACATACACACCTATGCATGCACTACGTACATACACACATTCACTAGAGAGAGAGTGGCAGAGAGAGAGAGAGTTGATAATTAATAATTATAATTACAATATTTATATTTATATAGCGCAAAATCTTGATAAAATCAAATCTAAGCGCTGAAGCAGACACACACGTAAGCACGCACGCACGCACACACACGCACGCACACACACACACACACACACACACACACACACACACACACACACACAACACACACACACACACACACACACGCATGGCTATAAATGGGGAGAAAGAATAAAAGCAATAAAAGCAAGAATAAAAGCAATGGAAAATTATAGAGAGCATAGCATATACAATTATATATTATAACCATGTGATTCCCTCCGAGCGGAGACAGGCTGCAGAGGGGGGGGGGGGGGGGTTGAGTGAGGTTAGGATTTTATGCGGAGGAGAAAAGGTGAGTTTTGAGAGCGGACTTGAAGGAGACAAAAGTAGGTTGCTGACGGACTGAGAGAGGAAGTCTGTTCCAGGAGAGTGGACCAGAAACAGAGAAGGCTCGTGGACCATAGGTATTGAGCTTAGTGCGTGGAAAGCGAAAAGTCAGAGGATCGGAAGCAGAGCGGAGGGTACGTGAGGGAAGATAGATCTCAAGTAGGCTTGACAGGTAATGGGGGGCTGCGTTATTGAGGCTTTTGTAGCACATGGTGTCTAGTTTGTACTGTATGCGCTTTGATACAGGGAGCCAGTGAAGTTGTGCCAGGAGAGGAGATATGTGGTCAGCTTTTTTCTTTTTGAGTACAAGGCGTACAGCATTGTTTTGAATGCGCTGTAGGATGTGAATGGTGGAGGCAGGAAGACCAGACAGGAGTGAATTGCAATAGTCAATGCGAGACATTATGAAGGAGAGAGCGAGTTTTGCAGTTGTTTCGACAGAGAGATACTTCCTGATCAGCCTTATACGATGGAGATGATAGTAGCAGGATCTGGCAGTTTGAGAAACAAAGTTGTTCATGGAGAGGGTAGAGTCAATGCAGACACCAAGGTTTTTAGCTGAATCAGAAATTGGGACTGATGTGTTACATAATGGGAGAGAAAGAGGAGGCAGCTGAGAAAGTTTCTGACGGGTGCCAATGAGGATAGCTTCTGTTTTGTCGTCATTAAGCTGAAGTCTATTGTGTGTCATCCAGTTCTTAATGTCCGAGTAACACTCAGTGGTGCGAGTCAACAGGCGCTGTATATTATCAGGTGAGTCACTGTCTTGAAGTT
>JAPXFY010000027.1:46133356-46138356 GCA_030674185.1 Monoplex corrugatus
AGCACAATTATTTTATTTACTGTGTGGTCGTCATTTAAAAAAAAAGTGAGGGAGGAATCCATTTATCAAAGTTTGGGGTCTGTTCAAGGAGACTTCGTCCAGTTGGACAATTCATATGCGCTCACTCAATTTGTCAGCAATTACCTGGCAGTTTTCAACCTGCGAAAATCTATATCCTAGTTTGCATTTTTTTCTTTTCTGTTGTACTGGAGGTGTCGCAGATATAGGAGATGCTAGCAGGCTGAGTGTGCGCTGGTCCAGCATCATTTGTGTGTGTGTTTATGTGGTGAGTGTGTATGTGTGTGTTATAGAGAGATACCGAATGACAATTTGGGTTAAGGGTTACACGCCGCAGATGAGCGTACGCTGAGCTCAGCATCCTGTGGCATGTATGTATAAATGTATGTATGCATGTAAGTATGAATGTATGTATGTATGTATGTGTGTATGTATGTTATATGTTATATATATATATATATATATATATATTGTGTGTGTGTGTGTGTGTGTGTGTGTGTGTGTGTGTGTGTGTGTGTGTGTGTGTGTGTCTGTGCACGCGCACTGTTGGTTCTATTTTTGTAAAGTGCAATATGTATGCTTTTGACATTGACCATTTGAGCTACAGTGAAATCATCATCATCATCATCATCATCTCATCATCATCTATCATCATCATCATCATCATCATATTTGAAATAGGAATGGAGTAAACGGAATCTCCGAGTAACGACACACCACCAGAATGACTGAAGAAATAAAATGGGCAACAAAGAGGACACTTTTTTTTTTTTACCTTTTGTACATTCATTTCATTTTGCTTTGCAATAAGCAGACATAAAAAAACCCAACGTGGTAACAGACAACGATATAAATTCATATACACAGGAAAAAGGGACATACAGAAGACCTATTTTTTGTTTTTTTTGTTTTTTGCTTTTGTTTGTTTGTTTGTTTCTCTGGTTGTTTTTTGTTTTTGTTTTTGTTTTTTTGCTTTTTGCTGCAGCTTGGATATCTCAGATTCTGAGTCCACAGCTGCATAAACTGAACAAACCTCCCTAACAGACTGAGGAGTGGTGGGTTGTTTAGTTTGAACTGAGAACAAACAGATGTCGTTTTAGGGGTTAGCCTTGGGGTACACACACAAAAATCGAAGAGCGAGTGTAATATTTTGTCTCCGCCATCAATACGTTCCATTGTCAGCTTCCTAGGGGTCGTCAGCTGTCAAAACACGAAAAAAAACCAATCTCGAATAATATGCTATACTGCACTGATCAAAGACCTTTTGGACGTTAACAATACATTCTTCCCGTTACCTAAATATTTATCTAGTCTTCCCGATTTACATCACGACCATACGCATACAATAGAAATAATTATGTTGTACAGGTATTTGATACACATTTTACATACAAAATATATATACATACATGCAAAACAAAACGCTTGATAAACAGACTGATTCGTAGTACATAGTGAGGTATGTATATTCTGTTTTCTGAAAATAAAATAAAACAAATACAGATCTTATGCATAGGTATAGCAATGGCTTTGCACCATTCCCATGGATATACCCCTTCGTAAAAATTGTACGAATTATACTGAATAGTCTGGTACCTCTCATGTCGTTTTTAACCTTCCAGCCAAAATACTACGTATACCACTAGCTTTACCGAATTTTATTTATTTTTTTTTTTTTAGGATCATCGCACCCATGAGGATTACCTTTGTGCTCATTTTTTTGTTGTTGTTGTTGTTGTTGTTGTTGTCCTGTCCCATTTTCTACGCCATCTTAATGACCACAGAAGCTGGCACAGTTTTTACAATGCCATGATGATGATGTCGATGTGGATGATAATCATGATGCTATGGAGGTCCATCTAGGATTGAGGCTGTGTGACAGGGCTGTACTCTATGCTTACTATCATAATATATCCTGGCGTCAACCAGGCCCGAGAGATCCAGACACCTGCAGCGCTGGTCAGTAGCTTTGAGCAACACCCTCAATGACGCATCCGTGAAGTGGATGAGATTCGACTGTGTGGTCCCAGTCTTCCAAATAAGCCCATAGCATGCTCAACTCTGGGTAGGAGTCGGTTAGAACCGAACAATCCCACAATGACATGTTTTTGAAGGGACTGATGGAGATTCGAACCCACAACCTTCCAGTCGGTAGTCCGTTGCGTTGACTACTACACCACGGCGACTGGTAGCTCTACCGAATTTCAGTTTGCCAAACGCTTTTTTCACTGTGTGTCCAGACACACACTGTTCAGAACATTTCCCTGGTCTAAATTTACGTTATCATTACAACATTTAGCAGCTGCCTCCCCATTACTTATGAAAACCTTAAGAGAGAACAAGAACAAGGACAAGAACAAGAACACTTCATTATTTTCTAGGGTAGTGTCATAAGCACATTAATGCTTAGTGAAAGAGAGAGAGAGAGAGAGAGAGAGAGACAGACAGACAGACAGACAGAGACACGGGGAGACAGAGAGGCAGACAGACAACAGACAGACAGAGACACAGAGAGAGAAAGAGAGAGGGAGACAAAGACAGAGAGACAGACAGACAGATCGACATACACAGAGACAGACAGACAGACACAGAGAGACAGACAGAAAGAGACAGATAGACAGACAGACAGACTGGCAGACAAGGGAGGGAATGAAGAGCTAAGACAGACAGACAGACTGGCAGACAAGGGAGGGAATGAAGAGCTAAGCAACGTTCATTGATGTAATTAGCATGACCTCTTTTGAAGAGATTTTCAAGTACACGATTATTTAATATCACGCCAGCTGTTCCGATGATTTATAAACACACTCAGGGACACAGAGAGAAGGGTGAGAAGATATGTTGGTGATTGTGGTGGTGGTGGTAGTGTGTGTGTATATGTGTGTGTGTGTCTGTGTGTGTGTGTGTCACTGTGTGTCTGTGTGTGTGTGAGACAGAGAGAGGAGTGAGAAGGATATGTTGGTGATTGTGGTGGTGGTGGTAGTGTGTGTGTATATGTGAGTGTGTCTGTGTGTGTGTCACTGTGTGTCTGTGTGTGTGTGAGACAGAGAGGAGTGAGAAGGATATGTTGGTGATTGTGGTGGTGGTGGTGGTGGTAGTGTGTGTGTGTGTGTGTGCGCGCGCGCGCGCGCGTGCGTGTGTGTATGTCTATGTGTATGTGTGTCTGTGTCTGTGTGTGTCTGTGTCTGTGTGTGTGTGTGACAGAAAGAAAGAGAAAAACAGAGAAAGAGAGCGAGAGAGAGAGAGACAGACAGACAAACAGAGAGAGAGAGAGAAAAAGACAGACAGACAGACAGACAGAGACAGAGAAAGAAAGAGAGAACATCCGACTACTTTTTCCAGAGCTCTAACTCACACGCACATACACCCACTCGCACACGCATTCACATACACACAGACACACACTCATACAAACACACTCACACACATCCATACACACGCACACTGCGCGCGCGCGCGCACACACACACACACACACACACAAACACACAAACACAACCACAAACATACACACACTGACACACACACACACACACACACACACAAACATACACACACACACACACACACACACACACACACAACACACACACACACACACACAAACACACACACACAAACACACACACATACAAACAAACAAACACACACACACACACAAACACACACACACACATTCCCCCTACTCCCTCAATCCAACCAATAGGCCGTCAGTGACGTCAGAGAGTGACGTCAGAGGAAAGCAGCAGGGTGTCTGGAGCGCCTAGCGTTTAAACGCCGACGGTTAAATAGTGAGTGCACATCAAATGTAGTCTGCTACTTCCAGACACCACAAATATGGAAGGGTGTGGGGGGAAATGATGATAACGATAATGATAATGGTAATGATAATGATAACGATAATGATACTTTATTTTCCAACCGTAGAAGTTATTACCTAAAACCCTTTTACCTAAAAGTAAAACCTTTTTTTTTTTTTCAAACTTGCCGTTGTTTTTGCGCTGGGTACTACACCAGCTACTATCATTGTTATTGTTATGTTATTGTTATTGTTATTGTTATTTTTGTTGAAAGCCCAAGCCCAGCCGACTGCAAAGAGCCATATCAGGGCCATAACCGTTTCAACACACGCAGAGCACTTCATGGGGAAAGGAAAAGAAAATTAAATACACATATCAATGCATTTGCGCAAAGAGAGAGAGAGAGAGAGAGAGAGAGAGAGAGAGAGAGAGAGAGAGTAACAGAGAGAGACAGAGACAGCGAGAGAGAGAGAGAGAGAGAGAGAGAGAGAGAGAGAAAGACAGAGACAGAAACAGAGAGAAAAGACAGAGGGTGAGTGAGAGAGAGAAAGAAAGAAAAAAAGAAGAGAGAGAGAGATAAAACGAGAGAAAGAGAGTGAGAGAGAGAAAGAGACAGAGAGAGAGACAATGAATGAAAGAATGATAGAGAGAGAGAAAGAGTAAAAGAGAAAGAGAGAAAAGAGAGAAGAAGTGAAAGAAAGAGAGAAACAGAGGCACAGATAGAGACAGGGAGAGAGAAAAAATGTTTCGCAGCATACTATCTACATCTCTCAGGGCGGTGGCCCGCGACCCATTGTTACTAAAGAGCGCTGCAGAGGGTTCAGGACAGCACAACATCATAGCTTTTATTCTTACCCCCTGAGACATCTAGAGTACAAATACAATGACACTTCGCAAAGACTTTGTAAGTATATTCGAAACTCCTTGCCGTGACAATCGGATCAGGAAAAATTGCAATCATTATAAAACGAATTAAAATTTTTTTTTTAAAAACGAACTGTTACGAGTTACATTTTTTAAGAAGAGTACATATTTGCTCTTATTCTCAACCTTAAGACCGGGAAAGCAGTGTTGTGTACCTGCCAAAGGTGAGAACAAACAGAAAAACTGAAAGAAAGAAAGAAAAAAGAAAAAACCGATCAAGACGAAAAAGAGTCTGTGACCTTTAATATGGCACAAAAA
>JAPXFY010000027.1:46140856-46145856 GCA_030674185.1 Monoplex corrugatus
TCATGGATCTTTTTCGTCTTCCTCGCTCTATTTTTTTCTCTGTTTTTTTTTTCTGTTCGTTTGTTTGTTTGTTCTTACCGTTGAAAAACAGACAACACTACTTTCCCTTTTCCCGCATTTACTCTTCTTAAAAAATTCAACCCTTACTCTTCCTACCGACAAGGAAAGCTGGGGCAGCGACCGAAGGCCACCCAGCCACAGCCTTCAGCCTTCGTGTGCAACGCCTGTGCCAAGGACTGCCACGAAAGAGTCCGTTTGTTTAGTCACAACAGACGCTGTTCCACATCAAACTCAGGTCCTTAGCCGGGTACATCCACTGTCTAATCAGGCAGACAGGGCCATCATGTACACATATCCCGCAGTATGCATCCTGCTTTTTTAACTTAATATACGAGTGCTATGTAAGACTTATGTATGCCAAGTGTGATTCGGGGGAAAAAAATCTGCTGTGAGCTTGTCTTGGGGGGGGGGGGGGAGCACTTTAGAATAAGAAAAACAAACAAGAATATCAAGCCATTCTAAAAAAACTTCGTTCCTCTCTTCTCTTCCTCTCTCTCTCTCTGTTGTTTGTTGTCTGTCTGTCTTGTCTGTCTGTCTCTTGCCTTTCTGTCTTTTGTCTGTTTTCCTGTCTGTCTGTCTGTCCTCTTTCTCTCTCTTCTGTCTGTGTCTGTCTGTCTGTCTTCTCTTTGTCTGTCTCTGTTGTCTGTCTGTCTCTCTCTGTCTGCTGTTCTTGTCTGTCTGTCTTTTATCTTCTATCTTCTATCTATCTGTCTTACTGTCTACTATCTATCTATCTTTTCTATCTATCTGTCTGTCTATCTATCTATCTATCTATCTATCTATTCTATCTTATCTATCTATCTATCTATCTATCACTATCTATCTATCCAATCTATCTGTCTATCTATCTACGTACTGTTTCCCACCAGAACATCCAGGCACTAAACTTCTCAAAGTGACCGTGACCTTGAAGGAGCGACAAATGAAATAAAAATCTGACGCGAAAGCGAGGCGAACGGTATACTGTCGCAACAGTGAAAACAAATTTTATATACTGTCAGAATTTCCCGAGAAAGTGCTGTTCACATACATTCTTCAAACATTTTGACATTAGGCATGTTTTTCGTGTGTGTGACATTGACATCCTGTCCCCACCCCCACCCCCACCCCCAACTTATGCACTTGCGACTCCTGAACGGTCCACATTTTTTATCAAAATTTGGTAAAGATCCGTCCTGAAACTGCTGAGAAAATGTCACTGAAAAGTTTGGTAACCGACACAGAAACAGACACACACACACGAATACACACACATAGGCACACACACGGACACACAGAAACACAAACACACACACACAGGGGCACACACAGGACACACAGATAGATAGATAGACACAGACAGAGAGAGGGAGAGAGAGAGGAGAGACAGAGATAGAGACAGAGAGACAGACAACACACACACACACACACACACACATACAGAGAGACAGAGCACAGAGAGACATACACACACACACACACATACAGAAACAGAGCTGTACTGACACAACACACACACACACACACACAACACACACACACACCTACACACACACATACACCCTACACACACACACACACCTACACACACCCCACACACACACACACACACACACACACACACACACACACACACACACACCACACACGCCTTCGTTCAATACGAAATAATCTGCCTTTTAAACAGAACCAAAAAGCACATTAAACACAAACAAACCAAAAACCCACACAAAAAAAGCGAAACAAACAAGAAAAACTAGTGCACTATGAACATGGTTCTTTGGCAATACAGGCACTGAACCATCTATTTCTGGAAACAAAACAAAAAACAAACAAACAAAAAACGCTGGAGAGGGCGGAGAGGGAAGGAGATTGACAGAGGAGGTTGAGGTCGCGTACAAGGATATACAGGAAAACAACCCCAACAACTAAAACTGACAATATTACGACAGTGAGAGAGACAGGGGGGGGGGGGGGGGCACAGAGAGAGAGAGAGGCAAAGACAGAAAGACAGACAGAGACACAGACAGACAAATAGGCAAAGAGAGAGACAGGGACAGAGAGAGGGAGAGAGAGAGAGAGAGAGAGAGAGAAAACAGACAGACAGACAGACAGATGACTGACAGAGACAGTACACACACAAAACAGGCAGGTAAAGACGTGTGCAAGTAAATAAGAGAGAGAGAGGGGAGAGAGAGAGAGAGAGAGACAGAGACAGAGAAAAGAGACAAAGATTGACAGAAAGACAGACAGACAGTCACACACAACAACAGACAGACAGAGACAGTAAAAACCCACAATACAACCAAACAGGCAGGCAAAGAAGTGAGCAATAAATAAGCGAGACAGAGAGAGGGTGAGAGAAGAGAGAGAGAGAGAAGAGACACAGAGAGAGAGACAGAGACAGAGAGACAGAGACAGACAGACAGACAGACAGAACCAGAGAGGCAAACAGACAGACGCAGACAGACAGAAACAGAAACAGAGACAGAGCCAAACAGACACAGGTGAACACTTCAGCCACAAGTCTGAAAAAGAAAAAACAACCGTAAGTACTGCTACTTAATAAATAAAACGTGTGTAAGTGCCTTCAGACGTATACAAGTCTCTCTTTGCTTCTCGTAGCAAATGTACAACCACGAAGTACAATTCGAAAATAAGTTGTAAACTTAGGCCACAAAACTCACAAAACAGGATTTGCGCAACGATATGAACAAGCAATTTTGGACTAGTCTACAGTTTACCAGTCTGCCTGTGTGGCCTAAAAAAAACAACAACAAACAAACAAATAACAACAACGAAAAAAACGTGATACCATAGCAAAGAAAGAAAGAATGAAGGAATGAACGAACAAGAATTTTATGGATCTTCCAGCCTCTCTTCATTACTTTAAGCATACATGTACGCATGACAAAAACAAGCTAAGCATGAAACAAACAAACAATTAAGGACATAAAAATCAAATACAATACATATTTTCTAAATACACATATCTGATGGCCAAGCTAACCTAAAAATCTCCCTTTTCATACAAAATATTATAACTGAAAATTCAGATTTTGTACTTCTCCCGCACCCTCTCCACTAACATCCTGCATTACCAACCATGCTAACAAGGCAAAAACTTAACCCTTTGATTCCTCATCCTATCCACCAGCTTCCTGCAGGAAGCTGGTGGATAGGGTGAGGGAATCAAAGGGTTAAGTTTTTGCAGTTGGTGGATAGGGTTCGGGGATCACCATGATCTTTTAAAACAAAGGTTCAATTGAAACAAAACTTGACGTGTATCGAGGACAATGGTAGACTGTCACAACACTGAAAACAGATTTTAAACATTGTCAGAAGTTCCCTGGGAAAGTGCCTTAATTACACAAAGTCCCTAACAAGTCTGTATGATTCTGACCGTGACAACTTGTCTTCCAAACTTACGCAGTATTAGCGACTTCTCACCTCAACGGTCCACACCTTTGAACACAATATGGTGAAGATCCATCCAGAATCAACTGATAAAATCTTGTTGACACGTTTCTGTGTCTGTCTGTTTGTCTGTCTCTTGTCTGTCATCTCTCTCTCTAACCACACACCACACACATCCACACACACACACCACACCACACACACACACACACACACACACGAAAGAGAGTGAGAGACGAGAGAGAGAGAGCTACAAGCATATACACATCGCATACATGTATGCACACACACGCACACACAACACACAACACACACCAACATTACACACACACACGCACACACACACACACATACACGCACACACATACACACACACACATACACACACACACACATACACACGCACACACACAACACATACACACAGCATACAAATGCACATACACATACACACATACCTGCACGCACACACAAATTAGTACTTCCAACACACACACACACACACACACACACACACACACACACACACACACACACACACACACACACACACACACACACACACACACACACACACACACACACACACCCCTTCGTTGAATACGAAATAATCTGCTTTTTAAACAGAACCAAAAGACACATTAAACACAAACAAACCAAAAACCAACACAAAAAAGCGAAACAAACAAGAAAAACTAGTGCACTATGAACATGGTTCTTTGGCACTACAAGCACTGAACCATTTATTTCTGGAAACAAAACAAAACAAAACAAAAAAAACGCTGGAGAGGGTGGAGAGGGGAGGAGATTGACAGAGGAGGCTGAGGTCGCGTACAAGGATATACAGCAAAACAACCCCAACAAGTAAAATTGACAATATTACGACAGAGAGACAGACAGAAAGAGAGAGAGAGAGAGAGAGAGAGAGAGAGAGAGAGAGAGAGAGAGAGAGAGAGAGTGAGGCAAAGACAGAAAGACAGACAGACCGACAAATAGACACAGAGAGAGGGGAGAGAGAGAGAGAGAGAGAGAGAGAGAGAGAGAGAGACAGACAGACAGACAGACAGACAGACAGACAGACAGACAGATAGACTGACAGAGACAGTACACACACAAAACAGGCAGGTAAAGACGTGTGCAAGTAAATAAGAGAGAGAGGGGAGAAGAGAGAGAGAGACGAGAGGACAGAGAAAAAGAGACAAAGATTGACAGAAAAGACAGACAGACAGTCACACAGACAGACAGACAGACAGAGACAGTAAAAACCCACAATACAACCAAACAGGCAGGCAAAGAAGTGAGCAATAAATAAGCGAGACAGAGAGAGGGTGAGAGAAGAGAGAGAGAGAGAGACACACAGAGAGAGAGACAGAGACAGAGAGACAGAGACAGACAGACAGACAGACAGAACCAGAGAGGCAAACAGACAGACGCAGACAGACAGAAACAGAAACAGAGACAGAGGCAAACAGACACAGGTGAACACTTCAGCCACAAGTCTGAAAAAGAAAAAACAACCGTAAGTACTGCTACTTAATAAATAA
>JAPXFY010000027.1:46160856-46163356 GCA_030674185.1 Monoplex corrugatus
GCGCAAAGTCGGAACAATACTGAGATAACTAAATTATGGTTTCTAAGAAGAATGTTGAAAGTTCCATGGACAGCAAAGAAAACAAACGACACAGTTTTGAAGGAGGCAGACACAATAAGAATATCAATAAAGAAGATCAGGAAAAGACAAAGCAGCATTCATAAAACATTTATAAAAGCATTTTATGAAACAAGATAAATTGGAGCACCTGGTCACAACAGGAAAGCTGGAGGGAAAGAGAGCACCAGGCAGACCCAGTGAAAAAACATCGGACGGACTTGCAGAGTGGCTGAGGACAGAGAGGGTGAGTGACGTACTTGCAACGACAAGGGATAGATTCGTATGAAGGGCCATGATCGCCAACGCCATGTGGCAAGACACATGATGATGACTGATTTCATGTCATCATCATCAACATCATCATCATCATCATCATCATCATCATCATCATCATCATCATCACCAGTGGACACATACATATATGAGTGACTAAGAATCTGTCCGTTTTCCCAAATGCAGGCAACCAAAGACGTTCTGCAACACGTGTTTGTAAGTTATCTTCATTGAGTCAGTCACTTGGATTTAGCATAATGGATTTAGAGAGCAATAGATTGTTGAAGGTATGTATATTTTAGTCCAGTTATTAGAGCGCCCAGAGGTTGTGAGTTCAACCCTCGGGAAGGCCAGCTTTTTTTTTCCCGGATCTTCTCCAACACATAGCATTAGTGGTGTCAGAGCATGTGAAATTTACTCCTAGCACGGAGACCCATTTCAAACAAACAAACAAACAAACAAACAAAACGAACTGCAGTGACTTTCTCAAAGGCAAAAACTTTCACAATGGCTAACCATGCCTTGAACATAAGTGAATGCGCTGTGCACCATTAATAATAATAATAATAATAATAATAATAATAATAATAATAATAATAATAATAACAATAATAATAATAATAATAATAATGATAAGGTATAATCTCCATGATTTGTAATCTTCTAACCACTTGTTGTCTTATGTCTGTTGCATTTTTATCTTAAACCATTCTTGTATAGAGCTAGTCTCTAAACCCATTTCGATACACTGAGCATTATACATAATCGGACGTTTTAGTGGACCACGGAGAACTCAAGCTATTAGGCGAGCTGACCACACTCCACTATGTTGTTGCACAGTCTGCATCTTTGGTGAGCGTTCGTGCCAGCTCATGGGTTTATGTGCAGGGTTGAGGATTGTGTCAAAAATGGAATTCATTCCGAGCGCAGAGACGTCATCTTGAAAAACTAAAACTGAAAGTGAAACTAAAGCTGACTGTTTTCATGGTTCCGAAAGCTGGTCACTCACATGACTTAAAGGATCTTTAACGTTCATCTTTGATATCCCGCTTGTGTATACACAAGAAGGAGATCTAGGCACTGGTCGATATGCATGTATTTAGACTTGGAAAATCGGGAAAAAATCTCCACCCTGTACCCGTTAGGCGAAAAAGCCTTGGTGTATCAGACTCACGACTTTTCCATTGGAATTCCCACATTTACCCACTTTACTACGCCCGTGGGTAAAAGTCACGGCCCTGTGTATCATGGAGAAAAGGGAGATAACCAGATACGTTGTTCCTGTCTTGGTGTTTATTGTAACACAGCCATGGATTCAACATCTGCTATCTCGAGTTCAATCCCAGCTCGCAACACACACACACACACACACACACACACACACACACACACACACACACACACACCACCACCACCACCACCACCACCACCACACACACATACACACACACACACACAAACTGACCTCTTCGTTGCCCATCTCATTGTTTCCATCACTGTGGTGATGTCACTTTAATGTTTCATAGGTCCCTCTAACCCCCCTCCCCCATCTTCATTTCAAAACCCTGCCAGCACATAGGGTTTGCGAAGGCTCATGGACTCTGTCAGCAGATTTGGATGGAGCACATATGGGACTGTCCGAATGCGATGAAATCATCTTGAACAAATCACAAACTAAATGTAACGAACTGCTTTTCTGTGCTTTTTTTTTTTTTCGTGTGTGGTGTGTTGTGTTGTGTTGTGTGTGTGTGTGGTGTGTGTGTTGTGTGTGTGGTGTGTGTGTGTGTGTTGTGTGTGTGTGTGTGTTGAGTGTGCCTTTTTGTTTGTTTGTTTGTTTTTTGTTTGTTTATTTATTTATTTTTATTTATTTATTTGTGTGTGTGTGTGTGTGGTTGTGGTGTGGTGGGCTTTTTTTTTCTTGTTTTTTTTTTTCTCCGTTTTTTTTAAGTATTCGTTTGACAAAGGCCAGTCGTCCGACAATTTGCACCTGTCTTGTATCGTTAATTAAATACGCGTTCTCTTTCTATTTCCACGTGTGTCTGGTTACTATATATCACAAGACAACACGCTATTAACGTCAAGACGAACCTCTTGCGCTTATCTCCCCTAGTCTGTGGCTGTGCCAGCTATGTATCTATATACATCTTCACCGATCATAATTGGGAGA
>JAPXFY010000027.1:46168356-46180856 GCA_030674185.1 Monoplex corrugatus
ACTTTACTTGCTGACTGTCCAGGCTTCGCATCCATACAATAGTATTGCTTCTGTATAACACTGAAAAAATCTCTTTCTGATGTTAATTGATAAGCATTTGTTGGTAAGAACGCCAGACACTGCTGGCGTAGCAAAGAAGAACTGGTGGGAGATGTTCTACTATGGAGACCCAGTCACGGCAAACAAAGACCAGGACGTCCAAAGAAGACCTTCATCGACCAACTGATCAATGATACGGGCTGTCAGTATGATGAACTACCTACTGCAATGTCTGACAGAGAAGGATGGAGGAAACGTGTCATGAATAGCCGAGCAAGCTCGACATGATTGATTGATTGATTGGTAAGAACGCTTTTCGTTTTCTTGGATGCTGTTTTAGCTTGACCAATTCTGCCAGTTATTTCTAATGTGCATCTGCCGTCTAATGAGATGACTGTTTCCAGACATTTAAACTTACCAACTTGTCTCAATGTGGTGCCATTTGCTGTATTTCTGCATGAGGAATTCCTTGTGTTTTAGTTATTACCATGCCTTCAGTCTTCTTATTTTCAGCTCTAGTCCTTTATTTCTGCTATTTCTATTATATTCACGAAATTTTGTAGGTCTTTTTCATATTTTGCAGTTAGATCGGTGTCATCTGCATAACGAAGACTGTTCATCATTTTTGTCCAACCTTTATACCAGGGCATTCTTCCAGGTTTCTCTTGACTGTTTCGCTGCAAAGTTAAAACAAATCTGGTGACAGAACACATCCCTGCCTAACCCTCTTTTCATAATTTGAAAAGAGCTTATATCATTTTTTACTCTCATTGCTGTTTGTTCCCAATACAGATTCCTAGTATTCTCAGATCTTTTCCATCAATATTGAGTTTTTCCAGTTGTTGATCAATTCTTCGCGTCTTACCCGATCAACAGCTTTGATTTAATCAACAAAACATAAATCCCAATCCTCAACTGTTCTTTCTCTGAGAGTTCTAAAGCTGTATATTGTATTAAAAGGTCCTTTCCAGTCAACAAATTCACATTGTTCTTCTGCTAGTTCAGTTCTGATTCTGTTCTTTGTCCTGATCATGATTATTCTAACAGAATTTTGTCACATGACTCATCAAGCTAACTGTGCGATGGAGTTTGCATTCTATCGCCCCTGCTTGCTTTGGTATTACAATGAAAATTGACTTTGACATATCTTTAGGGATATTTCCCGTGTCATGAATTCCATTCAGGAAGACTGTTACTTTTTCAATATCAAATTCATTCAGAGCCTCTATAGTAATACTGTCCAGTCCTGGTGATTTTCCTGTTTCATCTTTTTCATCGCTGCTCTAACTTCGTTTTTCATTAGTGGGGATCCTTCAACGTTTTTTATAATGATGTGTTCCTCCCTCCCATCATCGTTAAAAAGGTCTTCAATGTACTCTCTCAATCTGCCTTGCAATATTTTGTCTTTTTCTGTAGTAATCGTACGTCTTCTGATGAGCAACCAGTCGATGTGCTTGTCTTTTTCCCTGCGAGCAATTTCTTCAATATTTCTGTACATAAACTTAGCGTCTCTTTTGTGTCGGTCTTCCATTTCATTGAACTTTGTTTGTAGCAAAGGTTTCTTATCTTCAGTGCACTTATTCCTGATTTCCTTATCTTTTTCTATTCTTCCTCTTTCCTTTTACCTTGCTTCGTTCGTTCATCAAGCCCGAAATTTCTTTTGTCATCCAGTTTTTCTTCGCTTTTCTTTCAGTCCAGGGATTTCTTCACAAGCTTCATTTTTTAGGTTTTTCAAATTTGTCCATTGCTCCGCACTGTCCCCAACGTCCTCCAGAGCACTGAATTTGTTTTGAATATATACGTTAAATTTTGCACGAGTTGATTCATCTGTCTTTCAAGAGTCCAAGATTAAGTTTCATGTTATTTTTGGTTTGTTTCCTTCTCTTTAGTTTCAGCCTTAATTTCCACTTACAGGAGCGGTAATTAAAAATAAACGAAGCTATTCGTTTATACAGCGGAACTAGTCCAGGTCTTCGTATCCGTTTTAGCATCGACGATACTAACAGAAACCAACAGACTGACGGATAGACAGACAGGCAACAGAAACACACGCATACAAAAAGACAGACTGACAGATGGATGGATACACACTACAGATGGATGGACACACACACAAACACTCAAACAAACAGACAGACAGACACATACACAAAGAGACACACGGACAAATCTGCAGACATATACACAGACAGAACACATAAACAGTGCACACAAAACAGACAGAGAGAGAGAGAGAGACAAGAGAGAGAGAGAAACACATTTACTTACACACACACACACACACACACACACACACACACACACACACACACACACACACACACACACACACACACAAACACGGACATTCACACACATACACAGAGACGCACAGACAGACAGACACACATCCACACATCTACACAGACAGACAAAGAGACAGAGAAAGGTAAAACAGACACAGACATAATATAAACTCATTCTACAGAAACGAATTACCTGTAGTCTTGAAATGTTTTTGCAGCTGCTTCTGCAAGACGATAGGGACAAAAAGAGACAGACAGACAGACAGACAGACACAGACAGTCAGACAGACACAGACAGTCAGACGCAGCCAGCCACACAAATAGAGACAGGTAACAAAGACACATGCAGAGAGGCAAATTGACTTAGAACAAAAACTAATGACTTGTTGTTTAACAAATGTCTTTGTACCTGCTACAACTTCAACGGATAATAACGAAAAGGGGGATCAGGGGAGGGAGGAGGGAGAGGGTGAGGGAAGGGGAGAGCATTGTAGTGATGAGAGATGGGGGAGTTTTGAAAGCTAACGAAGGTGAAATTGTTGATGAGCGTGTGTGTGGTGTGTGTGTGGTGTGTGTGTGTGTGTGTGTTGTTGTGTTGTGTGTGTGTGTGGTGTGTTGTGTGTGTGTGTGTGTGTGTGTGCGTGGTGTTTGTGTGTGTGTGTGTGGTGTTTGTGTGTGTGTGTGGTGTGTGTGTGTGTGTGTGTGGTGTGTGTGTGTGTGTTGTGGTGTGTGGTGTGTGTGTGCATGTGTTTTTGTGTGTGTTGTTGTTCTTCTTCCTCTTCTTTTTCTTCTTCTTTTCTTTTTTTTTTTGTTGTTCTTCTTCTTTTCTTTTTTTGTTCTTCTTCTTCTCCTTCTTCTTCTTCCTTGACTTCGTCTACTTCTTCTTCTTTATTGATAAAAGAGCAAACTTCGAACGAAAGAGAAAATATTTAAAGTGTACAGACAGTTCGTATGTTGTTACAGTTGGAGTCTGTTCAAAAGAGGTTCATGGCACCCGGACAATTCCATATGCGTTCCACTACAAATCTGCCAGCAATGGCATAGCAGACTCCATAAAATGTATCAGCTATTATGAGTTATTGTTGCAGACTCCAAAAAATGTACTAGTTGTTTTCAGTCATTGTTGCAGACTCCATGAAATGTATTAGTTGTTTTCAGTCATTGTTGCAGACTCCATGAAATGTATTAGTTGTTTTCAGTCATTGTTGCAGACTCCATGAAATGTATTAGTTGTTATCAGTCGTTGTTGCAGACTCCATAAAATGCATTAGTTGTTATCAGTCATTGTTGCAGACTCCATAAAAAGTATTAATTGTTATCAGTCATTGTTGTTGATTCCATAAAATGTATTAGTTGTTATCAGTCATTGTTGCAGACTCCATAAAATATTAGTTGTTATCAGTCATTGTTGCAGACTCCATAAAAAGTATTAGTTGTTATCAGTCATTGTTCAGACTCCATAAAATGTACTAGTTGTTATCATTGTTGCCGACTCCATAAAATGTACTAGTTGTTATCAGTCATTGTTGCAGACTCCATAAAAGGTATTAGTTGTTATCAGTCATTGTTCAGACTCCATAAAATGTATTAGTTGTTATCATTGTTGCAGACTCCATAAAATGTACTAGTTGTTATCAGTCATTGTTGCAGACTCCATAAAATGTACTAATTGTTATCAGTCATTGTTGCAGACTCCATGAAATGACTAGTTGTTATCAGTCATTGTTGCAGACTCCATAAACTATTAGTTGTTATCAGTCATTGTTGCAGACTCCATAAAATGTAATAGTTGTTATCAGTCATTGTTGCAGACTCCATAAAATATTAGTTGTTATCAGTCATTGTTGCAGACTCCATAAAATGTAATAATTTTTATCAGTCATTGTTGCAGACTCCATAAAATATTAGTTGTTATCAGTCATTGTTGCAGCTCCATAAAATGTAATAATTGTTATCAGTCATTGTTGCAGACTCCATAAAATTTAGTTGTTATCAGTCATTGTTGCAGACTCCATAAAATATTAGTTGTTATCAGTCATTGTTGCAGGTTCCATAAAATATTAGTTGTTATCAGTCATTGTTGCAGACTCCATAAAATATTAGTTGTTATCAGTCATTGTTGCAGGCTCCATAAAATGTAATAATTGTTATCAGTCATTGTTGCAGACTCCATGAAATGACTAGTTGTTATCAGTCATTGTTGCAGACTCCATAAAATATTAGTTGTTATCAGTCATTGTTGCAGGCTCCATAAAATGTATTAAGTTGTTTTCAGTCATTGTTGCAGACTCCATAAAATATTAGTTGTTATCAGTCATTGTTGCAGACTCCATAAAATGTATTAGTTGTTTCAGTCATTGTTGCAGACTCCATAAAATATTAGTTGTTATCAGTCATTGTTGCAGACTCCATAAAATATAGTTGTTATCAGTCATTGTTGCAGACTCCATAAAATATTAGTTGTTATCAGTCATTGTTGCAGACTCCATAAAATGTATTAGTTGTTTTCAGTCATTGTTGCAGACTCCATAAAATGTATTAGTTGTTATCAGTCATTGTTGCAGACTCCATAAAATATTAGTTGTTATCAGTCATTGTTGCAGACTCCATAAAATATTAGTTGTTATCAGTCATTGTTGCAGACTCCATAAAATGTATTAGTTGTTATCAGTCATTGTTGCAGACTCCATAAAATGTATTAGTTGTTGTCAGTCATTGTTGCAGACTCCATAAAATGTACGAGTTGTTATCAGTCATTGTTGCAGACTCCATAAAATGTACGAGTTGTTATCAGTCATTGTTCAGACTCCATACAATATATCAGTTCTCATCAGCCATTGTTCACATCTCCAGATGGACCTCTCTGTAGTCTCCTTGGATGTGAAAATCCCTGGGATACAAAAGTCGTTCGGACAGTTTTCCATCCAAACTACTGGCCAACTCCCTGAGCCTGCGCAAAACCCTATGCGTTGGCAAGGTCTTGAAATGGGGAGGGGGGGGGGGGAGAATGGAACTTATGAAACATTAAGATGACACCACCAGATGATTGGAGCTTTAAGATGGACAACGAACAGGCCCATGTTTATATTGCCATGTTATTGTTAATGTCATCATTGTTAAAAGTCAGACAACTGCGTAAAGCCATATCAGGGCTTATAACCAGTTCAAAGCATACACAATACTGCAACAGGGAAAAAAGGAAAGAAAATTAAGTACACATATCAATGCATTCGCGCACATAATCTAAGGAGATGGCCCTGGCGTTTACCATTCCGTCTAATTTATCACACAGGGGATTAAAAAAAAAAAAACACCTGAATACAAATCTAAACATAACCAAGGACACCAAAACATATTATAAAAACGGACATAAATTACCTCAAATTGCTTCCGCATATCTCATATCCCTAGAGCCAAAAATGCATTTAACACACATAGGCCTACCCAATTATCAATCGTAAGAGAAAATACACAAGACTTTATCGCACACAAACAGGTGAATGGGCCAGCAAAGCAGAAAATGATAGGAAGAAATGACAGAAAGCAAAGGAGAAAGAAAAACACAGAGAGTGACAGAAAAGAGGAAATTTCTAGCACAGAATTTCCAGAAGGTGGGGATACTGTGTATACTGAAAGAGCCCCCGGTATCACCAAGGAAGGATTTTGCAGGGTGGGACTGAAATCGAGATCTCCGACCTCGAGTCAGTCAGAACCTGATCACTATTCTGTCGTGAACAGACTACCGACGGGGTTGCAGAGTCGGAGGAAGTCATCATCATCATCGTTGTAGTCATCGTCATCGTCGTCATCGACGCGTCATCATCATCGTCACTGTCGTCGTGGTCTCGTCATCATCATCGCCATTATCAACATCACTGCCGTCGTCGTTGTTAACACTATTGACATCATCGTCATCAAAGCCATCACCGTCACAGTTGATGTCGTAGCCAGAATCGTCGTCGTCGTCGTCGTCGTCTTCTTCATCGTCGTCATTATCATCATCATTGCCGTCGTCGCTGTTACTACTATGACATCATCGTCATCAAAGTCATCACCATCACTGTCGAGGTTGTTGCCAGTGTCGTCGTTGTTGTCGTCGTCGTTGTCTTCATCGTCGCCGCTGTCACCATCAGTTTTGTCATCACTGTCAGCACCACTGTCTGCGTGTGTTTCATTAATTTAAATTTTCCGAGATGCCCATGGGCCAGTATAGCACGGTTGTTTGAGTGCCATGCTCATAAAGCAGGGTTGTGGGTTCAATTCTTGGGTGGGCCACGATTTTTTTTCCTGCGTGGTCTGAGTGGTTCTTACCAACATATGCCTATCAATAAACATCAGGAAGAGA
The DNA here is from genome assembly GCA_030674185.1 of Monoplex corrugatus. Classification (NCBI taxonomy): domain Eukaryota; kingdom Metazoa; phylum Mollusca; class Gastropoda; order Littorinimorpha; family Ranellidae; genus Monoplex; species Monoplex corrugatus. The sequence continues at coordinate 46,175,026 of JAPXFY010000027.1, forward strand.
GTTCTTAAATGTTATATAGAACCGATACTGTTGTACGGTTGTGAGGCGTGGACAGTCAGCACGCAAAGTCAGAACAAGATTGAAGCAACTGAAATGTGGTTTTCTAAGAAGAACGTTGAAGAGTTCCATGGACAGCAAAGGAATCAAACGAGACAGTCTTGAAGGAGGCAGACACAGAAGATCATTAATAAAGAAGATGAGAAAAGACAAGCAACATTTATAGGAATATGGGAAACGGGAATTAGAACACCTGGTCACAACAGGAAAGGTGGAGGGAAAGAGAACACCGGGTAGATCCAGGGAGAAAATATTGACGGACTTGCATGGTGGCTGAAGACAGAGAGGGTGGGAGATGTACTTGCAGCGACAGGGGATAGATTCGTGTGGAGGGCCATGATCACCAACGCCATGCGGCAAGGCACATCATGATGACGATGACGATGACGATGATGATGATGATGATGATGGTGGTGTGTGGTGGTGGTTTGATTGGGTTTTGTTTGTTTGTTTGTTGTGGTTTTTTTTTGATAAGCCGTGGACTCAAGATCTGATATTTCGAGTTCAATCACAACTCCAACATGAAAAACTGACCGGTTCAATGCCCGTCTTAACGTTTCATCATTCTGATGTTGTCAGCTGATGTTTCACAGATCTGTCTCCCACATCCCCAGTTCAAAACCTTGAAAGTGCCTGCAATAACTGCAGTAGATTTGGTGTAGCCCATATGGACATGACCGAATGCCACCAATCGCTTTAGAAGAAATTCCAACGCCAGATAACTGCAGGCAGATTTGGTGTAGCCCATATGGACATGACCGAATGCGACCAATCGCTTTAGAAGAAATTCCAAACACCAAACTCCATAATTATCTCTGTAATTATTGTCGTTGTCGTTATATTATTATCACCGCTGTCACAACCATCATTTTCATAGTCATCTTCATCATCATCTTCATCATCGCCATCGTCATGATCGTCGTCGTTGTCGTTGTCATCGTCTCGATGCATTGACATTTGTCTGCTTGAGTGCACCATAGCTCAGAATCCTGTGTGTGTGTGTGTGTGTGTGTGTGTGTGTGTGTGTGTGTGTGTGTGTGTGTGTGTGTGTGTATGTGTGTGTGTGTGTGTGTGTGTGTGTGTGAGTGAGTGAGTGTGGTGTCTGTGTGGTGTGTCAGTGTGTGTGTATGTGTATCAGTGTGTATGTGTGTCATGTGCATGTGTGTCACTGTGCATGTGTGAGTGTATGGGTGTGAGTGGATGGGTGGGTGGGTGTGAGTGTATGTGTTTGTGTTTGAGTTGGTGTGTGTGTGCGTACGTGTGTGTGAGTGAGTGGGTGAGCGGGTGCGTGTGTATATATATGTGTGTATGTGTGTGTGCGTGTGTGTTTTGTGTGCTCGTGTGTGTGTGCTCGTGTGGTGTGTGTGTGTGTGTGTGTGTGTGTGTGTGTGTGTGTGTGTGTGTGTGTGTGTGTGTGCGGCTGTGCTGTGTGTGTTTAATGTGCGTGCGCGCGTGTGTGTGCTGTGTGTGTGTGTGTGTGGTGTGTGTGTGTGTGTGTGTGTGTGTGTGTGTGTGTGTGTGTGTGTGTGTGTGTGTGTTAATGTGCGTGTGTGTCTGTGTGTAAGCATCAACACACACGCATTGTTTGTATACTTGTGAATACCTGTAACCATTTACATTATTTGGCTCTTCTATTTATCATGATTATGTTTTGTAATATTTATTTTTGTATCATGTTTTGTCAACGTCTCATTCGATACTGTTTTTTTTTTTATTGCAAAGTGCAACGAGCATGCTTTTGATAGAGGTCGTATTCGCAACATAAATAAAATTAATAGTCCATTACAAAAAAATATTATCACTTCAGAAACAAGGAAAGTGCCATATCACTGCAGGACTCCGATTTAACTACCCCACTTCGGCCAATCTACACTATCTGCTGTAAATTGCAGACGAAGCAAAATATATTCCCTTCATGCTGAGAATAGGGAGAAGAGTGGCAGAATGGTTCAGACGTTCGTTTGTCAATAACTAAACTCGAGGTTCCAGGGTTCGCTCCCCGTAGAGGCCTCAGTTTGACCGAAAAATCGAACTGAACGTCTAGTCCTACGGAAGGGGACGAAAAACGAATCGGACCCACGTGCCTTCTGGCTGCGGACGCTAAAGATCCCACGGCAGTTGGAAATCGTGAAGAGCAGGGCATTGTCAGGCTGCCTTGGTAAAAAAAAAAAAAAAAATAAAAAAAAAAAAAAAACCACAAGAGATAGATTGATTTCCCAAGGTCTACCCCTTGAAAATGAAATAGTCTTCTTGCCTTTCTGAAGTCTTGGTAAAAAAAAATGTGAATTTGAAGCGAGGAAGGGGGGATGATCGCCGCCCTCGTGGTGCTGGCCCCGGGAAAAGTTGAGGTTTCTATCACCTCACTCCCCTAGGTAGGACCTCAATCCAACCAGCTATGAATGGATACCTGACCCTGTTCAGGGTTGAGGAATGTAAAGTGAGAGAGAGTAGATGGGCATTGTCCTTCACTATGCTGGCCTCTCGAAAAGTAGAGGAGGCTACCACCTCACTCTCCCTATTACTTAAGACTGAAACATATTTTGCCTTACTTTTATATACACACATTCTCTTTGTCTCTCTTGGAATACGAAATTGTATACGTATTCTGTCTCTCTTTTTACCTCCCTGTCTCCGTCTGACTGACACAAAGCAATGAGTAGTTCAATCTACAAAACTCTTGTGGCTCTACACTTCTGGACATTCTGATGTGAAACGAAACGAACGTGCTGACAAACTCGCAAGTAAAACCACTACATACAATAAGCAGTTTGCGTCTTGGAAGATCCGAGGTCCTCAGACGCTTTAAATCATACTTTTGTGGACAAACTCTATAGGTCATAATACTATCAATCATCTCACTAAAAAATGGATTATCTCAGGAAATGGGCTGGAAATGTACAATGATGGGAAAAATAAGAACCATCATCATCAGTCAAACACACACTGGCAGTGTATCAAACATAACAACGCGTAGACTCCTACAACACGGAACGGAATGTTCATGAGCATTCTTGAATCAGAAATCGCAAAAACATGAGGACACGAACTGACGCGGAAAGGAGATGAGCGCTAGCAGTAGGGCGGAAAGTGTAAGTGGTGTGAGTTAGAGAGAGGGTGGTGGTGGAGGAGGTAGTACATCAGTAGGGGACGAACTACTGGATATAAATGGGGGGGGGGGGGGGAGGGGAATGGATTTCTTGTGAGAGAGGATGGGGATGGTGAGAATGTGCTGATGGACTTCTGTAGTGTGTTCGTGCAGCACATCAGTGGGGTCTGTTAGTGTAGCACGTCTGCGGGGTCCATTCGTGCTCGCGGACCTGACGTAGTTACCCAGTTACACAAGATTACTTTTAATTCCATTTTGACTTTACTGAGTACAGCTACGGTATGCGGTGACAATATGTCTGGTGGTCTTTTGGGCGGGAATGAGGTGGTAGGCCTGGGAAATTTATGTTGTCATGGTGGGATGGAAGGGGTAGGTTTAGGGAATTTCTGTTGTCATGGTGGTATGGAAGGGGTAAGTCTGGCGAATTTCTGTTGTCATGGTGATATAGAAGGGGTAAGTTTGGCGAATTTCTGTTGCCAGGGTAGGATGGAAGGGGTAAGTTAGGGAAATTTCTGTTGTCATGGTGGGATGCAAGGGGTAAGTTTGGGGAATTTCTGTTGTCATGGTGGGGTGGAAGAGGTAGGTTTGGGAAATTTCTGTTGCCAGGGTAGGATGGAAAGGGTAAGTTAGGGGAATTTCTGTTGTCATGGTGGAATGGAAGGGGTAAGTTAGGGGAATTTCTGTTGTCATGGTGGAATGGAAGGGGTAAGTTAGGGGAATTTCTGTTGTCATTATGGGTTGAAAGGGGTAAGTTTGGCGAATTTCTGTTGTCATGGTGGAATGGAAGGGGTAAGTTTTGAAAATTTCTGTTGTCATGATGGGTTGGAAGGGGTAAGTTTTGAAAATTTCTGTTGTCATGGTGGAATGGAAGGGGTAAGTTTTTGAGAATTTCTGTTGTCATGACAGGTAGGAAGGGGTAAGTTTTGAGAATTTCTGTTATGATGGGATGTAGCTGCCTTACTCTGACAGACTGGCAATTGTGAAAATTGTAGTGTTTCAACTTGGAAACCTGTTTCTACCGTTTGTATTTTCGATGAGGGTGGCTGGGTGGATGTTGATGCTTTGTGGTAGTGAGTGTCGTGGGTCCAGAGTCTGCATGATACATGGGGACCCGGAATTCGCTGACGTGTGGGTGATATGTAAACTTTGTTTCTAGCAAACTGTTTTGTGTGTGTGTGTGTGTGTGTGTGTGTGTGTGTGTGTGTGTGTGTGTGTGTGTGTGTGTGTCTGTGTGTGTGTGTGTGTCTGTGTGTGTGTCTGTGTGTGTGTCTGTGTGTGTGTTTTCGGGGGGGGGGATAGTTTGTTTCAATAACAAACTGATACAAACATAAACAACAGTATAAAGACCATTAACCCTTCGACTCCCGCACCCTATCCACCAACTGCAAAAACTTAACCCTTCGATTCCCTCACCCTATCCACCAGCCTCCTGTAGAAAGCAGGTGGATAGGGTGAGGGAGTCAAAGGGTTAACTTTTTGATTTATTAGCATGGTTGACAATGCAGGATACTGGTGGAAAGGGTGCGGGAGTCAAAGGGTTGAGTCAGGTAGAACCTCAAGACCTTACCGGCGAGTAGGGTTTTACGTGCATGCTTAAGACTCATGCCATGATCATTGTGGATCTTTTTCCTTCACCATGGCGTTTGTGGCTTTGGTGCTTATGGAATCTATTCAATCCGAGCGCTGAAACACTGTCTTCAGAACAACTGAAACTGAAACTGAAACTGTCCCCTTCCCACCCTCATTCTCCCACCACCCTATCCCACCAACACATAATTTCATTCTTTGTCACGCGTCTCGACGGCGAAATACTAAGCTTCAAAACATACAATTATATGCACACATATAACTTAAAGGGTTAAGCTAACCCTATCTCTCCTTCCAATCCACTACCACCTCATTTCCGCTCCAGCCCATTCTCACTTTCATGTTGCCGTTGCACACCTGTTTACCATAGTTCTCGTTATCTTGAGAGTAATCATTTTCTGCTATCTCTTGGATTATAACCTATCCGCCACATCGCACAACTTATTGTGAGCTGTGTAGTGGCTCTCTCTCTCCTTCTTCGTCCATCTCTCTCTCTCCCTCTTTATCTCTCCACTCTCTCTCTCCCTCTCTCTATCTATCTATCTCCCTATCTATCTATCTCTCCACCCTTTTCTCTTTCTTTCTATGCCGCTATCACTTTCTCTCTCTCTCTCTCTCTTCCTGTCTTTCTCTCTCTCTCTCCCCTCTCTCTCACCTTTATCTCCCCTCTCTCTCTTCTCTTTCTCTATCTCTCTGCCTTTCTCTTTCTCTCTACCAATCTCCTTCTCCCTCTCCTTCTTCATTCATCTCTCTCCCCCGTCTCTCTCCCTTCTCTCTCTCACTGCCCCTCTCTCTCTTCTCTCTCTCCCTGTTCTCTCTCACACCCTTCCCTCTTTCCAGATAACATAACCAATACCTTCTCTACAACTTTCTCACAGGCTACAGGAGGAACACAAATGTCCCCACCCCAATAACTAAACTCTTTAAACCCAGCCTCGTGTATCCAGGAGCTACTCTTGTACACGCTACCAGAAAGAGTGTTGAGTCTGCTCAAGAGGGATTCACCGCATTCGGACAATTCCATATGCGCTCCATGCCAATCCCTGAGCCTGCGCATAATCCTACGCGTTGGCAAGATTCT
>JAPXFY010000027.1:46188356-46205856 GCA_030674185.1 Monoplex corrugatus
TCTTCTTCATCTTTCTCTTCTTCTTCTTCTTCTTCTTCTTCTTCTTCTCTTTGTTCTTCTTCTCTTCTTCTTCTTCTTCTTCTTCTTCTTCTTCTTCTTCTTCTTCTTCTTCTTCTTCTTCTCTTCTTCTTCTTCCTCTCCTCCTCCTCCTCTTCTTCTTTTTTCTTCTCTCTTCTTCTTCTTTTTCTTCTTCTTCTTCTTCTCTTTCTCCTCCTCCTTCTTCTTCATCTTTCTTCTCTCCTCCTCCTCCTTCTTCTTCCTCTTTCTTCTTCTTCTTCTTCTCTTTCTCCTCCTCCTCCTTCTTCTTCTTTTTCTCCTTTTCTTCTTCTCTTTCCTCCTCCTCCTCCTTTTCTTCTTCTTCTTCTTCTTCATCTCTCTCTCTTCCTCCTCCTCCTCCTTCTTCTTCCCTTTCTTCTTCTTCTTCTTCTCTTTCATCCTCTCCTCCTTCTTCTTTTCTCCTTCTTCTTCTTCTCTCTTCTCTCTCCTCTCCTCCTCTTTCTTGATCCTTTGGCTCCATCCTCTCTATAGTCTTACTTATTCCACCCAGCTTCTTCCACTCTGTAGCCTTGCGCTAGTGTTGCTCCAGCGCCTTGGTGCGCTCTGCAAATGGGTTCTTTGTCCACCCGGCAATGTTGTCAGTCCATCGATTTGTTTGTTTGTTTGTTTGTTTGTTTGTTAGTTTGTTAGTTTGTTAGTTTGTTTGTTTGTTTGCTTGCTTGCTTGTTTGTTTGCTTGTTTATTTTGTTTTAATTTGGTTGATTGGTTGGTTGGTTGGTTGGTTGGTTGGTTGTTTTAACTCCCCTCCGTCTCCCTCCCTCAATTTTTCCCCGGAGGACTGATATGGCAAGGCCACTGGACCTTGTTACATGGCCATACCAACGTGTAGTTTTTCTCACGCGATAGCAGATCTTCATATGGCCAAAAGCTTGTATTTGATGGATTGAAGCACTTGTTCAACTGCTGATATGATCAGTGTATCTGAAGTTTAGCATCCTTCTACAACACCTTATTTCCTTTGCTTAGATTCGTCTTTTCAATCTACTGTGAGGGGCCATGTGTCGCATGCACACAGGAAGATGGAATATACCAGTGCACACAAAAAGCCTGGTCTTGCCTTTCCTGAAGATGTTCTTGTCCTCCAGTTTATATTTCAGCCCGCAGAAGACGAATACCTCATCATCATCAAGTGCCCTGCCGCATGGCGTTGGCGATCATAGCCGTCCGTATGTATCCATCTCTTGTTGCCGCAAACACATCTTCCACCCCCTCTGTCCTCAGCCACTCTGCAAGTCCGTCCAATATTTTTTTTCCCTGGGTCGACCTGGTGCTCTCTTTCCCTCCAGCTTTCCTGTTGTGACCAGGTGCTCTAATTCCAGATGCATATCTAGCGTATGCCAAATATTACAATCAATGTGGCCAATTTGAAGAATGTCCTCGGTTTAAAACCTTGCCGGGGTACTTCTGCCATTCTGCACCGGTCCTGTTATCTAAATTGCTGTGTACCGTGGGAGGGGAGAAGAGGAGAGACAAGGGCGATAACTGCATGATCAAGGAGCAGATAACCTCAGTCACGACCTTGATGGCGGAAGTGAGTTGATAAAAAAAATGGCAAACTTCAAAAACAAAACATATACATCGATGCCATACGAGGATGATCGCGCAATTAAACCAGTTAAACGTGTTTAAGCGGCTGATTATTTCCAAAGACAAACTAAGATGATAATGTCGAGTCAATATTATATTGATAACATCAACCAATGGACGAAGTAACCACTGACAAAGAAAAAAAAGTACTATTTCTTCCTTCCCCGCATGATTTTACCAAATGAATGGTAAAGGTGATGCGTGCACGCTCATAAACAACAAAAGTGCGAGGACGTCTGTTAGTATTTCGTACAAAATAAGAAGAAAGAGAGAGAGACATAACAGAGAGACAGAGAGAGAGAGACAAGATGGTTAAACAACTTCTTTCTTTATATAAGCTGAGAAGAAGGAGAAGAAGAAGGAAAAGAAGAAGAAGAAGAAGAAGAAGATGATGATGGTGATGATGAGAGAAGAAGAAGAAGATAGATGATGATGATGATGATGATGATGATGATGATGGGTGATGATGAATGGCAAAGAAAAAATGATCAAGCCATTCTAACAAATCTTTTCTTAAAAATACAACCAAACAAAAAATGATTACCAAAAAAATCCAGATTTTGCACTGTTCAGTCACTGATTAATTTCCAGCCCTTCAACCAAATGATCGATGGACGTGACGAGCTGGTTTATTTCTAGCACCTAAACCAAATGATTGATGTGACGGAATGATTTATTTCCAGCCCTTCAACCAATGATTGATGTGACGGAATGATTTATTTCCAGCCCTTCAACCAATGATTGATATGACGGAATGATTTATTTCCAGCCCCTTAACTAAATAATTAATTTGACGGGTTGATTTATTTCCAGCCCCTCAAACTAAATGATTCACTGGTGTGATAGGCTGATTAACTTTCCTTTACTGTTGTTAAACAAAAGAGAGAATTTTTCTACTTGTCTGTTGTTGTCAGAGTCCGTTTCATGTCGAGAATCTTGATAGTCATCGTGACCTTGAACAGGCCTCAGACGAAACAAAACATGTCGTGAACCACCATGGCCAATGGTAGATTTGTCACACTACACTGAAAACAGATTGTGCTAACAGTTTGGCTAGTTCCTGACAAAGTGTTGTTTGCACACCTTTCTCGAGTCAGTTTTGGTACTTTTCTGATCCGCGTGACCTTGATCTTGATGCCTTGACTTCCAAATTTATCCGTATGCGATTTCTAAACGGTCCAAACTTGTGATCAAACTCTAACAACAACAACATCAACAACAACTACTACTAGTACTACTACTACTACTACTACCACTGCAATATTCACCACCACCACTACTACCACCATTAGTATTACTACTACTATTTCCACCATCACCATTACTACAACCACCACCACTACTACCTACTGCTACCACAACTACTACCACCACTACAACCGTGCTACTAAAAGTACTAGTACTATCATTAAAACTACTAAAATACCACTACTACAATTACTACTACTACTATTACCATCATCGCTACTACTTACCATCATCATTACTACTACTATACTGTGCCACTACAATTATAATTACTAAACTACCACTACTACTATAGCTACTGCTACTACCATCATCACCAACATGCTACTATACTACCAGTCTAACTAAACTGCCACTACTATCATTAGTACTACCGCCACCTCTACGATCACCAATACCGATTACTGCTACCACTACTACTACCACTACTACCACCACAACCATTACTACTTCTACTACCACCACCACCTCTACCACTACTACCACCATTACACTATTAGCAGGACCGATTAAGACATCAAACATGAAACATTTGCACAGGCGCAGAAATAATTAATTCAATAACTGTATCAAAGAGGCAATAACAACTGACGTAGGATGATAATTATTGCTTCGAAAATGAAATAATTGTTAATGGTGCGGAACGAATGGCATATCAAAGAAGACATGATTACTTACACCAGTACTTTTTCCCGCCATGAAATAAGCATTGGTATTTCGTTTTCCATGTCTTTCGTGTTCTTAGTCTATTTCGACATCTTTACCTATTCTCTCTGTCTGTCTGTCTGTCTGTCTGTCTGTCTGTCTGTCTGTCTGTCTCCCCTCTCTCTCTCTCTCTCTTCCTCCTTGTCTGTCTGTCTCTCCCTCTCTCTCGCTCGCGCACTCTCTCTCTGTCTCTCTTTGTCTGTCTCTCTCTCTCTCTGTGTCTCTCTCTGTCTCTGTCTTCTGTCTGTCTGTCTGTCTCTCTGTCTTTGTCTCTCTGTATGTCTCTCTCCCCCTCCTCAATCTATTTAGATTGAGCTTGCTTATGGCATCTGCCAAGGAAGATCATGTTAAACAGCTTGCCATCTATTTGTATAAAGCCTTTAAACTCAGCTCTTGTGCAAATTGATTGAATGTTTCAGTTTTCTATGCTCTGTATAATATTTATGATAAAACAGTGTGTATTTAAGCGATGTATGTTTATTTCACCCCTTCATGAGGGGCCATGGCCTTTATTGAATAAATCATCTGAAATCTGAAAAATCTGAAATCTCTCCCCCTCCCCTCTCTATCCGTCTCTCTCTGCGTCTCTGTCCATCTGTCTGTCTGTCTGTCAGTCTGTCTCTCTCTCTGTGTCTCTCTCCCTCTCTCTGTCGCTCTCTCCCTCCCTCTCTCTCTCTGTCCGTCTCTCTGTCTCTGTATGTCTGTCTCCCTCCCTCGCTCTCTCTCGCTCTCTGTCCGTCTTACTCTGTGTCTGTCTGTCTGTCTGTCTGTCTGTCTCTCTCTCTCTCTCTATGTCTCTGTCTCTCTCCCCCCTCTCTTTCTGTCCGTCTCTCTGTCTGTCTCTTTCTGTCTCTCTCTCTGTCCGTCTTACTCTGTCTGTCTGTCTGTCTCTCTCTCTCTCTCTTATCTCAAATTTCTCCAATTCTATATCCATGTCTTTCGTGTTCTTATTTCATTTCCAGTCATTCTGGTGGTGTCAGTGTTTCACTGGTCCCTGTCTTCTCCCAGTTTTAAGACCTTCCAAGTTCGTAGGGTTTTGCGCCGGCCCAAGGAATCTGCCAGACAACTGCTGGCAAATTTAGGTGAAGTGCATATGGAGTTATCCAAATGTGATGGATCGCTTTTGAACAAACTCAGTCTAAACACCAAATTATTTTCACATCTTTCATGCTCGGAGATGTGGAAGAATAATTACCGAGTGCATTTAAAGGGCGGGAACTGTATAACCACTTAATGTAGCCATTACGGAAGCCAAACATAATTTGTTATTAAAACAGAAAGAAACAGACAAAAAGACAGAGATATAAAGATAGAGACAGACAGACAGACAGAAAGAGAGTGGAGTAAGAGACAGATACAAAGAGAGAGACAGAGAGAAACAGAGGGAGAGAGACAGAGAGAAAGACAGAGAGACACAGAGAGAAACAGAGGAAGAGAGAGCGAGAGACAGAAAGACAGACAGACAGACAGAAAGAAAGAGACAGAGAGATGTGACTTTCTTTTATTTTTGCAACCAGTGTACATTTAAGAAAAACAGAATGAAAACGACTGGCATACGCGCGCACGCGCACAGCGAGACAGAGAGAGAGAGAGAGAGAGAGAGACAGACAGACAGACAGACAGAAAGAGAGAAAGAAAGAGAGACAGAGAAAACAACAAGAACAATAAACCGTTCACATATAGCGCTATTCACCAAACTCAAATGCAGTTACTGCGCATTACACATAATCAGACTTTTCAGTGGAGCAAACAGAAGACAAACTATTTGGCCTGCTGACCACATTCCACTACGTCGTTGCACACAATCTGCATCTTTGGTGGGCGTGCATGCTGGGTGTCTTCGTGTTTAAATAAGCCAGCCAGTGATATGACTTACAGGATCTTTAACGTGTATATTTGGTATTATGCATGTACATGTGTATACACACAAACGGATAGTTAGGCACTAGTAGGTCTGCACACATGTTGACCTTGGAGATGAAAAAATCTCCATCCTTCAACCAAAGGACATAACTCTTGAGAGTCACGTAGGAATTATCTCCCATGTTGTTGAACTTCTCAAATCTAACATAGCTTGCGCTACCTATTCAGCTAGCCAAAAAGCAGATACAAAGCACAAAAACTGTAAGCTCAGAACACTCCTACGTGACTCTCAAGAGTTACGTCCTTTGGTTGATATTATAAAAATTCTCCCTGCTTCCCTCTTATTTCTTTGGTATTCTCCGTCCTTCATCCGCGAGGCAGTGGCGTCTGAGCTGTTCGAACTTAGGGCCCTCTGACTAAAAGCCCGACGTTCATGTGCTCGACTGTGAAGCCTATCAGGGATGCATATACATACAGAAACATCCGTATGCTTACACACACATAACTCACGCACACACACACACACATACACGTGCGCGCGCGCACACACACAGTCACACACACGCACACACACATATATACATACACACATACACAGATACACACATCATAGGCAAAACACACACACGCACACACACACACACACACACACACACACACACACACACACACACACACACACACACAACACAACACACACATACACACGCACACAACACAACACACAACACACACACACATACATATCGATAGACAGATAGACAGACATATATATTATACATTAACACGTACACACACATACACACACGCACACAAACTAATGGAAAGATTGATCCTAAACAGACTTATACATTACTGTGATAGAAATAACGTTATTCCGGTAAACCAGGCAGGTTTCAGAAAAAGGAGATCCACAGTTGAGCACCTGGTTAAACTTACAACTCAGATAAAACAACAATTTGCCCGTAGAAAAAGTCTTTTAGCAACATTTTTTGATGTGAAAAAAGCTTATGATCAAGTTTGGCATAAACGTTTATTGTACAAGCTGAAAGCTATTGGTCTATCTGGCAATATGTATAATTATATTAAGTCCTATCTAGCCAATAGAACAATTCAAGCAAGAGTGGGAACAAGTTATTATTCTTCACGATCTCTTGACATGGGAATTCCTCAAGGTTCAGTGATAGCACCTATTTTATTTAATATCCTTATATATGATCTTCCTAAAGTACTCTCAAATCGTGTTGTTTTGGTACAGTACGCTGATGATATATGCATCTGGATGAATATTACTTTAAAAAAGACAACTCCCCAGAGAGCGCAGAATTACATCAGGAAGTTGTATCAATCTGATCTAGATAGTCTTGGAAACTACATGTTAGAAAATGGTCTGACGTTGTCAGCAGAAAAAACTAACATGATGCTCTTTAATCCTGGTAGTACTTTAAATAACTTGCCTACTTTCAGGCTGCATGGTGAAGCGATCCATTACAAACAGGTTGTAAAATTTCTGGGAGTCTTTATAACATCGAAATTAAACTGGAATGCCCATTTTGATTATATTTTAACAAAAGCAAGAAAAGCCTTAAATTTTTTAAAGATAATAAGTAGATTACCCTGGGGAATGGATACAAACATACTTCTCCATCTATCAACAGCACTTGTAAGATCTAAATTATCTTATGCACAAGAAGTGTTCTTCAGTGCACCCAAATATTTACTAAAGAAGATTCAAAGTTTAGACTGCAAAAGTATTAAATTGCACTAGGTGTACCAGCCCATGCTTCAAATCTGGAAACGTACAAAGTTGCTGGAATTCTGTCTCTGAACAGCTATCGTGAGCTAGCGACAGCAAAGTTTGCAATCAGAACTACTTCACAAACGGACAATTTTGTGAGCAAGGAAATTAAACTAAGGTCTGATGTTGACTTTCCAAAACGAGCAAGCAACATTTCATCACAAATGACTGTTGCAACTTACGTATCTGACTTAGTCAAACAGTCTAACATAAGTTTGGATGAAATAGCTGAGACACCATCCACAACGCCTATCCCTACATGGGAAATGCTTAAAGCCACTTTTGATATTGATTATACAGATGCTAAGAAATATGAAAACATTAACATTTCGATATGCACAGCAAGAGAACACGTCGATGAAAAATACCGTACCCACCTCCATATTTTTACCGATGGGTCAGTCTTAGAAAATAAATCTGCTGGAGCAGCGTATTATGTTCCAAAATTTAAAATACAAAAGTCATTTTTCCTTGGGCCAAATATATTTATATTTACAGCGGAATTAGTCGCTATTACACAAGCGTTGCATTATTTAGTAGACCTTAAACCTGTCTTTTTTAAAGTGGTTCTTTTTGATGATTCAAAATCTGTATTATATGCCTTACAGTCTTTTAATACAGACACAAGACCTAACTTAATTACTGAGGCAAATCATCTTATACATCGTTTAAGGACAAAAGGTATAGATATCAGTTTATGCTGGGTGCCTTCTCACGTTGGTCTTCATGGCAACGAAGTAGAAGACAGAGCAGCTAAACAAGGTGCACACAACACTGATAATACTATAGAATTACGTATTAAAACTTCCGTAAAAGAAGCTTGCAACTTGCTAGAATCAGCTTCATGGATTCGATTTCATGAACATTTCAATGAAAAGTTTGTGACACAACAAATGATAAAACTTTCATTACAAAATGTATGTAAAAAATTGCAGTATTCTTCCATATATCATTCGAGATCGATTGTTGCTGTTCATTTTCGTATTCAGCTAAACGCGTTGAAATATCAAGTGTATTTGCGGAGAACAATTCACACTGTTTCACAGTTTATTTTACTGCAAAATGCTACGTTCTTTTTTACCAAAAATATTTACACAAGAAAAGTATTCTGAAACTCATTTTAAAGAAGTAACTTCTGATCAGTCTTTATCAGTTAAAATTTCAGAATCATTGGTTCACAGTCCTGTTAAAGTATTGCTTTAAGTTTATGAAGTTAGTATTTTAGCGTTAAATTTTTCCTTCACATTGTTAATGTTAATTGTTAGTGTTAAGATCTTGTTCCATTTTTCTATTTACCCATTTATTTATGTCTTTTACTCTGTCTCCCCTCTCCCCACAATGCAACTCGCCCACCTCTCATCCTCCATTCCCCCCCCCCCCCCGCCCCGTCTAATATCACTCATAGTGAACAGACGTTAAATTAAAGAACGAACGCACACAAACAACACAGACAGACAGGCAAACAGAGACAGACAGACAGGCAGACAGAGACAGACACTCACACCAGAGACACACACACACATACACCAGAGAGAGAGAGGGGGGACAGACAGACAAACACACACACATACACCAGAGAGAGGGGGACAGACAGACAGACACACACACATACACCAGAGAGAGGGGGGACAGACAGACAGACACACACACATACACCAGAGAGAGGGGGGGGGGGACAGACAGACAGACAGACACAAACACACCAAACTAAAAGGCCATTACTTTCTCCATTCACACAGACACAGAGAAAGAGAAATGGGACAGACAGGCACGTAAGAGTTCGGAGTTGCTTCAAGAGGGATTCATTGCACCCGGACAGCCCCACATGCGCTCCACCCAAGTTTGCCAGCTAACTCCCTGACCCTGCACAAAACCCTTTGCGCTGGTCATCATCATCATCATCAGGAGCCTTGCCACATGGCGATGGTGATCATGGCCTTCCATCTGTTTCTATCCCTTGTTGCCTCAAGCACATCTTCCACTCTCTTTGTCTTTAGCCACTCTGCAAGTCCGTTCAATATCTTCTCCCTGGGTCTACCTGGTGCTCTCTTTCCCTCCAGCTTTCCTGTTGTGACCAGGTGCTCCAATTCCCCTTTTCTCATAAAATGCCTATAAATGTTGCCTGTCTTGTATAGGTCTTGAAATGAGGAAAGTATGAAACACTACTCTGACACCATCAGAAGGATGGAAGCATTAAGATGGGCCGTGAACAAGCCAGTTTTTCATGTAGTGGGCTGGGATTGAACTCAAGATATCAGATCTTGACTCCATGGCTGTATCAAAATAAACCAAACAGCCCAAAGACAGGTAGATACACAGACATTGCATGACCGAAAAACGCCCACCATCACCAACACTATCACACTAGCACCCATACAACCATCACCATCTCTATATTAACCCTTTCACTCCCGCACCCTGTCCACCAGCTTCCTGCATTGGAAACCATGCTACCAAAGCAAAACCTTAACCCTTTGACTCCCTCACCCTATCCACAAGCTTCCTATAGAAAGTTAGTGGACAGGATGAGGGAGTCAAAGGTTTAAGTTTCTGGAGCTGGTAGATAGGGTGCAGGAGTCAAAGGGTTAAACATATGACGTAATAAAACCGGCTATTAACTGTTTGTCTCATCAGCTTTAAAACGGCCGGGGAATGAGCCCAGCAAGGGAGGGCAACGACGATCAGGGGAGAGCATCATAAACCTCATTTATCGTCTGAAGTTGTACTACATCACTGATCCGCCTTTGGTGATGACAGCTGGGTGTGAGTTTAGGGGGGGGGGGGGGAGGGCTGGAGGGGGATGGAGAGAAAGAGAGAGAGAGAGGACAGGGAGGGAGGGGGGTGTCTGCATGATAAATTCTCTCCACCCTTCAAATCCTAAAATAAAACACCAAACAACCTTTTTCCGTAACTCGAGTCTGTCTTGTTAAGATTGCGTCTGATGCCGTCACATCTCGTTTTTATTTGTCTGCAGAGTGTATGTGTGTGTATGTGTGTGTGTGTGTGTGTGTGTGTGTGTGTGTGTGTGTGTGTGTGTGTGTGTGTGTGTGTGTGTGTGTGTGTGTGTATGTGTGTGTATGTGTATATCTGTGAGTGTGTGTGTGTCTGTGTGTGTGTGTGTCTGTGTGCGTGCTTGTGTGTGTGTCTGATTGCCTGCCTGCCAGCCTTCATGTGTGCTTGAATGTCTACTTACGTATATATGTGTATATATATATACTTACTTTCTGTCTGTCTGTCTGTCTGTCTGTCTTTCTCTCTGTGACTGGAAAAATGTACATCTAAACAAAATCTCAAGTTGCATGTCTGAAATGAATTTTTACTTGCATTTTATGAACTAGAAATTCAGTAAAACTTCAACACAAAACTTGAAACCTGTTTGTGATGGAATTTGGATAAATTGCCGACAGAATATTTTTCAAGTGAAACCTGAAGAAAGAAAACAGTCAAGCTACTCCGATAATCTCCATTTTTATAAAATGTTAAAACAATAATGGTGATATTGACAACAACAATAACAATACTGATAATAATAATAAAAGTAATGATGGAGATGATGATGATGATGATGATGATGATGATGATGATGATGATGCGATAACTGGCCACTGAGATCAAAGCGTTGTACAACAGATACAAACATGATTACTTTTATTTTCCACTGATAGTAGTTAACACCTAAAGCCAGTTTTCAAACTTGCCCTTTATAATTCTCACATCTGCCTGAAACTTACATATACTGGAAACAAAAATACATCAATAAATGAATACCGTAAAGCACATTTCATCAGGTTATCAAAGAGTAACGGCGTTTGCTGTAGATTGAGACAGACAGAGACAGAGAGAGGGTCAATGTGTGCATGTGTGTGTATGGGGGGGGGGGAGAGAGAAAGAGAGAGAGAACGATAGAGACAGAGACAGAGAAAGACGGATAGACTGACAAAGACAGAAAGACAGACAGAGATAGAGAGAGACAGAGAGAATGTGCACGTGACCAGAGGGACAGACAAAGAAGAAAAGAGACAAAGACACAGAATATTATGCATGTGTCAGAGAGAGAGAGAGAGAGAGAGGCAGGCAGACAGACAGACAGAGACAGAGAGAGAGAGAGACAGACAGACAGACACAGACAGACAGATAGACAGAGGCAGACAGACAAAGACAGAGACAGAGAGAGAGAGAGACAGACAGACAGACACAGACAGACAGACAGATAGACAGAGACAGACAGACACAGACAGACAGACAGACAGACAGAGATAGGCAGACAGACAGACAAAGGTATAGGGTATAGAGACGGAGAAGGAGAGAAAAATGAATGCAGACTATTAATGGAGCCTGTGGACAATACCTGTCAACCCCATTCCGGTGCCTGCCACATCATACCTTGTTTAGAGCCTTGCAAGCAGCGTCAATAAATCTGAAATAAGTGGCAGGAGAATAACGTCTTCGGGAAACTGTACAGTGTTTTTGCTTCTGTTTTTGTTATCGTTTTTGTTTTAATCTTTGAAGGCTTTTTAATCAGGCAGGGAGGTGGTGGCAACTGACCAAGTTAACCCTCTAATTCCCTCACTCTATCTACCAGCTGCAAAAACGTAACCTTTCACTCTCTCACCTTATACACCAGCTTTGGATAATGGAGTGAAAGGGCCACGTTTTTGCTTTGCGATCATGTCTGATAATGCAAGAAGCTGGTGAATAAGGTGAAGGAAATGAAAGGGTTAATTTTTCTGTTTTACTATCATGGCTGCCGAAATGTGGTGTCTAAGAAGAATGTTGAGAGTTCCGTGGACAGCAAAGAAAACAAACGAGACAGTCTTGAGGAGGCAGACACAAGGAGATCATTGATAAAGAAGATTAGGGGAAAAAAACAAGCAACATTTATATGATACTTAATGAGGAATTAGAGCACCTGGTCACAACAGGAAAGCTGGAGGGAAAGAGAACACCAGGTAGACCCTGGGAGAAAATACTGGACGGACTTGGAGAGTGGCTGAGGACAGAGAGGGCACAAGATGTGCTTGCGACAACAAGGGATAGATGCATATGGAGGGCCAAAATGATCCGGCATTAGCTTGCACGCACGCCCTGGTAAGGTTCTATCAGGCGAGCCGATCAGCCAGTCAGGCAGAGTAACAGACCCTGGGTCCACCTGGCCATGACCCACCCCATACATATTCATGATAGCCAACCAAGTGGGCTAAACAGCCATCCTTCTCCACCTCACCCAGCCCTCAGCCGTACAGAGTCTCTGGTGGAGAGTCATAGGGCAGGCAGGGATCACAGCAGCTGTCTCCCACAAGGACGAAGCCAAATTGTATGTTTTAATGAGCAGCAGGATGGGGTGGTATGCACGGGCTTTCATCTAGTGATGGGAAAACCCACCATCAAAGACTGCACCTAAATAACAAGCGGCCTTTTTGTCAGGTAACTGTTAGAAACTGAAGACCGCGCCAGCATGTAGGCTTTATGAGTTTGAAGTCTGGACTTTGTTCAAGCGGGATTCAACGCACTGGGACAATTTCATACGCGCTCCAACCAACCGTGACGGCAATTTACCTGACAGTCTCCTGCAGACTGCGCAAAATCCTATGCGCTGGCAAGGTCTTAAAATGGAGAAGGGTGAGAGGGACCTACTTCAACACTATGCTGACACCACCAGAATGACGGAAACATGAAGATGGGCAGCGGGCAGGCCAGTTTTTTAATGTTGTTGGCTGGGATTGAACTCAAGATCTTCAGTCCATCGCTGGTGTCCATGGCTCTATCAAAATAACCAATCAAACTGTTTAGGTTTATGAGCAGGCTTCTGGCTTACACCATCATCTTCCAGCTGCGGTTTGGAGTTTGGCGTTAACTCTAAAAGGGAGTCACTGCACTCAGACAATGCCATATGCGTTAGATCCAGCCTGCCATGTGTTGCCTTGATCCTGTGCAAAACCCTATACACAGCAAGGTCTTGAGAGGGGTGTGTTGGGAGGCGTGCAGGGCCTATGAAACACTAAACTGACACCATCAGAATGAATCATTCAAGACCTTGCCAGCGCATAAGGTTTTGCCCAGGCTTATGGAGTCTGCCAGATAAATTGTCGGCAGATTTGGGTGGAGCGCATATGGAATTGTCCGAGTGCGATGAATGCCTGTTGAACAAACTCCACAAACTCCATCAGAACGATTGGAACATTACAATGGGCAGCACAAAAACAAGCCACTTTTATTTTTGCATGCTAGGATTGAACTCAAGACATCAGATCTTGTGTCTACGATACTATTACGCACGGCAGCCACCCCATGTCACCACGCGTCATTTACGGTGTTAGCGAGTACGGTTAACGAGAAAACACCCTCTGAAACAAAGTGAAATGAAACTTAACTGAAACCGGTTGAAATGTGCTGAGGACGGACACAAGCACCGTTCAATTTCAGCATCAATAGCTTCAGTCTAAGTCGCAAAGAAACAAAATAACAACAATTGCTATGACTATTACTACTACCACCGAATGGCAAGGAGGGGAGATGACAAACCCCGGGACACAGCCACACAACGCGCACCAACCAGGTCAAGCTCAGCCACCACGGTAAATACAAGAATATACACACCCAACAGGTTGCGTGCACTGTATTCTTTATCTGTGTTCCATGGACAGCAAAGAAAACAAACGAGACAGTCTTTACGGAGGCAGACACAAGTAGATCACTCATAAGGAAGATTAGGAAAAGACAGGCAACATTTATAGGCCATTTTATGAGGAAGGGGGATTTGGAACACCTGGTCACAACGGGGAAGCTGGAGGGAAAGAGAGCACCAGGTAGACCCAGGTAGAAAATGCTAGACGGACTTGCGGAGTGGCTGAAGACGAGGAGGGTGGAGGAGATGCTTGGGGCAACAAGAGATAGAGACAGATGGAAGTCCATGATCGCCAACGCCATGCGGCAGGGCACCTGATGATGATGATGATGATGATGATGATGATGATGATGATGATGATGATGATGATGATGATGATGATGATGGTCAGGTAAATGTAGTTTCTTCAACATTCGATTGCTCTAAGACCAGTGTTAAATCTAAGTGACATACTTATGAAAAATGATTTACGTAGAATATATCTCTGAGTCTGAATGCCTGCCGTTGTGATGACCGTAAGATTCTTAGTGATTCATACATTCCATTAATGATGACGATGATAACGTGAAATGTGAAATCAATAATTGCTGAAACCACTGAGTGTTGTGTCAACGTTTTACGTCGTGTCTTATAGCTCTGTCTTGCGTTCTTATGGCAAATGAGTTCAGATTTCCAACACATATATACGCACGCGAGCGCCCATTCTCTCTCTCCCTCTCCTCTCTCTCTCTCTCTCTCTCACACACACACACACACACACACACACACACACACACACACACACACACACAACACAAACACACACACACAAACACACACCACCTTCATCATCATAAACCATTTACTGTAAAGTTAACGAAAGTTGTATTGACCACACGAACACCGACAGAGAAACAGACATACAGACACAGACACACACAGACACACACAGACACACACAGACACACACAGACACACACACACACACACACACACACCCCGCACATACGCAAACACACACCACACACACAACACAACACAACACACACGCACATACTCACACACACAGCAAGAAAGAGGTGTGTGTGTGTGTATACATGTATGTGTGTGTGCGTGCGTGCGTGTGTGTGTGTCTGTTGTGTCTGTGTGTCTGTGTCTGTATGTCTGTTTCTCTGTTGGTGTTTGTGTATCTGTGTGTGTGATTGAGTGTGTATGAGTGTGTGTGTGTGATTGAGTGTGTGTGTGATTGAGTGTGTGTGTGTGTGCATGCATATTTGTGTATGTGTGTGTGCGTGTGTGATGTACGTGTGTGCGTGCGTGTGCTGGTGTGTGGCGCGGCGTAAGGCAGTGCTATGTGCGGATGTAGTTTGACAGCTACCTGTGTCTTTCATTTATCATACAATGCTTCCTTATTGCTGTTTGTGCGTACTTCTTCTTTCTTTCTCTCGTCTCTCATCACTCTCTCTCTCTTGTTCATATCTCTTTATCTTATTCTCTCTCTTATTGTCTCTCTCTCTGTCTCTTCCTTCACTCTCGTCCACTCTTTCTTTCTTATTCTCTCCTTCTGTCTCTCCCTCATTTCTCTATCTCCATCTCTCTTCTCTCTCTCTCTCTCTCTCTCTCTCCTCTCTTCTCTCTCTCCTCCTCCCTCCCTCTCTGCCTCAGTCATAATCTTTTTTGTCCTCCCCTCACTTTCCTTCCCATAGCGCTCGCATCACCTTCCCCTCCTCTTCTTACCTTCCCACTCATCTCTTCGTCTTACTCATTCTCTTTATCTCTCATTCTCTCTCTCTGTCTCTCTCACTCATTTTCTCTATCTTCCACTCTCTCTCTCTCTTCTGCCTCCCTCTCCACCTCCTACCCCGCCCCCTTCGCACTCAGTCCATAAGTCAGTTTTTGTTGTCCTCCCACTCACTTTCTCTTCCCAAGCGGCATCGCATCCACCCTTCCCCCTCACTCGTTCTTACCCCGCCACTCATCTGCCAGTGTATAATATGATCATCATAAAACCAGTGGTGGTGGTCTGGTTACTTATACTAGTTATAGGCATCATCATGACTCTCTCTATAGTCTGTGTTGGCAATAGGACGTGTGTGGTGTGTGTGTGTGTGTGTGCGTGCGTGTGTGTGTGTGTGTGTGTGGTGTGTGTGTGTGTGTGTGTGTGTGTGTGTGTTTGTGTGTGTGTGTTTGTGTGTGTGTGTGTGTGGTTGTGTGTGTGTGTGTGTGTGTGTGGTGTGTGTGTGTTGTGTGTGTGTGTGTGTGTGTGTGTGTGTGTGTGTGTGTGTGTGTGTGTGTGTGTGTGTGTTTGTGTGTGTTGTGGTGTGTCACTGTGTGTGAGATAGACAGTGTGTTCGTGTGTGTGCTTGTGTCTCTCTCTCTCTCTCTTTCTCTCTCTCTGTCTGTCTCTCAAACACACTGTAAGTTTATCTCCAGTGAAGATATCACTTTATACTGTTCTTATGTTTATTTGCCGGATTTAGGTCTTCCTCTTACTTATATGACTAATTACGTCGGGTGGTCAACTGTTTCTTCAACTTTTTGTTCAACTTTTTAAATTAATGTACGTTTATCTCCAGTGAAGATGTTACGTTATATTGTTTTTTGTTTGTTTTCTGGATTTGGGTCTTCCTCTTATATGACTAATTATGTCAGGTGGTTAACTATTTAACTTTTTGTTCAACTTTTTAAATTAATGTAAGTTTATATTCAGTGAAGATATCACTTTATACTGTTCTTATGTTTATTTGGCGGATTTGGGTCTTCCTCTTACCTATATGACTAATTACGTTGGGTGGTCAACTGTTTCTTCAACTTTTTGTTCAACATTTTGTTCAACTTTTTCTGTTCAATTTTTTCTTTATCTTTAGGGACTAAATTCAAATGGATGTATTGTCAGCCATGACTATATTTATAAATCTTTGTTTCGAGAAAACGTCGCCGAAAAATTTAATGACTTTGTTTTATGCTCCTTGCCACAAGAACAAAAATGTCAAGGCGATAAACCATTTTCAGTTTCAGTTTCATTTTCTCAAACCACACACACACACACACCACACCACACACACACACACACACACACACACACACACACACACACACACACACACACAATAACAACACACACATAATATATATATATATATTATCATCACTAAACCAGTGTTGGTGGTTGTTGTTAATTACAGATCATCATGAGCTCTCTTTGTAGTCTGTGTTGGCAATAGGTGTGTGTGTTGTGTGTGTGTGTGTGTGTGTGTGTGTGTGTGTGTGTTGTGTGTGTGTGTGTGTGTGTGTGTGTTTGTGTGTGTGTTGTGTGTGTGTGGTGTGTGTGTGTGTGGTGTGGCTTGTGTGTGTGTGTGTGTGTGTTGTGTGTGTCGAGTGTGTGTTGTGCGTGTGCTTGTGTGTGTGTGGTGCTTGTGTGTGTGATGTGGTGTGGTGTTTGTGTGGTGTGTTTGTGTGTGTGTGTGTGTTTGTGTGTGTGTGTGTGTGTTGTTGTTTGTGTGCATGTGTGTGTGTGGTGTTGTGTGGTGTGTGTGTGTCGGTGGATGTTGTGTGCGGTGTGTGTGTGTGTTTGGTGTGTGTGTATGTGTGTGTGTGCATTGTGTGTGTGTGTGTGTGTGGTGTTTGTGTGTGTGTAT
>JAPXFY010000027.1:46220856-46240856 GCA_030674185.1 Monoplex corrugatus
AGAGAGAGAGACAGACAGACAGACAGCAGACAGACAGATACACACAGACAGACACAGACACAGAGAGACAGTGAAAGAGAGACAAAGAGAGAGAGAGAGAGACAGTGAAAGAGAGACAAAGAGAGAGAGAGAGAGAGCGCGATGGAGAAAGAGAGTGAAGAGAGAGAAAAAAAGAGCAAAAGCGAGATCGACAGAGACGGAGGGGGAGAGAGAAAAAGAGAGAGAGACACACACACAACAGACAGACAGACAGACAGAGACAGAGAAAGAGAGACAGAGACAGAGAAAGAGAGACAGAGAAAGAAAGAGAGAAAGAGAGAGACAGAGAGCTCTCCGTTTTTTCTAATACTGGTAACAGGGAGAACACAAACTGACAGGGCATTAAGTACAAAGGAGCATCACTAATGATACTGTGCACGGCTAATTAACTATGTAATCCACATGTACCGTACAGTAGACATGTACAAACAGTACAGTCGTATGTAACACTCAATTACATAATTCGCATTGTACAGGGTGTTCCAAAAGTCTTGGGCACATTTTAACATTGATTACCCCAAAAACCCTGTCTAAACACACAAAAACATACAAAACCATCATTATCGTCCCAAATAAAATTCATGGATTCAGCTTTAAAATGATACCAGTTTTATCTTACTACCGCTCATAGTTCAGCAGATATGAGGACTTGAAATGTGCCCAAGACTTCTGAAACACCCTGTATTATTAGAATATTACTCTCCTATCGTATGATGTAATGAAAAACGAAAAAAAAAAGGACAAAACATAAGAAAACAAAGAAAAATACTGACAGAACGCAGTCAGACAGACTGGAGAAAAACAAACAAAAGGACAGACACAACAGAAAGACAGAAAGAAGGAGAAACAAACAGACAGAGAGGAAAACAGAAAAGCAGACAGACAACGAGAAAGAAAGGAAATCAGAGAGAAACGGCGACAGAAGGAAACAAAAGAATAATTTAAAAAAAGAGAAAGAAATTAAGAAACAAAACAAGAAAGACACTGAAAGAGGAACAGACACAACGAAAGACAGAAAGGAACAAACGAGCAAAAGACAGACAGACAGATAAACAGACAGAGAGACAGAACCCAGTCAAAAAAAAAGATCAAATGAATTAAAATCTACAGAATGATGACAGATAACAGCCAAATCGCAGGCACACAGACATACATACAGAGATAAAACAGACAAAACAGACCACAGATAGCCCAGTAACACACTCAGAGATGGAGAGAACAATACAGACAGAACGACATAAGGAGAACAGAAAACACACACACACACACACACACACACACACACACACACACACACACACACACACACACACACACACATACACAGATTGAAAAAGAGACAGGGAGGAAGAGGAGAGAGAGAGAGGGAGGGGAGGGAGAGAGAGAGAGAGAGAGAGAGAGAGAGAAAAGACAGACAAACAGACACCAAGAGCATTAAGTATTTACAAGGGTAGTAGCATAAGCAAATAAATTAATGCTGTTAGTTGTTTGGTTGTTGTTGTTGTGTTGTTGTTGTTCTAGTTGTTTTTGAGCGATACACACACACACACACACAGACACACACACACACACACACACACACACACACACACACACACACACACCACTGATACAGACAGTCAGAGGGGAAGACAAAGACAAAGACGGAGAAAGAGAAAGAAGACAGAAAGAGGAAACGAGAAAGACAGACAGACAAAGAAACAGGACTACAACAGGGAGACAGAGAAACGAAACTAACAAAAAAATTACTCACCCACAGTGTGGAAGACACGCCATGATAGCCAGCATCACCAACACCACCACACTCCGCACGCCTCTCTCCATCTTCACCATCATTGCTTCGACGCTGATGACAACAACGATGATGATGATATAATAACGATGATGAGTCCTTGTCAGGCACTCCCGTCCCTTCCTTCCTTCCTTCCTTCCTTCTTGTCCTGTCTTCGGTGGATGTTTCCACTCCTACTCAAATGTTCAATATCTGCTACTTAGTGTCCACAATGTTCGAAAACAAGAGTCCAGAGATTTTCGTCTAAAATTTCCGTGACTGTAGGAAGAGTTCGGAATTTTTGTTTAGAGTTTCGAAGACTTATAGGAGAGTCCAAAATTTTCGTCTAGAATTTTCAAGACTTAGGGAAGAGTACAGAATGTTCGTCCAGAAGTTTCAAGACTTTAGGACGAATTTAAAATTTTCGTCTATAGTTTTGGAGACTTCAGGAAGAGTGTAACAATTTTGTCTAGAATTTCAGGATATCAGTAAGACTGCAGAATTTTTGCCTAAAAATGTCGATGATCGTAGAAAGAGTCCAGAATTGTTGTCTACAATTCTGATAACTTTAGGAAAAGTCAGTTTTTTCGAGAGTGTGGGAAACGGCAGGTCGCGTGAAGACGATGGAGAATCGGAAGCCGACGCACACAGCTGAGACGCGAAATCACTTTCACTGGCTTCGTTCTCGTGTGCCGGTGGGTGGAGATGCAGTGACGCTTATCCCCCTTGCCTTCTAAAACAGGCTTTTCTCTGCGCGTGAAAGCTTTCAAAACAAACGTTCCTCTTCCTGTTACGCTTAAAACCTCGTTGGGCTCATTCAGTCTGATACAGAACCTGCCTCCAACAGGTGCTTCTGTTTGTCTCGTGCTTCTTTCCGCTGAGAAGGATTGCTGTTGCAGGATTCGGATCGTTTCCGGCACCTCGTGGAGTGAGCTAGTTTTTAAAATCAGAGGCACAAGTCAATGGAAGCTAGATAAGTAAATTTTGACGAATGGTCCAGGTTTGAAAACTAACCTTTTCCACTTTCGCACACACAAAAATACTGGATTGATTGTCAGTCTCTATAAAATGTTAGTCGTAGGCTGTGGATCGTTAAACTGAGTTAGTGTCGCTTGTCTTCTGTTAAAGAGTGAATAAGATCTTAAATCAGTAGTTATGAATGGCAACTAGACATGTCAACCTCTCAACAACGATCAAGATTAAAACTAATTTCACCACTCCAAACG
Source organism: Monoplex corrugatus (assembly GCA_030674185.1). Classification (NCBI taxonomy): domain Eukaryota; kingdom Metazoa; phylum Mollusca; class Gastropoda; order Littorinimorpha; family Ranellidae; genus Monoplex; species Monoplex corrugatus. The sequence continues at coordinate 46,223,893 of JAPXFY010000027.1, forward strand.
CTACAAAACACTCAGCAGATTCTCAGTCTGTACCACTAGAAGCGTTGATTGTCTTCTTAGAACAAGTTGCTTTTTAACCGCTGGCAACGTGACAAGTAGTTAAAACAGGTGTCCAAAGTTTTCAGTGATCTTCAAAGTTGAAACAAGTCTTTGCTACTCCAACACAATAATGGTGCAGACTCTCAATCTGTCAATCGTTGATCGTCTTCTCACAAAACCGGATGGCTGAACGACTGAAAAAGAGCGTGCAAAACGTATTAAATGTTGGATCTTTTCTAAAAAAAAAATAATAATAATAATAAACTGGTAGATTAAACGGCTGAAAAAGAGTGTGCAAACTGAATTGAATGTAGGACGTTTTCTATAAAAAAAAAAAGAAAAAAAAAAACCTAGTATGTTAAACCATTGAAACCCCTACTTCAAACTGAATTTAATGTAAATTGCCTCCCCAGGAAACTAGTTTAGTCAAGACGATCGAAAACTGTCTGTGTTTTCCTAACCTCAATAACAATGTGGTTGGGTTATATACGTGATGCGTGGGAGCAGGTGTGTTTAATAGCAGTAGGAAATCTCAGGTTTCAATGTGCGTGTGTGTGTGTGTGTGTGTGTTGGTTGTTTTTTTTGTGTGTGTGTGTGTGTGTGTGCGGGGGACGTGGGTGGGTGTGGGTGGGTGGGTGTATGTGTGTTTGTGGTGTGTGTGTGTGTGTGTGTGTGTGTGTGTGTGTGTGTGTGTGTGTGTGTGTGTGTGTGTGTGTGTGTGTGTAAATGTGCGTTTGTATGTGTGGGGTGTGTGTTTGTGTGTGCGTGTGTGCGTGTGTTTGTGTGTGTGTGTGTGTTTGTGTGTGTATGTTTGTGTGTGTGTGTCTTTGTGTGTTTGTTTGTGTGTGTCTGTGTGTGTGTGCGGGGTGTGTGTGAGCGGGGATGGATGGGTGTATGTGTTTGTGTTCTCTGTGTGTGTGTTCGTTCGTTCGTACTTAGACTCTGTGTTGTGTGTGTGTGTGTATGTGTGTGTATGTGTGTGTGTAAATGTTCGTTTGTATGTGTTGTGTTTGTGTGTGTGTGTGTGTTTGTGTGTGTACGTATGTGTATGTGTGTGTGTGTTTGTGTGTGTGTACGTATGTGTATGTGTGTGTGTGTGTGTGTGTGTGTGTGTGTGTGTGTGTGTGTGTGGTGTGTGCAGGACTGTACTCACAAGAGCCTGCGGACACAGAGCATACGCAGGCGATGAAATGATAACAACAGACCGTAGAAAGATGTAACTGCAGTTCTTGTGACGCCAATGAGCGTTCCAAGAACAACTGTCCTAGCGGCAGGAACAATAGTCCTAAGCGCCGAGAAAAAAAATTGTTCCTGTGGCAGGTACAAATGTCCTAACTGCCAAGAAAAATTGTACTTGAGGCAGGTACAACTGTCCTAATAGCCTAGAAAAATGTACTTGAGGCAGGTACAAGTGTTCTAATAGCTTTGAAAAATGTACTTGAGACAGGTACGGGTGTTCTAATAGCTTTGAACAATGTACTTGAGACAGGTACGAGTGTCCTAATAGCCAAGAAAAATGTACTTGAGGCAGGCACAAGTGTCCTAATAGCCTAGAAAAAATGTACTTGAGGCAGGCACAAGTGTCCTAATAGCCTAGAAAAAATGTACTTGAGGCAGGCACAAGTGTCCTAATAGCCTAGAAAAATGTACTTGAGGCAGGTACAAGTGTCCTAATAGCCAAGAAAAAATGTACTTGAGGCAGGTACAAGTGTTATAACAGCCAAGAAAAAATGTACTTGAGGCAGGCACAAGTGTCCTAATAGCCTAGAAAAATGTACTTGTGGCAGGTACAAGTGTCCTTATAGCCTAAAATGTACTTGAGGCAGGCACAAGTGTCCTAATAGCCTAGAAAAAATTTACTTGAGGCAGGTACACGTGTCTAATAGCCAAGAAAAAATGTACTTGAGGCAGGTACAAGTGTTATAATAGCCAAGGAAAATGTACTTGAGGCAGGTACAAGTGTCCTATTAGCCAAGAAAAAATGTGCTTGAGGCAGGGACAAGTGTCCTAGTAGCCAAGAAAAAATGTACTTGAGGCAGGGACAAGAGTCCTAGTTCGCAGAAACTATCGTCCTACCGACAGAAACTACTTACTGTAGCAGGAATGGTAGTCTCCTGTGATTGGAGCGATTGTCTCAGTGGCCAGGAACGATGGTCCTACTGACAGGAATGATCTTAGCGGCAGGAAGGACTTACTTTTCTGAGTCCTGGTAGTAGGAATGATGGTCTTACGATGGAGCTAGGTGTTGTGGCTTCCACACGTGCATACACCCACACACCCAGGTGAGATCTATAGCGGTATGACAGGATAGGTCGTGGCAGGAACGACTGTCCCAGTTGCAGGGATAAAAGTCCTAGGACACAGCTGGTTTTCGTCGCCTCCGCACACACAGACCCAGAGGAGTTGTGAAATGATGATGATGATGATGATGTTGTTGTTGTTGTTGTGTGGCGGCGGTGTCGAGTGGCGAAATGTACACCAGTCCCGTTGATATCAGCACCTGTGGTGTTCAGTGGGCGGTATGGTGATGATGATGATGAAGTCGACACCTGTGGAAGAAATCAACCTCACCATCAGTCGTTGTTGTTTTATGTCAAGTGGCGTCACAACATAAACAACGCACACACGCGTACATAAACAACACACACACACACACACACACACACACACCACACACACACACACACACCACACACACAACACACACTGTACTCATACACATACATACAAACATACACACGTGTTACGTACACATAAACATTACCCACATATACATACACATTCAGTTCAGTTCATATAGAGCCATATCAGGGCTATACATACATTTGCACAACACACACACACACACACAACACAACACACACACACACACACACAACACATCACACAGATATTATACATATCCACACGTACACATACACATGCAGGTACATATGTATGCAGACATACACACATACACACACACACACACTCACACAAATAATATATATATATATATATATATATATATATATATGTGTGTGTGTGTGTGGTGTGTGTGTTGTGTGTGTGTTGTGTGTTGTTGTGTGGTGTGTGTGTGTGTAAACCACATACACATGCAGACATAAAGATATCATATACAGATACATACATGTAAACAAATGCACACACATACCTATAATCACATATACACCCATACACTCAAACATATATGTAAACACAGCACATAATATACACACACAAACACATACACAAACACACACACAACTGTATGACAATCAAACATGTCCCATACACAACACAAAATGGTATGACAACTTGATGTGTGTCACCAATATCTCAGCAATTTATAACAGGCAACATGTTACAAGGACCAGGTCATAAATAAATGAATAGATACATGAATGATTGAATAAATGATTAAATACATAAATAAATGAACAAATCATTATTAGTGGTGGTGGTGGTAGTAGTAGTAGTAGTAGTAGTAGTGTTATTTATTATATATTATTATTATTTATTATATTATTATTATTATTATTATTATTATTGTTATTACTACTATTATTATTATTATCATCATCATCACCATCATCATCATCACTATTCTCCTTTCTTCTTCCTCTTCCCCTCCTCCTTCATGTTATTGTCGTCGTCGCCGTCATCATCATCATCATCATCATCACTATTATTGTTATCATCATTAATATTATTATTATCATTATTATTACCATTATTATCATTATTATCAGCAGCAGCATTATCATCATTTGTGTTTAGAGCCCAGCTGAATGATCTGGGCTACACCAGGGCTATAAACCATCTCTAACAATATGCATAAAAACACAATGGTAGCCCTGGAAAGAAGAAAATCTCAAAGAAAATTAAGAACACATATCATTGCATTCACGCTAACAATCTAAGATATGCCCTGGTGTTGGTCACGGTATGAAAAAACAACAACAGGAAGAAAATGATAATACTAAGTGCACAAACATAATTTAAAACTGGCATAAAGTGTCTAAAATTAGCACTGAGCAGTTCACGTGTCCTTAGAACTAAAAATGCACTTAACATATGTACCCATTTATCAATCCTAATAGAACATGTGTATGTCTTTTCGGAAAACGCAAATGTGAATGAACCAGGAAGGCAGAAAATGGAAAACGAAGAAATGACAGAAAGCAAAAGAGCAAGGCAGGATTTATGAGACTGACAAAAAGGAGAACATTTCTTGCACCAATAGTTTCGTTGGCAATGGTGTGCATATGTTGGTGTCTGTGTGTGTGTTTGTACGTGCGTGAGTGTGTTAGCGTGCTTGGGCATGTGTGTAGATGTGTGTGTGTGTGTGTGTGTGTGTGTGTGTGTGTGTGTGTGTGTGTGTGTGTGTGTGTGTGTGTGCGTGTGTGTGGTGTGTGTGTGTGTGTGTGTGTGTGTGTGTGTGTGTGGTTGTGTGTGTGTGTGTGTGTGTGTATGCGTACACAGGTATGTAAACATAGGAGTAAGAGAATGTTTTGGCCACTGTCGCGTAATATACGTTTTACATCGGATAAGTCTGTGTGAATTTTAAAGTCTGTAGTTCACTTTGATACTGTGCGCGTATTTCAGCGTATCATATTCAATAAAGTCCCCATAAGCAAGGTGGGTGTACCAGGCTGAAAATTTGGGTTAAAGTCAAAATCATTAATCTTACATTAATTTGTCTTTCCTGCGCCCATGCGGCTCTCTTCTCTCTCTCTCTCTCTCTCTCTCTCTCTCTCTCTCTCTCTCTCCTCCCCTCTCTCTCCCTCCCCTCTCTCTGTATATATGCATATCATCCCTCTCTCTGTGTATGTATATCACACCACACACACCACCACACACCACACCACACACCACACAACACACAATTGTGTGTGTGTGTGTGTGTGTGTGTGTTGTGGTGTGTGTGTGTGTGTGTGTGTGTGTGTGTGTGGTTGTGGTGTGTGTGTGTGTGTGTGTGTGTGTGTGTGTGTGTGTGTGTGTGTGTGTGTGACACCTGCCAACACGAAATCAGTCTTAACTAGCATATTGCGCATTTTGAGATATACATATCACTGGAAAATGTACATTCTGCTGATTGTTTTGGTACTTTAATAAAGCTTGTACTCAAAAAAATGTAGAAGTTATGTATGTTTAAAGTCATTAAGTTATATGACGGCCATTTTCAGAAAACGGCCTCTAAAGTTTTTGTGTGCTCTCCTACACATTTTCCTTAAAATTTCTTTATTTGAAGGCTTTGACCCTGTTTGTTTCTAATTTTAGCTGTCATTATCTGAAAGATGCACCAAAGAGCTTTCCGTCAGTTTGTTACATGTGCGGGTACTGTACAGGTTACGGTTCATAATAAGAGACAAAAACAGGTACTTTTGGTAGGAAATTGTGTTCTTTCTGCTGCGATCAGTGCATTAAAATACCATTTTAAACTGATTAATAACATTTTTTCCAAAAAAATTTCTGAGGGGGATAGATTATAGTCTACAGAAATCAATTTTGAGAAAAAGTAAAAACACCCCAGACAGGCCCTCAAGTTACCTTTTCAGCTCCTAGTGCTATTCGACTGATTGCGAGTTAAGACTGATTTCGGGGTGGGAGGTCACACACACACACACATATACGTGTACGCAAGTTGTTTTTGCCCACACTGTGCAGACAGTATAGTGCTGCACAGTCTGCATACTCATTCCCTGGTGGGAGTCCATACTGGATGTTTCCATGTTTCCATAAGCTGTAAGGACAATGGCATGACTTACTGTCGGGATCTTTATAGCACGCTTTTAATATTCTGCATGCATATACCCACAAAGAGTATTTAGGCACTAACAGGTCTACACACATTTTGACCTGGGCGATCGGAAAAGTCTTTTCCCTTTATCTACCTGCGGGAGATATCTAAATGGATCGAACCCAGGACCTTCTGACTTAAGTGTGACATTTACCCACTTGATTGTTGAGTCAGGACATTATGTCCTATTGATTTTCTTAATCCCGGACATTAACTTTCTTAATCCAGGACATTATCACTGATTTTCTTAATCCAAGATATTATCACTGATTTTCTTAATCCCAGATATTATAACTGATTTTCTTAATCCAGGAAGTTATCACCGACTTCCTCAATCCATGACATTTTCATTGATTTTCTCAACCCAGAGCATTATCATCGCTTTTCTCAACCCAGAGCATTATCATCGATTTTCTCAATCAAGAGCATTATCATTCACTTTCTCAATTACCATTGCTTTTCTCAATCTATGACATTATCATTTTCTAATCCAGGACATTATTATTGATTTTTAATGCAAGATATTATCAGTGATTTTCTTAATCCATGACATTATCACTGATTTTCTTAACCCAGGACAATATCATTGATTTTCTTAATCCAGGACAATATCATTGATTTTCTCAATCCAGGACAATATCATTGATTTTCTTAATCCCGGACATTATCACTGATTTTCTTAATCTCGGACATTATCATCTTTTTTAATCTAGGACATTATCATTGATTTTCTTAATCCAGGACAATACAATCCAGGACAATATCATTGATTGTCTTAATCCCGGACATTATCACTGATTTTCTTAATCTCGGACTTTATCATCTTTTTTAATCTAGGATATTATCAGTGATTTTCTTAATCCAGGATATTATCATTAATTTTCTTAATCCAGGACATTATTACCGATTTTCTCAATCCAGGACATCATCATTTTTTTTTAATCTAGGACATTATCAGTGATTTTTTTTAATCCAGGACATTATCCTTGATTTTTTTAAATCCAGGATATTATTAGTGATTTTCATAATCCAGGACATTATCACTGATTTTCCTTATCCAAGACATTATCATTGATCATCTAAATTCCAGACATTATCACTGATCATCTTAGTAATCCCAGACATTATCACTGATCATCTTAATCCCAGATATTATCTCTGATTCTCTTAATCCAGGACGTTATTGTTGATTTTCTCAATTACCATTGCTTTTCTCAATCCAGGCCATTATCATTTTTTAATCCAGGATATTACTATTGGTTTTGTTTTAATCCAGGACATTGTCATCAACTTTTAAATCCAGGGCATTATCATTCTTTTTTTCAACCCAGACAATATCAGTGATTTTCTTAATCCAGGGCATTATCACTGATTTTCTAAGTCCAGGACATTATCCTTGATTTTTCTTAATCCAGGAGATTATTAGTGATTTTCTTAATCCCAGACATTATCATTGATCATCTTAATCCCGGACATTATCAATGATTTTCTTAATCCCAGATACTATCAATGATTTTCTTAATCCAAGACGTTATTACCGATTATCTCAATCCAGGACATTATCATTGATATTCTCAATCAAGAGCATTATCATTCATTTTCTCAATTACCACTGCTTTTCTCAATCCAGGACATTATCTTTTTTTTTTAATCCAGGACATTATCATTGATTTTTTTTATAATCTAGGACGTAAGCACTGATTTTCTTAATCCAGAGCATTCTCACTGCTTTTCTCAATCCAGGATATTATCATTTTTTGATCCAAGACATAATCAGTAATTTTCTTAATCCAGGACATTATCACTGATTTTGTTTATCCAGGACATTATCACTGATTTTGTTTATCCAGGACATTATCACTAATTTTGTTTATCCAGGACATTATCATTGATTTTCTTTATCCAGGACATTATCATTGATTTTCTTTATCCAGGACATTATCATTGATTTTCTTTATCCAGGACATTATCATTGATTTTCTTTATCCAGGACATTATCATTGATTTTCTTAATCCAGGACATTATACTGATTTTCTTAATCCAGGACATTATCATTGATTTTCTTAATCCAGGACATTATCACTGATTTTCTTAATCCAGGACATTATCACTGATTTTCTTTATCCAGGATATTATCATTGATTTTCTTTATCCAGGACATTATCATGATTTTCTTAATCCAGGACATTTACTGATTTTCTTTAATCCAGGACATTATCATTGATTTTCTTAATCCAGGACATTATACTGATTTTCTTAATCCAGGACATTATCACTGATTTTCTTAATCCAGGACATTATCACTGATTTTCTTTATCCAGGACATTATCAATGATTTTCTTAATCAGGGCATTATCACTGATTTCCTTAATCTGGGATTTTATCACTGATTTTTCTTAATCCAGGACATTATCAATGATTTTCTTAATCCAGGACATTATACTGATTTCTTAATCTAGGACATTATCATTGATTTTCTTAATCCAGGACATTATCATTGATTTTCTTAATCCAGGACATTATCACTGATTTTCTTAATCCGGGACATTATCACTGATTTTCTTAATCAGGACATTATCATGATTTTCTTTATCCAGGACATCATCAATGATTTTCTTAATCAAGGCATTATCACTGATTTCCTTAATCCGGGACATTATCAATGATTTTCTTTATCCAGGACATTATCATTGATTTTCTTAATCCAGGACATTACTGATTTTCTTAATCCAGGACATTATCATTGATTTCTTAATCCAGGACATTATCACTGATTTTCTTAATCAGGACATTATCAATGATTTTCTTAATCCAGGACATTATCACTGATTTTCTTTATCCAGGACATTATCAATGATTTTCTTAATCCAGGACATTAATCACTGATTTCCTTAATCCGGGACATTATCATTGATTTTCTCAATCCATGATATTATCATTGATTTTCTTAATCCAGGGCATTATCACTGATTTTCTCAATTATAAACTGCTTTTCTAAATCCAGGACATTATCATGTTTTTAATCCAGGACATTGTTATTGATTTTTTCATTCCAGAATCATATCACAGATTTTCTCATTTCAGGACATTATGACTGACGTGTTTTTCGTTGTTGTTTTTTTTTTTTTTTTTGTGACTACAGGACATTATACATATACATTACATTTTCTCAGTCCAAGGCATCATCATTGATTTTTTCAACCCAGGACATTTTGTCCCATTGTCTTAACATCCGGACAGCATACTGGTGATGATGTCCAGACTGCACTGAAACCCCCTCCCCCCCCCCCCCCCCCCCCCCCCCCCCCCCCCCCCCCCCCCCCCGCTCACCACTGCCACTAGCAGTGAGTGAGTCACTCAACCATGTAAACATTCTGTCCCCACATCAGAGCTGTTCTATGATAAAAATGATGATAATAATGATGACAATGATAATGATAATAATATAATAATAATAATAATAATAACAATAACAACAATAATAATAACAATAATTCTGTCCGCACACCAGAGCCGTTCTATGAATAATAATAATAATAACAATGATGATAATGATGATGATAATGACGATGATGACGATGATAATATTGATGATGATGATGACGACGACGAGGATGATGGTGATCATCCTGATGATCATTATGACGATGACGACGACGACGACGACGATGATGATGATGATGATGATGATGATGATGATGATTCCATTTGTACAGTTCACGCAAACAGTTCACGTGAGAGAATGCTCACTGCGCGCGCTCTACATACAAATATTTTCAAAAATAGTAATAATAAATCACGGACAGAGAGAGAGAGAGAGAGGGGGGGGGGGGTTGTCATGTTACTACATTAATGCGGTGTAAACATAGTTGAATACACAAATCAAATACATCAGCGCTGAATTAACACAGTTCATCACAAATAAACAACAGATTATATCATGAAATAAGAAATACGTAGTAGTGATATACTAGTCAACAAAAACATATAAATCACCTGATATATAATCTTCCAGACATATACACACATCTGATTGATTGATTGATTTGAATGATTTTGTTAAATTTTTACGTCGACACCCACCTCAGGCGTTATGGCCGATGGAGATAACCATCCCAGAGAAATGGGAGACTTACCTAATCCTATACTGACACCACCAGAACAACAATGATGTTAAGATGGGACAGTAAGAAGGCCAGTTTTAATATAGCACACCCCGGCATTCGAACCCACAACCATTAGCATGTGAATCCGACGCTCACCCAGCCGAACTATTGAGGCCCGCACACACATCTAGGAAAACATACACGTATAAATATACTCATACACATAAATGAGCCACATACATAGATTAGAGGAGGGCGGGGTTTGCTGCTGTTGTTGGTAATTATGTGCGCGTCGCACACCCTGACAACAAAAGCGGCCAGAAATGCAAATGGCAACGCATAATTAATACACAAAGGTTTAGGCATTATAACGTCTGCATATAATTATGTTGCCCTGGGAGATGGGGAAAAACCTCCACACTCTATCCACATACAGGACATACCCAGCTGTGTTTGAACCCTAGACTCCCGAAAGGTCCCGATGTCCTTCGCATTTGACCTCCGCACCCGTCGTATGTTAGTTACACCAGCACTAACCGCTGAGTTTGTGGAATTTGTTTTGTCAGTGTTTCCTTTTGCAGAACTTAATTTTCAGCGTGTCGGGATGTAATGTTCAGATCTAATGAAGTGTGTTGTGTAAACCTTTTGATAGCTTGTGTCAGTCCGTTTTTATACTTACGTATAATATATAATATGTATATATATATATCGTTCGTTCGTTGTTTGATTTAACGTCTTGTCACTGTAAGTGATTAATCCAAATGGCAACACATAATTAATAAACAAAGGTTTAAGCATTATAAGTTACGTCTGCACACATGTTTACCTGGGAGATGGGGGAAAAACCTCCACACTCTTTCCACAGGACATGTGTGTGTGTGTGTGTGTGTGTAGACAACTGTTTATCGTCAGCTGATCACTTTCAAAGACCTGAAGAAAGCATCTTGCCCGAGGCCCTCGGCAGGTTATGAACAAGCATTAATTAACGAGTCAAATCTATCGAGAAACTCCAAATATAAAACTGCACGAGTTTCCAAAACCGGTCAGCAGCCCAACAGTTTGTCTAATTTGTTAAATGTAATCTTCCTCTTCAAAAACATCTATACAAAAACAAATAAGTCAGAGGAATGACTATTTTACTTGGATGCACCGCTGTGTTATGAAGGTCTATTGCCGAGCTCTATATCATATCCCTGCTAGGACCTAAAATGTGTAATGCGCCTATTACACAATCCTTCGCAGAAGGAAATAATCCCAACAAACATTATCAAAATAATGCATACAAAAGAACATGTACAAAATTCAGCAATAAATCTGAGTAATGTTTGAGATGTTTAGTCTAGATCTAAATCCTGAAATTATTCTTTCTTTCTATTTTTTTAAAGTGAAAGCAAAGCCTTACCAACTCACCAAGAACGTCCTTAACCTTGAATTCAGCAGTGTCTGCATTTCTACGTGTCACACACTCGTATTAATTATAGGCCTACATGTCGAGTCACGGGGTTTCAATTATACAGGTCGAGCCACGGGTTTCATTTCACTGAAAACATTTCTTTGTCAAATAAACCAAATGTAGCCTATGTGAAGAAATCGTGTGGCCAGCGATGGATACAGATTCTTCATGAATCAGTGGCTTGATGACTGCTGAGGTCTCATTCAGTTTCAGGCTCTTAAAATGGCGTCTCCGCCTTTGGTATAGGTTCAATATGCACTGATGCCATTCCTCCTTTGGTATAAGCTCAAAACTCACATTTTCTCCTCTGCATATAATCCTGACCTCACTCAACCCCCACTGCAGCTTGTCTCCACTCGGTGTGGAATCACATTGTAATACATATTTGTATATAATATGTTCTCTGTAATTTTCCATTGCTTTTCTTCTTTTTCCCCATTTATAGCCATGTGTGTGTGCATGCGTGCGTATGTGTATGTTCAGCGCTTAGATTTGATTTCTATCAAGATTTTGCGCTACATAAATAAAATTATTGTAATTATTATTATTATATTATTATGCCACTTGATGCATGTAATGGAGAAGATCCAAAATGACAGTTCAAAAGCCAAAATACGGCAAAAGCCATAAGCCTGTCCACAAGCCATATACATAGGCAAAAGCATGCAGACTAGTCCTATCCAGCTACGGGCTTTATGTCTTTGTATCAGTCTGTCAGTGAAACAACCTAGGCTGCAGTGTGGTGAAATGTGTATCCCCATCTAGTATGCATTAAAAAAAACTACAAATGGGTGAAAACACATCCTGCCCCCCAGTACAAACTGGGACCGCATCAACGACCTATACATTCACATCACAGAAACCCCCATCACCTAACAAGTAAACAACACACTTGTCTCGTCAGCCAACCAACACGATTTACTCATTTAGGCTATCATAATCATTTCCATCACCCCCACTCCGCCATTCCATCTTTCATTCCCAATCAAAATCGTTCAAACAGATGAAAACACATCCAGCCCCGCACTGCCAACTCACCGTAACAACACCTAACTCGAACCTGCGATGAGATCTATGGAGTAGATCTGTTACGTATCAGAAGACAATCGTCTGCTACAAAACCAAACGAAATGTTTGCGTTTACAGTAAATTTGATGCATATTCTATGGGTAAAAATCATTTGAGTAGCTTTAGTTGGACAGAAACAGCAGGGTAGTTCGAATTTATGTGAAAATTTTACATCTAAATTAATGGATCTAAAAGTATTTCTCTCGGAATACTAGAACTAGGACAACCATCTTGCAAAACGATGTGCCTGCACGATTTGGGGGGAAAAATGTTGATCTTACCTGCAGAATACCATGCAATAGTAGGCTATATTAACTCCACTTAACTAATGCTATTAATTTTCCTTCCATTTCTTTCTCAATTTGTGCACGGCCGTTAAAACCAGCCACCTTGATTAGATAAACGTATGCAGGTATGTAAATATTCTTGCGCGTGGCTAGATCTAAAAATATACGCCACAATGATATCATTAGTTTTATTATTTCGAAAATACAGACCTGTTTTCATCGTGCAGGCTTTCTTCAGTAATCGGACATTTCGTGAAAATGAGTCGCTCTCACACTAAATGACAAATGTACGCTTAAAAGAAAAACTTGCCATATTAGGAAATCAAACTGGCATTAATGAGAGTCGTACTCGTAACTCTCTTAAGTTTTCGTCATCCATTCACCTGTACGTGTTCGATAAAGTCTTACATACTTTCTCTTAGGATTGCATACTTTCTCTTAGGATTGATAATTGGGTACATGTATTAATTGCGTTTATGGCTCAAAGGAAATGTGATGTGCAGAAGCAATTTTAGGTAATTTAGGCCTGTTTTCGTATGTTTTAGTGTCTTTAATTATGTTTAAATTTCTAATATGTTTTTTTTAATCCCCTGTGCGATAAATTGGACGGGGTGATCAACGCCAGGGGCAACTTCCTAGATTATGTGCGTTAATGCATTGATATGTGTGTACTTAATTTTCTTTTCTTTTCTTACATGTTGAAGTATTGTATATTTTGAAATGGTTATAGTCCAGATATGGCTCTATGCAGTCGGCTGGGCTTTAAACAAAAATAACAATAACAATAGCTGCCGTATTAGAAAATCAAATTGGCATTAATCAAAAATCTGTTAAGTTCTCGTCACCCAGCTTAGTCTGTAACCCTTTGACTCCCACACCATATCCACCAACTACAAAAACTGGAACTATTTGACTCCCTCAGCCTATCCACCAGCTTCCTGCAGGAAGCTGGTGGATAGGCTGAAGGAGTCACAGGGTTAAGTTTTTGCTTTTTTAGCATGGTTGACAATGCAGAATGCTGGTGGACAGGGTGCGGGAATCAAAGGGTTAAGTCAGTAGGCTATATGTCTGTGCATATCAAGGGATAGGGAGACATGCAGCTAAAAGTTGTGTCGCTTGGTACCATCGGTTCGCTGTGCTACACACACACACACACACACACACACACACACACACACACACACACACACACACACATACACACGCATACACACACACACACAACCATGCACACACGCACACACAACTAATATCACTTATAGTGAAAAGACGTTAAATCAAGCAACGAACGAAGCAACACGCACGCACGCACACACACACACACCAAACCCCACACACACACCACACACACACACACACACACACACACACACACACACACACACACACACACACACACACACAAATACATACGCGCGCGCGCGCACACACACACACACACACACACACACACACACACACATTCACATCAACAACATTGCTGCTTTACTCAACCAGTATCAGTTCAGTTTGGAGGCAAATGTTCTGTTGTTTTAAAAAGAAGGCAAACAGTCAAACTAACTTTGAACAGAGAAGTTTACTATCAAAATTGTCCAAGTCTGAAACAAACTGAAGAGAGAGAGAAGAAAAGAGAAGAGAAGAGAAGAGAGAGAGAGGGAGAGAGAGAGAGAGAGACAGACAGACAGACAGACAGACAGACAGACATACAGACACACAGAGAAGACAGAGAGACAGAGACAGATAGAGACAGAGATATCCCATTCTGGTCAATACGATACATTTAGCAAACTGTCACCACATAAAGACAGTATCATTTACCAAGCAATGATCATCCACTTCTCTCATTGTTAATTCAAGGTACTTTCTCATTATTATGCCACCTTCGTGTAGAGCAGCAACGGAGGTCCTCCACTCCTCTCGTTCTGAGCCAGGTTCTATGAACATTCTTGGAGCTTTCTCTCTTACTTTTTCCTTCTGGTGTCCAGTGTGTCGTACACGTGTCCTTCGTACTTTCCAACATCTCCTGGATGTGTTCCTCATTGGCAAGAATGACTAAACCCTCTCCGCTGAGATCGGTGAGGCGGAAAGGATTTCTGTGTAGGCACTTCAATTTGAACATATCCATCTGTCCAGAAATTTTGAGAGAGCTTTTCTAGGGAAAATACTCACCCTCTGCCTAAGCCATATTCCGTGAACTGGACGATTTCTCTGACAGGGATTTTTGGGTCCTACATGCCTGGTCTGTGGGTTGATGGTTTGTGGTAAACTGTATCCCGGGCATTGACTGTTAGACGTTACGGGAAGGTTTTTTATAAGCTTGCACCGCACATAGCATGACTGAACCTCGACGTGCCCAATTCTTATTGGGGATGTCTTGACTGTAGGCTTCCTTTCCTTTCCTTTGGTGCCCACGATCTTGAGGATGATCATTCCGGCACATAAAGGGGGGGGGGGGGGGGGGGGTTGTAGACACAGTCCATTCGAAAGCTCCGATCATTTCACTATTCTCATTGTCCGTAGACATTGCTAAAAATCCGTTACCGTAAGGGCCACGTGGTGTCCAGAAACTCACTGTTGGGCGGAGGCTCGCGACACAAAAGCATCGACTGTTGCTGCCTCTACTGTTTCGTTGGGAAGATGGTTCCAGTCCCCAACAGTCCTGGGTAAAAATGAGCCACCCCTGTACTGAGTTCTGGTGTTGATGAGGCAGAACTGCTGGTTGTGGGTACGGCGCTGTCGTGGTGGGGATGAGACTAGCTTGCTCCTGATAATTGGGCACTGGATTAGTCCATGGTGGATTTTATAAATGAACCCCAGGCGTGTGGTTCTTCTTCGCTGCTCAAGAGATGGCCAGCCCTGTTGATCGATCAATCGGCTTCTGCAAGCTTCGTCTGTTTTAAGATCTAAAGAGTCCTTCTCTTTGAGGTAAGTAGCAACGTCCTATGAAACTGAGTCTAAAAACTCTTCTGCCACAATCAGATTCAATAAATGTTCGTAGTTTTGTTCAGTTCCAGCCATCTCGATCCAACGGTCAATGTAGCGCGTCAGTCGGATTAGAAAACAGGGAAAGCTTACTTTATACTTCCTGTTCCGGTGTAGCTGTATGAAATATATCTCGGAAGCCATCTCGAGTGCAACGAAACTTGGTAAGTAATGATTCTTTCTGCAGTTGGTACGTTAAAGATCTTGCTGCTGCTGATGAACTGTGTTTCAGGCTCAAAGCCTGTCCTTCCAAAAGGCTTGACAGCGAAGATACTCACATATCTTCTGCTACTTGTTTAGCTTTGTGTGGTTCTCAAATCTAAACAAGAAAGTGTCCATTTCATCTTTGGGCTCTTTGATTTTGTAATTTTCGGTAGGGGAGCCTTAACTGACTGCTGTTCTGTCCACAGTTGTTTTGAAGATCTCTTTCTATAATCATCTTTTCATATTCCAAACGCTCTCGCCGTGTAAATTGTAACTCCAATTTCTCCTTTTCCGCTTGTCTCTCCCTCTCTCTGTCTTCTCTATCAGCCTCCAGTTTCTCTCTCTCCGCCTGTCACTCTTTCCGCTCGTAACATTGTTCGGTGTATGCTTGAACTTTTTCAGGATCTGTAATACACATTCTCTCTGCTTGTTTGAGAAAACTTTCAAATTCTTCGTCACTTGCAGCTTTAGATATGTCGAAAAAGGTAGCCCTACCTAGAACACAAAGTACCTACTACAAACAAACTCCTTAATTTTTAAACCAAACATAATCCAAAATATTTTACCTGCATCACATGTAAAATGTAATATATCACGTCGAGGTCATCAAGTTGTCATAAACGCGTCTGTCGTACTTTCCAACATCTCATGGATGTTTTCCTCATTAGCAAGACTGACCAACTCGTTGTTGTTGGCTCCCCCAGTCTCTTACAGCGAAACGAACAGACTCACGTCTTTTTCTCTGCTAGGTGATAAGTTGTCAAAACAAAACAAAAAAGGTTTCAAGGGAAGTAAGTCTAATTGTTTCCATTACATTAATAAGACAACAGGCGCATGACTTTATACAATATTCATAACATTAATAAGAAGACAGCGCCATGACCTTATACACCATTCATGACACAGTGAAGGGCAGTCCGGGTGATGTCATCCTGCTCTCTTCAGAAGACATGCCCAATCCATCTCCATCGTCTTTTCATCATGATGAATGCCCATACACTCTTGACTGTTGGTTGCAGGTGGCGTTGGACCTGAAGATTTA
>JAPXFY010000027.1:46245856-46253356 GCA_030674185.1 Monoplex corrugatus
TTTGGAGAATAGCGCTACGTAAAAACGATTCATAACAATAATAATAATAATAACGCTTTTTCCATCATTTGCTCATTCCCCCACCCTTTGCTGGACGCTGGTGGACATGGGAAAGGAGTGAAAGAGTTCAAATCCGCGTCTGTCTGCTCCTGCTTCAGTTGTCAAGTCAGCAGTTTCCGCGCTCAGAACACATTTATTTTATAATTGAATGACGCCAAGTTCAAGTTCATACTGCTCATAGCCCAGCCGACTACTAGAGCCATATCAGGGCTAACACCACGTCAAAAACGACAACCGTAATGATGCCATAGATGCCATGTGATGCGTAAGTCATAAACCTGTACTTAAGCCCCATGCGTCTGTTACAGTTGAGGAGGGAAAAGTTGACCCCTGACCCTGACGTCGTTGGGGAGTGAGATAGTGGAGACTAACTTCTCTTGGGTCCAAAATTATCAGGGTGGTACCCATCTCCTCTTCCTCAACGCTTTACCTTCCTTAACCCCGACCAAGGTCAGGTTCCCAGTCGCAGCTGGGAAGTGAGAAGGTCACACACACTGAATTGATCCCGACCAGATTCGAACACAGACTGGAAGTAAAGAGCTCGACCAATAAACCAACCACCCCTCTGAAGACCACACGTAGAGAGCCAACACTAAAGGCCAGTGTCCAACGCCAACAATCAACTGCACCATTAACAGCCAATTGAGAGCAGAGTCCAAAAGGCCAATGAAAGTGAGCTGGCCAGTTTTACCCTCCACATCTAAAACACCCATCCCCATGGAAACAAAAGCCAGGCAATCTTTGTACCCACACTGATTTACCTTAGTGCCAGACCTGGACTTTCGATTTAAACAAAACCCTGGAAAGAAAGATCACATCATATGTGGCGTAATGTTTCAGAAAAGCGGCAGGAATAAAAAAAACAAAAACGGCAGGAATAAAAAAAAAAAAAAAGACAGAGTGAGAGAGAGAGAAAGAGAAAGAGAGAGAGAGAAAGAGAGAGAGAGAAAGAGAGAGAGAATAGAGAGTGAGAAAGAGAAAGAGAGAGAAAGAGAGAGAGAAGAGATAGAGAGAGAGAAAGAGAAAGAGAGAGAGAAAAAGAGAGAGAGAAAGAGAGAGAGAGAGAGAGAGAAAGAGAGAGAATAGAGAAAGAGAGAAAGAGAAAGAGAGAGAGAGAGAGAAAGACACAAAGAGAGAGAGAAAGAAAGAGAGAAAGACAGACAGAGAGAGAAAGAGAGAGAAAGACAGAGAGAGAGAGAGAGAGAGACAGAAAGAAAGAGAGACAGAAAGAGAACGAACGAACGAAACGAACGAAAATTTTATTCAAAAGGCCTTGGCCACATTTGAAGGGGGAAACATAATCATACTTATATCAGCACACAAGCTCAATTCTATTGATTTACAAATGTATCTCGAAGTTTAAATGCCTTGTATAAATAAATAGCAAACTGCTTTACTACAGATTCGTCTTTGGATGAGAGTAACATTACCAATCTAAACAAACATGGTCGTCTAAAAAAATTAATAGGTATAAATTTCGCTCTGAACTGAATCAAATTTTGACAAACCAAGGCAAAATGTAGTTCATCATCAACATCCATACCACAAAGGGGACATAATAAATCATTTTCAGCAACTTTCCTGTGATAAAAGTGATGTTTCTTCAAATCAGAAATTCCAAATCTAAACTTGGTCATAACCCTCTTAATATGCCTGTCTATTGGTAATGACAAATACAGTGGGAAGCAATGCGATGGATTAATCAAACGGTACATACTGTATCTATTACTGTCCTCCATATTTGAATGCCAGTTTTGCCATTGGTTGTCAATTAATCTATCACGAAGAGAGCGCAAAAACACACCTTTACTTCCAACACCCTGATTAATCCAAGCATAACCAAATCCATTTTCAAATAACATCCGTCTGACTGTTGATACCCAGTTTGCCTTTCCTCTTTCATCTAATAAGCAAAGCATGTTATAAGCCTTTTTGGGTAACCTGGATCGGTTCATTTGAGTTAGTTTTATCCAATAGCGAATGCATCTAACTGCTGAAAGAATATGCAAGGGATATCTGTTAGTCTCAGCATAAACAAGATTATTTGGTGTTCTTAAAGATACTCCCAGAAATTTTTTGAGCGCAAATAAATGTATTTTTTCACAATGCGTAACTGCAGCATCTAGACCCCATATTTCTGCACCATACAATATTATCGGTTGGATTTGAGAATCAAAAAGTTTAATAAACAAGTGGAAAGAGCTATTGTTTAACCTCCTCAAATTCTGCATAATAGATAATAAACCTCTTTTACCCTTATCTGCAATATCTTTACAGGCAAAAGTGAAACTTAGACGAGTCGAAAAATAAATACCTAAATATTTGTACACATTAACAACAGACATCATAACACCACTGAAAAACCATCTTTCCCTTGCAGCCAGATATCCACCTTTTCTGAAGACAATGATGTTGCTTTTAGACATATTAACTTTTAACTGAAGCCGAGAAGCAGATCTGTCTAAGCTATCCAACTGTCGTTGAAGACCTATCACTGTTTCCGCTAATAGCACAATGTCGTCTGCAAAAAGCAAAATAAATAATTCTAAAGCATCATTCAAAAAACAGGCTCCATGACGACCGTTTTCAGTAACTTCTCTAGTAACCTCATTAATGAATAAAGAAAATAAAATAGGACTACATACATCCCCTTGCTTCACACCAGCTGTACAGTTGATACAATCAGACAAAGCACTTCCACATCTCACTCTTGCCTTAACACTTTCATACATACTCATAACACATTTAAACAGTTTTCCATTAACGCCATTTTTTAACAAAATAGGCCATAATAAACTTCTGTTGATTGAATCAAAGGCTTTCTCAAAATCAATAAAGGCAACATAAAGTTTGCGATTTAATGTAAATTGCTTCTGAACAAGTGCCATCAGTGTAAACATATGATCTATAGTAGAATAATCTCTCTTGAAACCAGCCTGAAATTCCTCAGTTATATTATTTGCCTCGACCCATTTTTGCAGTCTACTGTTAATTATTGTGCTATACACTTTACTGGTTATGTCACAAATAGATATGCCTCTATAGTTATTAGGATCATTAACATTACCTTTTTTATAGAGAGGAATAACAATGGATTCGGACCAGTTCTTTGGGAAGATGCCGTTATCAAACAAAAAGTTATAGAATGTCACTAGAAAACCAACAACATGATCGCATCCAACAGCATTTTTCAACAATTCACCGATGACTCCATCTAGACCAGCTGATTTGCCATTTTTTAATTTTCTTAGAGCTACTAGTACCTCATGTGTGGAGATTGGTTCATTTAAATGCTGTATTTCTTCATTCGCTTCATTTTCTATTTCTTCTAAATTATCAACATTATTCGAAGCATCTTTCTGCAGCAAGTCTTTGAAATGCCTAAACCATGTTTCAATACATACTGTATTTCTAGGCTGTTTTCTTTTCGAAGAAATCATACTGATGGTGCTCCAAAAGCCTTTCTGGTCATTCATTGAGTTTACTAGCTTGTCTATCAAAGCCATATTGTACTGCTCTTCCTTAAACTTTTTAAACTTATTGTATTCACGTCTTGCACGGCAATAATTATATCTATCATTTGCAAGTAAAGTGCGTCTAAAAATCTGCAATGAATTTCGAACTTTCTTCTTTAGAGTAACACATTCCTTGTCAAACCAGGGATTCGCTTTTTTACGCCTACCAATAATAACACTTTTTTTCATACACTGAGCTGCGTCTTTTATACAAGAATTAAACAATTCTAGAGCAACATTTATATCAGAGTACACCATGTCTCTAGCTGTCTCTAATCTTTGGTTTAGTTCCCCTGATCTTAAGTTATGAGTGTATGTTCCTTGAAAATCTTCATCCCAAACAAACTTATCTAATGAATGCGAAAAATCCTCTTTTTGTTCCAATACGCAGTTGCTATCTTTCATGTGAAGCCTAAACTCTACAGGCATGTGGGTGGATTCTATCCGATCTGCAACGTTAAGATGACAACAATCAGCTATCCTGCTATATAAATCACAAGACATGATAAAATAATCATTAACACTGCACCCAGAATCAGAAATAAACGTGTAACGTCCATGAGAATCCCCATGGCACTCACCATTTAAAACATGTAGATAAAAAACACTGCACATGTTCAGTAATAGTTTGCCATAATTATTTAGTTTGTCATCCTCAGAGTGCCTATTTGTATACACTGGCTGACTGTTCAATCCCAAGACAGAATCATTATCATGATCTTTACATACATGGGAAATATTTGCGATTCTACTATTCAGGTCTCCACATATCAAAATGAAAACATCATCAGACTCAATCAAAAAGTCACACAGAAAATCTTCTAGCAAAGAAATGCCATTATCACAATCAAAAAATGAATAATAAGGAGAACCTTCTGGAGGACGATACGTGCATACAAACAACACATCTTTCTCTGTACCAAACAAAAATTTGTTTATAAGAAAAACACACGTGTTATGAACATTGGTTTCAATTTCCTTTACATATTTACATAGATTTCTTTTAATAAGACACACAACACCTCCAGATCGTCTCCCCTGCATAGACAACTTCTGAGCAGGTTTATAGAACATTTCAAAATCAGTGAAGCAATTGTTATGAAAAGTATCAAGAAATGTTTCAAAAATGCAAACAAAATCAAATGATTGAATGTAATTAACAAATTCATTGTTATGTAACTTTGACAATAAGCCATCAACATTCCAACTAAGAAATGAAAAGGAGCAATTTATAATACTTTGTACAAGGGACTGAACCCCATGATCAACCACACTGTCAATGTCACTCCTAACATTTGCCACACTTGGCCTATCTAAGCATGTTTGGCTTGACACATAGCCAGGTGAAGCGACCACCAAGTTAGCAACATTGAGTGCGCTGCCAACATAGTTTGCACGTGAAGGTGACGGTTCACTATAACTGTCGACCTGAACCGGGAAAACCGGTGCTAGGGCAATTTGTCTACCCTCAGCAAAAACTGTCACAGGCCGGCCACACCCCTATCTTAATTCTACCAGATTATTCTTATCATCTAAATAGTACTTCTTGCCATCAACAATCAAATGATCATGTACAAGCATTGCTCTTTTGCCCTCTTCACGAGCCTTTTTAAGATATGGTGTTAACAGTTTCCTGACATTTCTTACTCTCACAGTAAAGTCTTCACTAATGAATAGGGTTGTTCCTTGCAGCTTCTTTCTGGCTTTCAGGATGGCTTGTTTTTGTTTATAGAATGTGCAGCAAGCCATAACTGGAGAGTCCATTTTTGAATTTATGCGATGCACTCTCTCAAATCGGATGTCATCAGACATCTCTAGCTTAGTGATAATGTCTTTCAGCATGCCTTCACACTGATCACTGGTTTCATTTTCCTGTCTTATCATACCGTGGATGACGATGTTGTTTCTCCTGGAACGTCCCTGCAGGTCGTCCACTCTCCTGGCCAGGTCTTGGTTCTCCCTCCTCAGGCTCTGCACCTCCTCCTTCAGCTGCCCCACCTCCCCCTGCAGCTTTGTGTACTGATCACGCAACATGATCACTTCAGCTTTCACGTCGTCCATTTTCTTATATATATCATCACGTATATCGTCCATCTTCTGGTTCAGTGAAACGTTCATGGAAGTTAATGTGGTCATAATGTCTACCAAAGATGGATTTTGGGACATACCTTGGGGCGTGAAGTCTTGGGGTGATCGAGCCGGAGAAGAAGTACTACTATTCTTCTGAGTGTAGCTTTGCATCCTGGTTTGTCTTGTATTGGTGGTTTTGCTGCTTTTATCACTGTCCACTGGGCCGGGGTGGGGGTGAACGTCTCCTGCTCGTTGCAATAGGTCGCAAAAAACAAATTGAACGAGGAGCAAACCTACTGTGACACCGGCTTGCATGTTACGAAGTATCAATGTCCGTGTAAACACTTTGTTTTTCATTCGCCGATACATATAATTTACGTATACGGACAAGAAACTGCCACATTTCGCCCTGAAATCGATGCCCTCCGCTGGCATGGCTCTCCACACTGCAGTCCGCAAAAATTAGGGATCCAATATGGTGCAACAACGTCGTAGTATGCAGAAATTCGGCCAACCGCGCAGACACCGACCATCACTCTCAAGCCGCCATCTTGTTCCCCCGAGACAGAAAGAGAGAGAGACAGAGAGAGAGAGGCATGTTTAGAAACGAAGAGGTCCGAAACATGATCGGACCAACACCTATCAACCATCACATCAACCATCACATCAACCATCACATCAACCATCACATCAAACAGTAACGGACCAAGTGGTTAGGCCACCTGACCAGGATGCCAGTCAACCAGCCAGCCCTTCCAGGTTTTGGATCAAATAGTCTGCTTGTCTGGATGGAGAACAGGTAAGTAATTAGTCATAGGGGTACAGTGATTAGCGTGACAGAAAAAAGATTAAAGATCGAGTTCGAATCTCACTAGTTCTGTCTAAAGCATCGTGGGATTTTTCGGCCCCAACCAGCTTCTACCCAGAACTGAGTAAGCCATGGTCTCGTTGGAAAGACCGGGACCACACTGTCGAGTCTCATCCACTTCACGGATGCGTCACTGAGAGTGCTGCTCACAAGTCCTTACCAACACTGCAGGTGTCGGTATCTTTCAGGCTTGGTTTACGCCAGGGCATATAACTACTGGAAGGGCACAGTACAAGCCCTGTTGCGCAGTCTCAATCCAAAATGGAATTCCTTGGCAAACGTTGCCATCATCCCCATCATCATGCAGCACCATTCATAACGTTGTGAAAAATTGCCCCTGACTGTGTGAAAATTGTGAAAAATTGTTCCTGACTGTGTGAAAATTGTGAAAAATTGTTCCTGATCCTGTGACCATTGTGAAAAATTGTCCCTCAATTGTTCCTAAGTCTCTGACCATTCAAGTGGCATTGAAGACGGGACAGGGGGAAAAAAAGAAGAAAATAAAATTAAGAATTATGAACACTCTGTTTGTATCTACAAACCAGATGACCCCCCGCACCCACCCACCGATCCCCTCCCCCCCCCACACACACAGAGACCAGGGCATGAGATGTGAGAAGTCCAGGGTTCGAATCTTGGTCAGACGATGATTCAGCCCCTATCCTCTAATCCACGCAGTCTGCAACAACATTCTGGAATGCGGTCAGCCCTCATAACAGCTTGAGTTCTCCCTGTTCCGTTAATGAAGTGTGATTATGTGTAATGCGATGTGAGCCCAAACACTCCCATAGGGACGCTCCGGGTTTTTTTCAGTATAAACAGTATCTCCACATTCTGGAAAATACTGAGCTAGAAATTTCCTCTTTTTTGTCACTCTCCTTCTTTCTGCCTTGTTCCTTTGTTCTCTGTTATTTCTTCCTATCATTTTCTGCCTTGTTCCTTTGTTTTCTGTTATTTCTTCCTATCATTTTCTGCTTTGTTCCTTTG
>JAPXFY010000027.1:46258356-46263356 GCA_030674185.1 Monoplex corrugatus
AATGACGATGACCACCCTATTCTACGCGAAGAAGTCGAAACAGCAATACGATCGCTGAAAGATGGAAAAGCTGCTGGAGTGGACAACATCCCAGCAGAACTGATCAGGCATGGAGGGGAGGCAGTGACTGACATCCTCTGGAAAATCTGCAACAAAATCTGGCAGACGGGAGAATGGCCGACACCTTGGACCCAGTCACTAATCATCACACTTTCCAAGAAAGGCAATTTACAACTATGCCAGAATTACAGAACGATCAGCCTTATCAGCCATGCTAGCAAAGTGATGCTGAAAGTCATTTTGAACAGACTGAAACCACAGGCAGAGGAGATCATTGCCGAAGAACAAGCGGGATTTCGCAGTGGTAGAAGCACAACAGAACAAATATTCAATCTCAGAGTCCTATGCGAAAAATACAGCCAACACCAACAGGACATCTACCACGTTTTTATCGACTTCAAAAAGGCATTTGACAGAGTATGGCATGAAGCACTGTGGGCCACCATGAGGAAATACAACATGGGAAGGAAGCTTATTGACACCATCACACAGCTATACGCAAAAGCGAGCAGCGCAATGCTTGTTGGGGGCACAGTGGGGGACTGGTTTCACACATCAGTTGGAGTTCGCCAGGGCTGTCTCCTCTCTCCAACCTTGTTCAACATCTTCCTTGAGCGCATTATGACGGATGCCCTTGAAAACCATCACGGCTCAGTCAGTATTGGAGGAAGGACAATCACCAACTTGAGATTTGCCGACGACATCGATGGGTTGGCTGGAAATGAAGACGAACTTGCCAACCTGGTGAAACACCTGGACGAGACATCATCCAGATATGGCATGGAGATCAGTGCCGAAAAGACAAAGTTGATGACAAACAGCACAAAACCAATAGAAAAGAAGATTACAGTCAGCGGGAGTGAGCTGGAAACCGTGGCTCAGTTCAAATATCTCGGAGCCATTATCAGTGAACAGGGATCGAAAACCGAAGTTCTTGCAAGAGCAGCACAGACAACAGCAGCACTAGCCAAGCTGAAGCCCATCTGGAGGGACAAAAACATCGCCCTCACTTCCAAACTGAAGCTAATGCACGCATTGGTCCTGTCAATCTTTCTCTACGCGTGCGAGTCATGGACACTAACAGCAGAACTGCAAAAGAAGATCCTGGCAGTAGAAATGAGATGCTTTAGAAGAGTGCTTGGCATCTCATACAAAGACCACATTACCAATGAGGAAGTACGAAGAACAATTTCACAGCATGTCAAAAACTATGAAAACCTTCTGACAACAGTAAGAAAAAGGAAACTTCGGTGGTATGGTCACGTGACAAGAACTAACGGACTATCAAAAACAATACTCCAAGGAACAGTTCAGGGGGGAAGAAAGAGAGGCAGACAGAGAAAAAGGTGGATGGACAATATTGACGAATGGACAGGAAAAAGCTTTGCCACGACCCAGACCCTTGCTCATGACAGACAGAGGTGGAGACAGACGGTGCGACGTTCATCCATGTGGAGCCCCCACGACCCTGGATAGGGTTAAGGGACAGGAAGGAAGGAAGGAAGTGCATTGTGGTGATGTAACCCACTGAAGGAGGGCAACACCAAATGTTTGACTCGATGGATTTGCTTTTCATAGTTGGGAACGGTACAGCAGTAACAGAGAGTAGATGAGCAGCACCGCCCTCATAATGCTGACCTAGACAGAATTATCGGCCAAGCCAAAACAGCATTCAAGAAATCCAAAACAAGTGTGACTGCCCGCGTTTAAGCAAACAGGAACCAGAAAAGAAAAAAAACACGAAAAAAGAATAAGAACGCATATTTAATACAAGACAAGACAGGCGCAAATTTTCGGCCAACTGGCCTTTCTCAAGCGTAAGATTACGAACAAACAAACACCAGATACAAAAATCAGGAGGAAAAGTATTTTGTTTGTTTGTAATCCAACGCTTGACAAAGGCCAGTTTGCCGAAAATTTGCGCCTGTCTTGTCTTGTATTAAATACGCGTTCTTCTTCTTTTTTTAAAATTTTTTTTTACTGTTTTTTTCTAGCATTCAAGAAGATCAAAAGCGTCCTTTGCAACAAATGCCTATCAGATAACATCAGGAAGAGAGTTCTTGAAAGTTAAATAGAACCGAAACTGTTGTACTGTTATGAGGCGTGGACAGTCAACAAGCAAAGCCAGAACAAGATTGAGGCAGCCGAGATGTGGTTTCTAAGAAGAATGTTGAGAGTTCCATGGACAGCAAAGAAAATAAACGAGACAGTCTTGAAGGACGCAGACACAAGAAGATCATTAATAAAGAAGATTAGGAAAAGATAGGCAACATTTATAGGCCATTTTATGAGGAAAGGGGAATTTGAACACCTGGTCACAACAGGAAAACTGGGGGGAAAGAGAACAGGGAGAAAATTCTGGACGGACTTGCAGGGTGGCTGAAGACAGAGAGGGTGGGAGATGTACTTGCAACGATAGGGGATAAATTCGTGTGGAGGGCCATGCTTGCCAACGCCACGCGGCAGGGCACATGATGATGATGAGACAGAAGTTGAGGTCTCTACCACCTCATTCCCCAAAGACCTCAAGGTTATAAGACAAATGCTCTTCTTTTTTCTGATCTGTCGTATCCTCAATAATATAAACAACAGAAGTTTGGAATTCGTTCAAAAGGAATTCATCGCACTCGGACAATTCCATACGCGCTCCGCCCAAATCTGCCAGCAATTATCTGAGCCTTCGAAAAACCTTGAGCGCTGGCAAGATCTTGAAACGGAGACTAGTGGGGGGGGGGGGGGGGGGGAGGAGAAGGGATCTTTGACACACTAAGCTGACGCCTCCAGAATGATGGACGCAATAAGATGAACACCGGACAAGACACTAATAGAAAAAAACACACCACTTTTGACACAGTCAGCGTACCGTACACACAATGACATACAGTGGAGCGCATCAGTGGTGTCTACATGTTCACAACTACACGCGCCCCCCACGCTGAGTCACAGGGTTCAGACCATACCATGATACAGTTCAGGCCTAGCGGTTCAACCACCTGCCTAGCCCCCCCTCTCCACTCCCCCCTCCCCCGTTGGGATGCCGGGGGCTCTCTCAGTATAAACAGTATCCCCCCCCCCCCCCCCCTTCTGGAAATTCTGTGCTAGAAATTTCCTGTTGCCTATCTTTTCTGATCTTCTTTATTAATGATCTTCTTGTGTCTGCCTCCTTCAAGATTGTCTCGTTTGTTTTCTTTGCTGTCCATGGAACTCTCAACGTTCTTTTCAGAAAGCATATTTCAGATGCCTCAATTTTGTTTTGGCTTTATGGGCAATATATACTCCTAATCATAATTTAAGGGCCACTTCTTCCTTCCTCTCTAATTTTAAGTTGAAATAATTGACAATGTTTAGAATTGATTCTATGTTTTATTTCATCATTTCCACACCTGTTTTGGAAAAAGAAATTAGCACAATGACCCATTAGTGAACAGCACATGCATTTAAAGGAACATCCCCCCCTTTTCAAAAAACAGAAAGTGTCAGATTTGGCCAATCTGTTTTCAATATCGCGTGTGTCCGCCCCGAGCCTGGATGCATGCTTCACAGCGCCGATGCATCGACCCCACAAGGGTACGGAGTGTGTCCTGAGGGATGGCCGCCCACTCGATCTGCAGGATGTCGACCAGCCTGGCCAGGGTGCCCGGTGGGGGGTGGTTGTCCCTGATGCGCCTCCCGAGCACATCCCAGAGGTGTTCAATTGGGTTCAGGTCAGGTGAACACGCTGGCCAGGCCATACGGACGACTTCATGCTGCTCCAGGAAGTCGGTCACAAGGCGTGCTCGATGCGCAGGTGCATTGTCGTCCTGGAAGATGGCGCCTTGACCAAGGTCCACAAGCGCAGGCAGTGCCACGGCCGCCAGAACCTCGTCCCGGTACCGGACCCCGTTCAGGATGCCGTCAATGGGGAGCAGGGGGGTCCGGGTACCACGGCTCATGCCACCCCACACCATCACCGACCCGCCGCCGTACCGGTTATGCTCTTGGACAGTGGCGTCAGCGAACCTCTCCCCTTGACGTCGCCACACCCGAGCCCGGCCATCGTTAAAGGTCAGGGTGAACCTGGACTCATCCGAAAACAAGACCCGGGCCCACTGTTGCCTTGTCCAGGTCACGTGCTCCCTGGCCCAGGTCATGCGGCGCACTCTGTTGACCGGTGACAGCACGGGTCGGACGGCCGGTCTCCGTGACCTCAAGTTTGCCTCATGTAGCCGTCTTCTCACCGTGCTGCAGCTGATGTTAGCACCTGTTGCGTCCCTCAGCTGACCCCTCAAGGTCACCGCAGTGGATGCCCTTTCCCTCAGGACGGAGAGGGCAAGGTAGCGGTCTTGCTGTCTTGTCGTTACTCTGGGTCGACCCGTGTGACGCCTTTCCTGGACTGCTCCAGTCTCATTGAAGCGCTCCAGCAGTCTCTGGATTGTGGAATGCGACACTTCAAGTCGTCTAGCAACTTCCCGCTGCGCTAGGCCTTCATCAAGCAGAGCGAGGGCTCTCCCCCGCTGCTCATCCGTCATCCGTCGTCTTGCAAGCATGGTTAAAACGAACCAAGAACGGGTCCTTTTTATCCTCGTCTGCGGGCAACTTTGGCTGGAGTAGTGTTCAAAAAGGGCTTGCCTTGCACGTGCAAAGCGAACTTTGTCGCTACCTAGCCTGCGTCGTCAGAGAGACCCTGCTGAAGATTCGACAATTTCGTGTGGAAATTGTCTTCCTTGGGCCGCCCATTGCAAATCGGCAAATCCCCAAACACGTGCCAAAAGGAAACTGCAATGTTGTCTGAGCTCTTATCCATTCAGTTACGGCAACGAATTGGAGAAAAGAGTAAGAGAAAATAGGTTATTTCTCCTTTCAAAAATTGACTCAAAAACGTTCCTGGCCCTTCAATAATGACGTGTAGTATATCTCTAGAGTAGATTACTGGAATCATGTTCAGTTCTCAATTGTTCGCT
>JAPXFY010000027.1:46268356-46270856 GCA_030674185.1 Monoplex corrugatus
TTCTACACACACGATATTGACATTGCATAGCAAAAACTAGAGAACTAAAAAAAACAAAACAAAACAAAAAACAAAACTCGTAAAAAAATTTAAAAACGTGCAAACAAGAGACGGGAGGAGGGGAGGGGGAGACGAAAATCAAGAAAAACACTAAACAGAGAAAGAGAGAAATTTTAAACTTTGCAATTTCATTTTACCTGGTGTAAGTTCATGTCTATTTTCCAATAGAGGTCCTAGTGTAAGTTTATGTGTATTTTCTAGTATTGGCTCTGGTGTAAGTTTGTGTTTATTTTCCAATATTTGCCCTAGTATAAGTTTATGTTTATTTTCCAGTATACACCCTAGTGAAAGTTTGTTTTTCAATATAGGTTCTGGTGTAAGTTTATGTTTATTTTCCAATATATGCCCTGATGAAAGTTTATGTATTTTCCAATAAAGGCCTTGGTGTAAATTCATGTTTATTTTCAAATAGGTCCTGGTGTAAGTTTACGTGTATTTTCCAATATAGCTGTGGTGAAAGTTTATGTGTACTTTCGAATATAGGCGCTTGTGTAAATTTATGTTTATTTTCCAATACATGCCCTGATGTAAGTTTATGTTTATTTTCCCAATTTAGGCCCTGGTGGAAGTTTTTATTTATTTTCCAATATAGGTCCTTGTGTAAGTTTTATGTGTATTTTCCAATATAGGTCCTTGTGTAAGTTTTATGTGTATTTTCCAATATAGGCCATGGTGTAAGTTTATGTGTATTTTCCAATATAGGCCATGGTGTAAGTTTATATGTATTTTCCAATACAGGCTCTAGTATAAATTTATGTTTATTTTCAAATATAGGTCCTGGTGTAAGTTTTATATATTTTCCAATATAGGCCTTGGTATACGTTTATGTGTATTTTCCAGTATAGGCCCTGGTGTAAGTTTTATGTTTATTTTCCAATATAGGCCCAGGTGTAAGTTTATGTTTATTTTCCAATATAGGCCCTGGTGTAAGTTTATGTTTATTTTCCAATATAGGCCCTGGTGTAAGTTTATGTTTATTTTCCAATATAGGCCCGGTGTAAGTTTGTGTTATTTTCCAATATAGGCCCAGGTGTAAGTTTATGTTTATTTTCCAATATAGGCCCAGGTGTAAGTTTATGTTTATTTTCCAATATAGGCCCAGGTGTAAGTTTATGTTTATTTTCCAATATAGGCCCAGGTGTAAGTTTTATGTTATTTTCCAATATAGGCCCAGGTGTAAGTTTATGTTTATTTTCCAATATAGGCCCAGGTGTAAGTTTATGTTTATTTTCCAATATAGGCCTGGTGTAAGTTTATGTTTATATTTCCAATATAGGCCTGGTGTAAGTTTATGTTTATTTTCCAATATAGGCCCAGGTGTAAGTTATGTTTATTTCAATATGGCCCTGGTGTAAGTTTATATATATTTTCCAATATAGGCCCAGGTGTAAGTTTATGTTTATTTTCCAATATAGGCCCAGGTGTAAGTTTATGTTTATTTTCCAATATAGGCCCTGGTGTAAGTTTATATATATTTTCCAATATAGGCCCTGGTGTAAGTTTATGTTTATTTTCCAATATAGGCCCTGGTGTAAGTTATGTTTATTTTCCAATATAGGCCCTGGTGTAGTTTATGTTTATTTTCCAATATAGGCCCTGGTGTAAGTTTATTTTCCAATACTGGCCTGTGTGTAAGTTTATTTTCCAATACTGGCCTGTGTGTAAGTTATGTTTAAATTCCAATGTAGGCTCTGGTGTAAGTTTAAATTTATTTTCTAATACAGGTCCTAGATATTGATATAGAGACAGACAGACAGACAGACAGAGACAGAGAGAGCCGGAAAACTTCAAAGGCAGCAATACTTACAGTCAGAAACAATCAAAGCCAACGAAACGAGAATCCCGAACGCAGAAAACAGACAAGGCAAACACGAACAATCTCACACATCTTACCAACTACACGCGTCCCAAACCAACAAAACCAACACTTTCACCAAACGCACGTGCAATTCACGAGGTGCGCGCGCGCCGGGCCCTCCGACAACAAAACTTGCACTCTCGGGGCTCAATGTGGCGAACAGTCTCCGAAACTCTTTCTCTCTTTCTACTAAACTGTACGCTTTTCTGCGCCCACGTGCTGCCAAATGCGACGCGCGTGCATGTATGTGTTGGCTGCCAACCTGATGAGCGTAAGCTTACTGCCGCCCGATCGCTCTGTCTCGCGCCCAGCGCGTGCAGCCGAGTAGCAGTCAGGGGAGGTAAGTAGCTAATCGTGTGTGTGACGGGTTTCCTGCTGTACAGAGATCCGTCTTTTAGTGACCCTGGCTATGCCAAGCAGAGCTGAGACAACACCCTGGCAGGTTCTTCCATAGTTTTGTCCTTTAACCCCTAAACTCTTGTTCAATCCTGGCCAGCAACATCAAAACAAAACAAAGAAGAAGAAAAGAAAAAAAAAGAAAAAAAAAGAAAAAAGAAAGAAAGAAAGGAAAAAAAAGACAGA
>JAPXFY010000027.1:46275856-46288356 GCA_030674185.1 Monoplex corrugatus
GATTAGTTGGTTGGTTGGTTGGTTGGTTGTAGGTATGTAGTTTTGTTGGTTAATGATTGATAGATAGTAGTTTGTTGGTTGGTTGGTAGGTTAGGTAACTAGTAAGTTAGGTAGGTAGACTGGTCAGTTGGTTGGTTGATTGGTTATTTAGTAGATTAGTTAATTTTTATTTTATTGGTTACTTGTTAGTCAGTAAGTCCGTCAATTAGTAGACCCTTATACTAAAACTAGTTTTCTGCTAACATCGTGCGAATTTACCTAATTGATCAGTTACTTATTTGGTCGGTTGGTTGGTTCGTAAAATGGTGTTGGTTGGCTGATTGGTTGATTAGGTAGTAAGTCAGTCAGTCAGTCAGCCTTTTTGTTTTGTTATTGATCAGTCTAACCAATCAGCCATCCATCCTGCCAACCAGTCAGTCAGTCAGTCAGTCAATCAGTCAGTCAGTTAGAGGTGACACAACTGTTCGTTTGTCAACTGACTGTCTCGAGGAGACCAAAGGAGTTTCATGATCGAAGCAATCAGCAGGCCTGCAAGCTTAAGAGCAGAGACCCTTACAGGCCTTTAGCTCAGTTTGTTGATCATTACATCCACATAATAATTAGTTGCGAGTTTGCCTCCGAAACGAGCTATATAATTTGGGTCTTCTTACTATCCATTACAACGTAGACCTTCCATGGGCAAAGGTTGGATGTAAATAGGCATTAATCTGTTTATGCCACTACTTTCCCTAAAATAATAAAAAAAAACGTGTTCATGTTTTTGTTTGCCTTCTTAAAGGCTCCTTCTCCTTTTTCTTCTGCTCCTGTAAATAGGCATTAATCTGTTTATGCTACTACTTTCGCTAAAATAATAAAAACGTGTTCTTCTTTTTGTTTGCCTTTCTCCTACTCCTTTCTCTTCTGCTCTTCACCAACATTCCTGAGATGGTTATTCCAATGGGCCATATCACTTGAGGTGGGTGCTGACGTTAAACTAAACCAAGTGATTGCCAATCAAGCTGAGGGCTTTGAGCATGAAACTCCCAAAGGATCCCCCAAAGGGTCGGCTGATGAACAAGCCAGCTGTTGAATTTCATCAGCTCACCTTCTTTCTTGGAATCATCTTCATCATTATTATCATCATCATCGTCATCACCATCAATCATTGTCGTTGTCGACATCGTCATCGTCACTTCAACACCACCACTACCATCATCAACATCACCACCATTATCATTACCATCATACCATCGTTGTCGTCGTCGCTGCCCTCGTCGCCGTCGCTGCCCTCGTCGTCGTCATCGTCATCATCATCATCACTACCATCATCATTCACGACTGTCAGCGTCATCATCATCATCACCAACCACCATCATCATTGTCACCATCATCATTATCATCGTGGTCATCGTCGCCATCATCCGACCAGTGTGGTCATTGAGAGGGGGGGGGGGGGGATTGACTGGACACAGCAGCAGACAGGATCCTCCATCTTTGTTTCTGGGATGCAGCAACATGGCAGTTCTGGCATAATGAGGTTGGCCCTGTCTTTGATATTTATCAACCAGCTTTTCCTTTGTCGACCTCGATGACTGCTGCCTTCCAGTGTGTCCTGAAAGATGGTCTGGAACAGTGTGGAGTTTGGGATTTTTTCTGAGAGGGAATCACTGTGCTCGGACGATTTCGTATACGCTACACCCAATTCTGCCAGCAGTTCTGTGACAGACTTCCTGAGACTGTGCAAATCTCTGTGAGCTGGTAAGGTCAGGGATAGATTGTGGCCCACCTGAGGATTGAACGTGGAACCTTTAACATTTTCAGTATTGTGCTCTAGCTGAGTGAGCTAACCTCGCTCTTAAAAGGTTTCAAACAGCACTGCATGTTGCACACAAAGATGTTTTGATACACTTTGTTACTATGCGCAGCAAAATCTTCCGAAAGTTTTCTAAATTATGAAAACAGCCATAAAAATCTAATGGAAACGATGGTAGGTCAGATGCGCAGTGCATCACGATAGAAGCTGGAGTGAACTGATGGTTTTTATGAATGATAAATCAGATAAATCATTTTTATATAGCCCTGTTCTCCAAACTCATTTGAACTCACTGCGCACTACACATAATAAGACTTTTTAGTGAAACACAGAAAACCCAAGCTGTTAGACGACCTGATCACATTCCACCATATTGTTGCATGGTCCCCCATCTTTGATGGGCGTGCATGCTAGGTGTTTTTGTGTTTCCATATATATATATATGTTTATTTGTGTACCCTCATGTGGGATCTCAGGTCAAAGTCCGATACACACAGGCGGCGGCACACTGGACACTCAATGGAACGCTCTGCAGAGTTGGTTCTGGCCTTTATTGCTGCACGCTTTTCCACGTGGCTGCTTCGTCTTTCATTTTCATAAGCTTCTGTTCCCTTGCAAATAGCTTGCTTCCATTCAGACCTGTTTGTGGCTGTGATTTCCCATTGTTCTTCATCAGTGTCACATTTCTGGAGTGATTTTTCAGGGTGTCTTTGTAGCGAAGCTTTGGCCGTCCTCTTGGTCGATGGCCCTTTGTCAGTTCACCGAAGAGAAGAGGTGCTTTGGTAGCCTGTTATCCTGCATGCCCACGAGATGTCCAGATCATCTTAGCTGAGACTGTGTTGATAGTGCATCTATGCTTGGCATCTGAGCTTGCAAAAGTACATTCACGTTTGAGACTCTGTTGTACCATTTGATGTTAAAGATAAGTCGGAGGCAGCGCTGGTGAAACTGATCTAGTAGCTTGACATGCCTATGGTAGAGAGTCCAGGACTCACATCCATACATCAACGCAGTCAGGACTACTGCTCTGTATATTGTGCACTTCGTGTTTCCATAAGCTGGATATTGACATGGCTTAAACAGCGTTTTTTAATAAACGCGTTTGATAGTCTGCAAGCGTATACACACGAAGGAGGTTTAGGCACTTGGAAGATCTGCACACATGTTGATCTGGGTGATGGGAAAAAAATTCTTTACCTTTCACCCACCAGGTAGAAGTGTCCAGACGGATTGAACCCAGGATATTCCAACTGGAACTCCAGTGTCTATCCCCTTGACCATGACGCCTGTTGCCCAGTGCTGTTTGCCTGTTGAACATTGTGTAAATTCATATTAGATGAATCACATCAGGTGGTCACGTTCTGTATGTGAATATAATCCGCATGCTCGGGACATAATAACAGGTTAGACATTATTGATCCAATCCAGGAACAGGAGGCTGGCTTCGGTTTACAATGAGACTTCCGGTATATAAGAGTTGTTCCCCTTTATGCATCATTTATTGCAAAGCATTACGGCGGACTGGGTGCTATGGTTGTCAAAAGATCAGTCAGTGTATTCGGTGCATTGTAATAATTGGTGGCCCACCCAAACCCAGCTCTGGTTCATTTCTGCCTCGTTCTGGTGCACTCTTGCCTCGTTCTGGGGGGCTGATAATAACGTGTGATTAGTGAAACAAATGAACATGGCTATCAACTTCCCAGGTTCCTGAACCATGAGTGTGCAGGTAAGGGAGTGCGACATAATTTCCGCTTACAAATATGTGTTGACTATAGGCCTACAACCAACACCTGGTCATTAGTGTCCAGAGCCAGTCACAGGGACAGAGTGGTTAATGTAACAGACTATCGACTGGGACTTTGAACTCTGTTTATTTGCTTGTATGTATGTTTTTCAGAATCATTGCTCTTAAGCAATTTTATTTCTGTTCATCTTTTTTGCATGTTTGTTTTTTAGGATCATTGATTTTAAGCAATTTTATTTCTGTTCATTTTTTCTTCTGTCCCATTTTCTATGCCACCTTAATTAATGGCCATCTCCCGCATGCACACAGACACAGCAACATATTACTGCTGATCATGTCATTGACTTGGAAGGCAACAACGAAGGTCCGCCATTTTTGTTTGTTATGGACCAGTCCCTGTATGGTACGTAACTTAGACATATGTGGGGAAAAGTCATTTTTAGTACTCTAAAACAGGTATTTTTGTAAAGCTGAGATTATGTTTTTCGGACCCAGTTTGAATTTCTCCTTTTTACAAACAGTTTTTGAGTAATTTGGACTTTTCTGTGGGGAGTGTTGCACGTTGCCACAAATTAGGGAGATTTTTTATGAAAAGAATCAGCCCGGAACATTTGGTTGGCACATTGTGACATTCGAAGATATCTTTCACGGAGGCTGCACCTAAGCTTGTTGTCATCTCTCATTTTGTCTCCTCTTGATTACTGTAAAGCTGTCCTTATTGGACTACCAGTTTGTTCTCTCCTGTGTCTGCAACAAATACAAAACACAGCTGCTCCTCTTGTCCTCAGAAAGAAAAAATGTGATCATGTCAGTCTTCTCCTTCACTCTCCTCGCTGGTTGCCTGTCTTAAAGAGAATAGAATATAAGCTGGATACCTTGTGTTACAAATCTATTCACCAGTCTGCTCCATCATATCTTTGCGACAACATCAATATTTACACGCCAACACGCACCTTGCGCTCAGCTTTAGATACTCTTTCCCTTCAGGTTCCTGGATTAAACTATCAACTGCTGGCCAGCGTTCTTTTGCTGTCTCAGGACCATCAGCCTGGAAAAGAGTTCTGTTCTCTCTTCGCCTAACACATACCTTTCTGTTTTTAATTCCAATTTAAAAACCCACCTTTATTCCCAACAATGAATTCTACAACTGCTTTTCCCCCTGACTTTGTGTACTTTTTAAAAAATGTTAAACATTGTAAGGCAGTCTTGTCGATTGTATGCGTATGCCTGGTGTGTGAGTGCGCTTTAATTATTAAATTGTCAAGATCTGGCGCCGTATAAATACTGTAATTATTATTACTTGCTGGCGATGAAGTAGTTTCGCCTTGTTTTGTGCGGTAAGACGAAACCGGCAACAAGACAGTACATTTGCAAATGGCTGTCTCCGTGGGGGCTGCCCAGTTTGTCACAGGCCCAGTTTGTCACAGTGGGTAGACTACTTGCTACCTCCATGCTACCCTACCCTATCTTCGGCCTGCACCAAGTGTAGGCTTGGGCGGGTTCGAAACCGGGGTTCGATACTTCGAACCTTTCCAGTTCTCATAAGGAATCGAAACCTCCGCAAGGGTTCGACAGTGGAAACTGGAATGAGAACTTGAGAACTATGATAACCGCAGATAATTGAGGCTGTTGGCTAGGTTACAGTCCGCTATTCCGAAAGACCAATGGTCCGAAGGTTCGATAGTCCGAAGATTCACGGGTCCGAAGAGGCGACAGTCCGAAAAAGAATTCGGACCAACGCTCCTTCGGACTATCGCCACAAATTTGAGTTCAATGATGTTGCAAAGGTCCGAAGGAGCGTTAGTCCGAATTATTCTAAAATCCATTTGTCCGAAGAGTCGTTAGTCCGAAAAATTGTCCCCCACAGCTCCGCCACTTTTAATCACTCCTCTCTCTCTCTCTCTCTGTCTTTCTCTCTCTCACTCTCTCTCTCTCTGTCTCTCTCTGTCTCTCTCTGTCTCTCTCTCTCTCTCTCTCTCTCTATGATGCTTGAAAGTGCTGTTTGTCGGTCGCTTACGATTCCCAGAAACTGTATTTTCAGTTTACGTGATCGCTGCACACAAACTAAAGAGAAACTGAAAGTCTGTTCCTGTAATCAGAAATGGCGGCACACCTCTTTCACAGTGGAAAAGGCAAAGTGCTTGAGAAAGATGGCTATACCTACACATTCCACAGGACAACAAATGATGTTATGCAGTGGAGGTGCACACGAAGAAGTACCTGTTCAGCCATCCTGAGGACTTTTTTATTCAATAGAGAGGAAGAGAATCCACGGATTCGAGTGGTTAACGAGCAGGGTCACAATCACCCGTGCGAACAGGAACGCGTTACCAAACTGCGCTTCATGGAAAACCTACGTGCTGAAACCAGAGAAGATTGCACAAGGACAGTGAAGCGATTCTATGATGCTTGGATTGCACGGGAACATCGCCTTGCAGCTCAGGAAGGTGGTGCCAGACCAGATCTACCAACTTTTCCATCAGTGAGGTCAATGCTGTCGAGAGCTAGAGCAAAGGACATTCCCCCTACTCCGGAAAGTGTGGAAGATGTGGAGATCGAGGGCATGTGGGCTGAAACTTGGAATGGAGAAAACTTCCTTGCGCATCTTGACAGGGACTGGGGATATGCGATCTTCTGCACTGAGGAAAACTTCTCGACCCTGAGACGATGTGAGACGGTCTACATGGATGGGACATTCCGTGCTTGTCCTCAGCCCTACCGCCAAGTATTCACGATACTAGGTGATGTGAGAGGCTTCGTGATTCCTTTGGTCAATGTGCTCATGGCAAACAGGACCACAGGCAGCTATCGTCAGGTCCTAGCCAGAGTGAGAAGAATCACGCGGCAAATAACTCACCACAACTGGCGTCCACAGGTCATCATTGCGGACTTTGAAATGGGTCTGTGGAATGCAGGGGAGACAGAATTGCCAACTGCAACGCTTTGGGGATGCTACTTCCATCTGACCCAAAACTTCTGGAGAAAAATCCAAGAACTCGGACTTGCGCGACCCTACCGAATGAACCAGCGCCTCCAGGACACAGTGAGAAAGGTCATGGCCATCGGTACTTGCCCATTCCACTGCTGAGAAACAACTTCCGTGCACTTGAACAGAGTAGGAGAACGCGCCGACTTGTGAACCACTTCCCTGCTTTGCAGAATTTTTTCAACTACGTTGGCAATACATACATCCAGCCCAATGCTGCCTTTCCTCCAGCTGCGTGGAATGTTCACAACAGGAACATGGCACAGAGAACCAACAACCATGCTGAAAGTGAGTGGAACTTTTTTTTTGTAATGTTTTTATGAAAAAGACAGCCACGATTTAGTGGTTTATAATCAATAAATAATGGAAATAGAAAAAAGTTTATTGATAGATAACGGATAGATTGATAAAGAGTAAATACACTATATATGCATCTTCCTACTTTCACTACTACATGTACTACTAACTACAACTACTACTATTACTTCTACTACAATTACTACTACTACTACCACTAGGCTACTGGTGCTGCTGCTATTACTGCTAGTCCTCCTTTGCTGAAAGTTTTATCTATATATAGTAGGCCTCCTTCGGTCAGCATTTACAATGGATGACGTATCTTGGGTTCCTAGTTGTCTGTCTGTCTGACTGAAGCAGTGTTATTTGTGGCTAAAGAGACCAATCCGTGAGAGACACTCAACTGAGCAACTTCAATCATAAAACACACTGAGTTGCCGATAAAGGCTCTGAACATTGATTTCCATTTCAGACTATCACCGTGCACTCAACGAAGCTGTAGAAGTCCGCCACCCATCTCTCTGGGTCTTCATCCGACTCCTCAAAGACAAGCAGGCTGAAGCTGAGAACTCCATGACAGCGGCAGAGATGGGAGATGATCCACCACGACGACGAAGAAAGTGGCGCAATGTGGAAAGGCGTGTGCAACGTCTCAAAGCGCAGTACAATGCAGGCGAAAGAGATCTGGACTCTTTCTGGAGGGCAATTGGTCGCTCAGTTTGGGTTTAGTCGACTTGTCCGCAATGCATTGTGTGTCTGTGCATTTTTTCTGTTCTATCTGACTGCTCAGTTTTGTATTAAAGTGGAACTATTGACACATCATTTTTATGTGGTCGCTTATGAGTGTTTTTGTTTTCCAGTGTTGCCCGAGTGTGCCTTATTTGTTTTCTTTTCTGACTACTGTGACTTAGAATCCTTTCCCCTCAAAAAGGCTTAAAAAGGTGCTTTGTGAACTATGGGGAACTATGGACATAATTTATGTTTCTGTTATTAAGTGGTTGACTAAGTGTGTTCCCCCTCCAGATTAGCCCAAGTAGGCCTCAGATGATTTCTTTGCCTTCCTTTGTTAGATTGTAAATCTGATGTACAAAATGATGTACAATTAATTTAGTTTTATGTTGTCCTGCATATAAGAAATTAAGATACCAGTTTATTTGTTTTAGTCTAGAATAATTTTGTATGCCTACATTACTTTGGGACCTTCAATTTACTCTTCTCATTACTTCCAGTTGCAATGAACATGTTTTTCACACAAACTGTGTTGATCTGTATACAAACTTTTAAAAGAAGCATAATTATGTCTTGAAAGAAGACTCATGAAGAAGATCGCTTTATTATTTCATTTAAGTATTTGAGTATTGATAACAGTCATAATTACAGCACTTTAACACTGTAGTTGTAACTTAAGTTTTTTATTCTCCACCTTCAAATTGGTGGTGTACAGATAGTCCCTCTAAAATGTCAGTTCAGCTTGTGTTGTTCAAAATTTCTTCCTTTTTGTATGCAAATCAAAGCAAATTACTCTGTAAAAATTTCAACAATGAATGTTCTTTGGTTAAAAACAATTGAAAAATAAAATTCTATTCATACAATCAATCAATCATTCATTTACTGTTTTTGAGAATGTCAGTGATAACTTCCATCATGCAGGGCACAGTCGAGGGTGGGCGCAAGCGAGGACGACAAAGAAAGAGCTGGTTCGACAACATCAAAGAGTGGACGGACATGACCCAGACCCTGCCAGACCTCTTGGTGCAGGCCGAAGATAGAGTGACAAACTGGGCCTGTGACAAACTGGCATGCTTCCGTCTCCGTGAGTCTGTTGTTTCTGTGTGCGGCGAATTTGAAGTGAATTTTGAGCTGTGTTTTGACAGTTGTGCTGTGTACAGTTGCTATTTGTGACCAAAATGCCTTCTGATACACAGTCACGTGGAAAGTGTCAACAAAGGGCTCGTTCCGTGGAAATTGACGTACGAAGCGTGCGCGAAGTGAGACAGAAGCTGAGAAGCTATGTGACTGTGACATATGTGAAGATAAATTTAATGTGGTAAAAAGCGACTTTGCTGATTCAGTGATTGCTAACTTAAGATTTTTTGGGCTGTTGACGAAAGTGCCATGCACACTCGGTCAGAACTGAAGTTACATAATTTGTTGGCCATTGTGAAAAAAAATCTTCAGATGAGAGTCATGGTAGTGACTAAGCAAGTCTGTTTGGAGAAAATAAGTGAGAATATGACTGGTAGATCTAATATAATAATAGATTTGCAGAACGTTTGAATTAAAACATGTTAAATGTTGTGTGCCCATTTTGTCATGAAGAGTTGAATCACTTTGGTGTTGAGAGAAAAGGACTAGAAGTGGAAGGAAGTCTGCTGTTATATTGCAAAACTAGACACTGTGGTAAGCAAGCAGCTTTTCCATCTTGTCCTTTGATTTCTGTAGGAAATTCTTCTATGGGCATATGTAGTGTTAACTACACGGCAGCATTTTTCA
Organism: Monoplex corrugatus; assembly: GCA_030674185.1. NCBI lineage: Eukaryota > Metazoa > Mollusca > Gastropoda > Littorinimorpha > Ranellidae > Monoplex > Monoplex corrugatus. Next base: position 46,285,169 of record JAPXFY010000027.1, read on the forward strand.
ACAGTGGAGCACCTGGTCACAACAGGAAAGCTGGAGGGAAAGAGAGCACCAGGTAGACCCAGGGAGAAAATATTGGACGGACTTGCAGGGTGGCTGAGGACAGAGTTGGTGGAAGATGTGCTTGTGGCAACAAGGGATAGATACATATGGAGGGCCATGATCGCCAACGCCATGCAGCAGGGCACATGATGGTGATGAAGACACCTACCGAATCATCACTGCTGAGAGAGCAGGCAAAACAGGTTTCGGTGGAGTCCAGAAGAAGGAAGATTCAGGAAAGTTGGCCTTGACAAAGACAGTGCTGAGAGAGAAGGATTTCCCAGTATAGCTAGTGGCCACTGACTTCAAACTGTAAGTAATCTATTTTTGTGCGTCCGATTTTTACCTAAAAACGGCCTTTTTGTTGGGTTTATATGCTCGACTTCTTTAATTTTGGAGCTATACTCATGGAATTTTATATGGGAGGGTGTGTCACTCACTTATTGTCATAGATGGGTTGGGGTTTAGATTCGGGTGGATTGATTACGTGTAGCATGTTCTCTAGTAGCATCAGTGTTTGATAATGATGGCAGATTTTGCATGGACTTCACACACTGATTCCACAAAATGTGATAATAATGATAGTAATAATAATAACAAAAATGATGATGATGATGATGATAAAGACAGCAACTAATAATAATAATGATAAATAATAATAATAATAACAACAACAACAGCAACAATGATAATGATGATGATGATAAATTTCTGCTTCACAGTAACAGAAAGGATTGCCGTTTCAATTTCCCTACCACTCTGCTCATCCCTCTTCCACTCCGTTATTACCTCGAAGACAGACAGACAGACATACAAACACAAACACAGCTAGACAGACAGACGGACAGCTAGACAGACATACAAACACAGACAACACAACCAGCCAGCCAGACGGACAGATAGACAAACACAGACAGACAGAAAGACAGACAGAGACAGACAGACAGACAGACACTCCCATGAGCAGACCAGCACGTGGTAATTTCAACGGAGATGGTTTAGGTCTGGCTGATCAGGTTCGGGCTTACGTTTAGACAGGGTGGTGTGGGTGGTGGGTGGTGGTGGTTGTGGTGGTGGTAGGGATGAGGAAAAGAATTAAACTGTACGAGTTTGGGGGTAGGAGTGGTGCATTTGAGGAAACTGTGGTAAAGGATTGGATGTGAGAGAGAGAGAGAGAGGAGAGAGTGTGTGTGTGTGTGTGTGTGTGTGTGTGTGTGTTTGTTTCTGGGTGTCTATGTGTGCATTTTGTACACGTGTCTGTATGTTGTGTTTGTGTGTATGCGTGCGTATACCTGTTTGTGTCATTAAGACAAGAAGAAGATGATGATGGTGATGAGGATGATGATTGTGGTGCGTGCGTGTGCGTGTGTGTGTGTGATGTGTGTGTGTGTGTGTGTGTGTGTGTGTGTGTGTGTGTGTGTGTGTGTGTGTGTGAGGAGTATTTAGCAATGGAAGTTTAGGAGTGGCAAAAACTTCGAGACGTGTGTGTGTGTAAACTGAATGTCAGTATGTACGTGTGTGTGTGTGTGTGTGTGTGTGTGTGTGTGTGTGTGTGTGTGTGTGTGTGTGTGTGTGTGTGTGTGTGTGTTGTGTGTGTCTGTGTGTGTAGGAGGGTGTGTGCAGTTATTGAAATGTTGGCAGGAGACCGGAGATTACCTACATGGACCCAGAGTCTGCGTCCATTTATTTGTCATGAAAAAACAATTAGGTCATAAAGCACAGATTGCATGTATGTGTGTGCGTATATTTGTGCGTGTAAGTATGTGGGCTTGTGGTGTGTGTGTGTGTGTGTGTGTGTGTGTGTGTGTGTGTTTTGGTTTTTGTTTGTTTGTTTGTTTTGATTGTTGTTGTTTTTGCATTCAGATTATTCTTAGATGCATGTATGCATGCTATTTTTAATCTACACTGTAGGAATTGTATTGCTGCATAGTCTGCAAACTCATGTTTTCGTGGGGTGTGCTAGCTGGTTGTTTGCAGGTTTCCATAAGACAGCCACTGATATGACTTACATGATCTTTAATTTAACACGCATATTTAAATTTATATTCTGCATGCATATTTAAACTTTGAACATATACGCCAAATTTTGCACGGGTTTATTCATCTGCTTTAAATTTAAGAGTTCAAGGTTTAGTTTGATGTTATTTTTTGGTTTGTTTTCTTCTCTTTAGTTTCAGCGTAACTTTTCACATTACAGGATTGAGATCAGTTTTACAGTCTGTGCCTGGTAATGTTTTTGCTATTACTATCAGTGAAGAATTTCTAAATCTCTTATTTATGAGGATGTAATCAGTTTTATTTCTTGTGCTGTCTCCTGGATTTATCCATTTCCATTTTCTTCTATGAGGTTGCTGAGACCAAGTATTTCCCATTATGAATTCATTTACTTGTGCCCACTGAGCGTGTTTCTCTCCCCTCCCATTTCGCCTGCCAAGGTCACGAAGTCCAAATATGTCGTCTACTTTTTTGTGTCCCATTTTAGCATTAAAATCTCTTATCATTATTGTAATGTCCTGTGATTTACATTGAGCCTTGGCTGTCTAATTCTACGTAGAGGGTGTCAGTTTCTTCCTCAGTGCTTGCAGATGTTGGTGCATACACTTGGATGATGTTGATATCGAATGGCTTGCCCTCCAGTCTAACAAGTAAAACGCGATCTGATTTAGCCCTGTAACCTTTCATAGAATTTGACTTGACATTGTCCATTATGATGCCTACCCCTCTTTCGTGTGTGTCACCATCAGAATATATAATGTTTTGCTGCCCGACGTTATCATGCCTGATTCTTTCCATCTCATTTCTCCTTGTCCTAAAATAGTGATATTCAGTCTTGATGTTCAATCTTTCTTTTTCTGTTTTGACATAATCCAAAACAAGTGTGACTGCCCGCGTTCAAGCAAACAGGAACCAGGAAAAAAAAACACGAAAAAAGAATCAAAACGCATACTTAATACAACAAGACAAGACAGACGCAAATTTTCGGCCAACTGGCCTTTGTCAAGCGTAAGATTACAAGCAAACAAACACCAAATACAAAAATTAGGAGAAAAAGACTGAAACTTCCCTGCTGCTTTGTTCAGTGTGAGAAAAGGACTCAGTTTTTTTCTTTTTTCTAATTTTGTATCTGGTGTTTGTTTGTGATCTTACGC
>JAPXFY010000027.1:46293356-46308356 GCA_030674185.1 Monoplex corrugatus
AATATTATCCCCACCTTCCGAAATTCTGTGCTAGAAATTTATTCTTTTCTGTCACTCTTTGTTTCTGCCATTTTCCTTTGCTTACTGTCATTTCTTCCAATCATGTTCTGCCTTGCTGGTCCATTCACCTGTTGTATGTGTTCGATAAAGTCTTAAGTATAATGGCTACCTGGTTGAGCCTGGCTCTCAGTGAAAAAAGCTACTTACTGCGTAGCTTTCATCGGCGATCCGGCCGACTTCTTCAGCGCAACTGCTGGGTTGAGAACTGGCTTCGTGCGCACCGCCGTGAGCGAACTCACGACAGTGCGACTGAATAAGTGAGGAGTACGCCGATGGCAGGTTGTGTCGGCCCCGGTCACGGTTGAGGGTGGGGTTCCTTGCGGCGATGTAAACTGCCTCCTTTACCCCCTCTGGAACCATCTTGCTTCTTTGTCGAGAACTTGCACATTGTCCTTTTCAAAGTGGTGTTGGGTGTGGGTCAGATGTTCTCCCACTGGAGAGGACTCACGTTTGTGTTCTTTTAATCTTTTGTGCAAGTCTTAAGTAATTTCTTTTAGGATTGATAATTGGGTACATGTGTTAAGTGTATTTTTGGCTCTAGGGAAATGAGATATGCAGAAGCAATTTTAGGTAATTTAGGCCCGTTTTTATGTATATTGTCTTAAGGTATGTTTAAATTTGTAGTCAGGTTGTTTTTTTTTAAAATCTCCTGTGCAAATAAATTGGACGGAGCACTTGGTCAACGCCAGGGGCATCTCCTTAGATTATGTGCGCTAATGCATTGATAGGTGTATTTAATTTTCTTTTCTTTTTTTTCCCCTGTTGAAATATTGTGTATGTTTCGAAACGGTTATAGCTCTGATATGGCTCTACGCAGTCGGTCGGGCTTTAAACAAAAACAACAATAACAATGGCTAAATTGTACCGAAGTAATGAAGAGCCTGAAGAGACTCAGCATTGCAGAGCCGACTTTGGTGGGTGGTATTACGGCGAGTAGGCATTGATGGACGGTGTAGACTTCTCTGACACTGGGATTAATACTGCAGTCTCCTTTGGTGGGTAGTATTACGGCGAGTAGACATTGATGGATACTGTACACTTCTCTGACACTGAGATTAACACTTCAGTCTTCTTTGGTGGGTAGTATTACGGCGAGTAGGTGTTGATGGATGTTGTACACTTCTCTGACACTGAGATTAACACTGCAGTCTTCTTTGGTGGGTAGTAATACGGCGAGTAGGTGTTGATGGATGTTGTACACTTCTCTGACACTAGGATTAACACTGTAGTCTCCTTTGGTGTGTAGGCTTACGGTGACTACGTATTAATGAATCTTACAGACCCTTTACACTGAAATTAACACTGCAGTCTCCTTTGGTGTGTAGGCTTACGGTGACTACGTATTAATGAATCTTACAGACCCTTTACACTGAAATTAACACTGCAGTCTCCTTTGGTGGGTAAGCTTACGGTGATTATGTATTAATGGATCCTACAGACCCTTTACACTGGGATTCACACTGCAGTCTCCTTTGGTGGGTAGCCTCAGGGCGATTAATTATTAATGGGTCCTCGTAAACGCCTGACACTGGGATCAGATGAAAGTGGATTTGGTGAAGCATTCGGGAGCTAAAACAGCGCTGTGGAGTTGCTACCAGCTGTATAGTCTTCTTCTTTGGTTTGCCATCTATACGGTCGAGCCATACGTCTGGTGATGAAGGTGACCATTTGTTCGTCTGTTTGTTGTTTTGTTTTTTTTCCCAGTAATTGCCTGCTGTCGTGTTAAGACACAGGATTCGGTACTGCTCCACCATGAAGGGACTTCAGTACACGAGCGTCGTTCTCGATTGATGTTGATGACGGTGAAGATATACGTTAGTACATGCTAGCATGTTTTTTCAGAAGGCGCCTGTAGGCCTGGTACCTCTGACTTCAGTCCTTGGGTCACAGTCGGTAGAATGTGATGGTAAGCTCATGAAGTTTAGGGAAAAGGATGACTAGGTGATGCAGATGTATATGCGGTATGTCATATTTTACTGTGATATATTTATTTATATTTTTTGTCGTTAAATTATGATAGGTTTGGGTTTGTTGTTCATGCTGTTGTGAAAACGGTGTGTGTACGTGTGTGTGTGGTGTGTGTGTGTGTGTGTGTGTGTGCGCGCGCGCGCGCGCGTGTGTGTGTGTTGTGTGTATGTGTATGTGTGTTGTGTGCGTATGTGTGGGGGTGCGTGGGGGTAGGTATGTGCGTGCATGTATGGTGTGGTGTGTGTGTGCGTACGTGTGTGTGGTGTGTGCGTGTGTGTGCGTACGTGTGTGTGTGTGTGTGTGTGTGTGTGTGTGTGTGTGTGTGTGTGTGTGTGTGTGTGTGTGTGTGTGTGTGTGTGTGTGTGTGTGTGTGTTACGAGCCAAATGGTTGCCGACTAAATTGTCCAAACTTCCGATTTGATCGTATTTTCTTTTATTTTCAGTTTTTTTATTTACAGAGTTCAGATTTTCCTAGGATGAGCGTATGCCCACACTGCGCAGGCTACACATTGCTGCACAGTCTACATACTGTGTCTTCGGTAGGAGTACTGGGTGGTTTTTGTTTGTTTGTTTGTTTGCATAAGCCACCAGACACTGACATGACTTACAGGATCGTTAACGTGAGTTCTTTGACGTGATATTCTGCATGCCTGTACACGTGAAGGAGGTTTAGGCACTGGCAGGTCTGCACACATGTTGTTGATATGGGAGGTGGGAAAAATCTCCACCCTGTGCCTACTAGGCAGGGCGGTACCCTGACAGGATCGAACCTGAGCCTCCTGATGGGGAGTTCGATGTATACCCGCTCGACTACTGCACCCGTCTAAACTTTGATGAATATAGAAGTATTGTGTTGTGTTGTGTTGTGTTGTGTTGCGTTGCGTTGCGTTGTGTTGTGTTGTGTTGTGTTGTGTTGTGTTGTGTTGTGTTGTGTTGTGTTGCTTTGCGTTGCGTTGCGTTGCGTTGCGTTGCGTTGCGTTGTGTTGTGTTGTGTTGTGTTGTGTTGTGTTGCGTTGCACTGCATTGCATTCTGTTGTATTGTGAGTTCAATCCCAGCCCGCAACATCAAAAACTGGCTTGTTCGCTGGCCGTCTTAATGTTTCGTTCATTCTGGTGGTGCCAGTAAAAAACATGAAATCCCCTCATGCAAAATAACAGCAAACGGCACAACCTTGAGACAGGTTGATAAGTTTAAAAATCTGGGAATGATCATCTCACCAGACGGCAGATGCACATCAGAAATAGCCAGCAGAAACGGCCAAGCCAAAACAGCATTCAAAAAGATGAAAAGCATTCTTACCGACAATTGCCTATCAATTAACATCAGGAAGAGAGTTCTTGAATGTTATACGGTTGTGAGACGTGGACAGTCAACACGCAAAGCCAGAACAAGATTGAGGCAGCGGAGATGTGGTTTCTAAGAAGAATGTTGAGAGTTCCATGGACAGCAAAGAAAACAAATAAGACAGTCTTGATGGAGTAGACACAAGAAGATCATTCATAAGGAAGATTAGGAAATGACAGGCAACGTTTATAGGCCATTTTATGAGGAAAGAGGAATTGGAGCACCTGGCTACAACAGGAAAGCTGGAGGGAAAGAGAAAACCAGGGAAAAAATATTGGACGGACTTGCAGAGTGGCTGAAGACAGCGAAGGTGGAAGATGTGTTTGCGGCAACAAGGGATAGATACATACGGAGGGCCATGATCGCCAAGGCCATGTGGCAAGGCACTTGGTGATGATTGTAGTGCTAAGCATTGTGTTGCACTGCATTGCATCGCTCTGCTTTGTATTGTACTTTATATTGCACGTCCTTTATCAGTCATATAAGCATTGAATGTGGGCTGATGGGGGTTACTGACTCTTTGACAGAGCCGTGGACTCCAAATCTGATATCTCAGAGTCAGACTTGTCATGCCACATAAAAAAACTGGCCTGTTCATCAGACAGCTCCAAGCATTCTGGTGGTGTCAGTCAGTACATTAAAAGTCTCATTCTTTCCCTCGTTTTCCTCCGCATCCCTCCCCATTTCAAGACCTTGACAGAGCATAGGTTTTAGTGCAGCCTGAAGGACTCTGCTAGATAATTGTTGACAGATTCGCGCGTACGGAATTGCCCGAGATGGATGAGTAATTTTCGAACGACTTAGGAAGTGTAAATGTATGTTGATGAGAGAAAACGACTTCACACTCTATGTCCTCTGATCTCATGGTTCAAGAAGGCAGAGAGGTTGATTTTTTTCTAGTTGTTTTTGGTGGGTTTTTTTTGCTTTGTTGTTGCACTAATTGCACGTCATCATCATCAAAGCCCAGAACGAGGCAGGTGGACGAAAAATGAGGCTGAAGTGGGTCACCACTTACTGCTGTGTACTGAGTGCACTCCCCTGATCTGTTCAAAAGCCTCTTCTGCTGTTCTCTCTCTGTCTCTGTCTCTCTCTCTCGTTCTCTCTGTCTGTCTGTCTATGTCTCTGTCTGTCTCTCTCTGTCTCTGTTTGTCTGTCTGTCCGTCTGTCTGTCTCTGTCTGTCTGTCTGTCTCCCTCTCTCTGTCTGTCTCTGTGTGAGTGTGTGTGTGTACGTGAGTGTGTGTCATTTTGTGTGTTTACGTTTGAGTGTGTGTGTGTGTGCGTGAGTATGTGCGTATGTGTGTGTGTGTGTGTGTGTGTGTGTGTGTGTCTTCTTTCATTATTTCTTTTAACATCTATTTACATATGTGCTTGTAAAAGAATGTGTGTGTGTTTTTTGTGTTTCGGTTTGAGTGGGTATATGCATGTGTGGATGTGAGTGTACGTGTATGTACCTGTGTATTTGCATATGTATGTGTGTGTGTGTGTGTGTGCGCGCGCGCGCGCGCGTGTGTGTATATGTGTGTGTTTGTTACAAACTAGTTTCTTGTCTTCTAACCATGTTTACGATAATACCATAAATTGCGACAGAGCTAGTTGCCTGTCTCCCTATCCATGTCTATGATCATATCAGAGTGTGACAGAGCTCGTTGTCTCTCTATCCATGTCTATGATATCTCAGTGTGTGAAAGAGCTAGTTGCCTATCTATGTCTATCATCATATCATAGAGTGTGACAGAGCTAGTTGTCTATCCATGTCTAAGATGATATCTCAGTGTGTGAAAGAGCTAGTTGCCTATCTATGTCTATCATCATATCATAGAGTGTGACAGAGCTAGTTGTCTGTCTGGCTACCCATGTCTGTGAACATATCACAGAGTGTGACAGAGCTAGTTACCTGTCTATACATATCTATGATCGTATCACTGAGTGTGACAGAACTGAGTGCCTGCCTCTCTATTCATGTCTATGATCGTATCACAGAGTGTGACAGAGCTAGTTGCCTGTCTCCCTATTCATGTCTATGATTAGATCACAGAGTGTGACACAGCTAGTTGCCTGTCTATCCATACATGTATATGATCGTATCACGGAGTGTGGCAGAGCTTGTTGCCTGTCTCCCTATTTATGTCTATGATCGTATCACAGAGTGTGACTGAGTTAGTTGCCTGTCTCCTTATCTGTGTCTGTAATCATATCACAGTGTGTGACATAGCTGGTTGCCTGTCTCTGTCCATGTCTATGATTAGATCACAAAGTGTGACAGAGCTATTTGTCTGTCTCCCTATCCATGTCTATGATTAGATCACAGAGTGTGACAGAGCTAGTTGCCTGTCTCCCTATCCATGTCTATGATTAGATCACAGAGTGTGACAGAGCTAGTTGCCTGTCTCCCTATCCATGTCTATGATTAGATCACTGAGTGTGACAGAGCTTGTTGCCTGTCTCCCTATCCATGTCTATGATTAGATCACTGAGTGTGACAGAGCTTGTTGCCTGTCTCCCTATCCATGTGTATGATCAAATGGAATGTAATAGAGCAAGGTGCCTGTCTGTCTGTCCGTGTCTATGATCATATCAAAGAATGTGACATAGCTATTTGTCAGGCCCCCTCTATTTGGAACAAACTTCCCTTTCCTCTCCGCTCTACCTTTAAACTTTCTTCGTTTAAGTCCAGTCTAAAAACCACTCTTTTTAAATCCTAGCCTGTAGTTCTGTACTCTTACTTCAGCTGCCACCTTGAAATCTGTGCCCGCGCGCGTGTGTGTGTGTGTGCGGGTGTGTGTGTGTGTGTGTGTGTGTGTGTGGTGTGTGCGGGTGTGTGTGTGTGTGTGTGTGTGTGTGTGTGTGTGTGTGTGTGTGCGGGTGTGTGTGTGTGTGTGTGTGTGTGTGTGTGTGTGTGTGTGCGTGTGCGTGTGTTGTGTTGCGTGTGTGTGTGTGTTTACTGTAAGCGCTTAGGGCTTTTTTTAGATTAAGCGCCATAAATGTTCACTATTATTATTATTATTATTGTCTGTCTCCCTATCCATGTGTATGATCATGTGGAGTGTGAGAGAGCAAGGTGTCTGTCTGTCTGTCCATGTCTATGGATGGATGGATGTATCTTTTTGAGGCTTCAATGCTATATAGAAGACGATGAAAAACCATTTCACTTGATTTTATGAAGAATTCAGACCTATGTTTGTTTGTTTGTTTGTTTTTTAGGCATTCCGATTTTTTTCGGATGCGTGTGTGCATGTTGTTTTGCTCACACTGTGCAGGCGATATGTTGCTGCGCAGTCTGCCTACTCCGTCTTTGGTGGGTGTGCCACCTGCATCATTAACGTGCATATTTCATATTCTGCAAGAATTAAGCCTAAGCACTGGCAGGTCTGCACACATGTTGACCAGAGAGATCAGAAAAAATGTTCACCCTATATCCACCGGGCGGAGGTAGCCAAGCACGATCGAACCTCAGACCTTCCAGCTGAGAGCCCAACGTCTAACCCACTTGACCACCGTGCCTATTGAACCTATATTACATAGGGGATAGAACGAAGGAAAACAACTTCTCTCAACTTATATAGTAAGATGTTGGAGTTGTTTCCCTCTCGTTTTCTCAGCTGGCAGTTCTGTCAACAAAAATTAAGTATTGTGTTGCTGTTGGTGGTGGGTTTATTTGTGTATTTGTTTGTTTGTTTGTGTGTGTATGTTTGTTGTTTGTGTGTGTGTGTGTGTGTGTGTGTGTGTGTGTGTGTGTGTGTGGTGTGTGTGTGTGTGTGTGTGTGTGTGTGTGTTGGTTAGAGTGTCATACTGATAATGCAGAGATCTTGGGTTCAGTCCCCGAGTGAGTCACATGTTTTTATCCAGTCTGACTGACTGTTGATAGAGCCGTGGACTCAAGATCAGATGTCTCGAGTTCAGTTCCAGCCTGTAGAATAGAAGCTGGTCTCTTCGCTGCCTGTCTTAACCCTTTGGCTCCTGCACCCTGTCCGCCAGCTTCCTGCAGTGTCACCCATGTTAGCAAAGCAAAAACTTAACCCTTTGGTTCCCTCACCTAGGGTGAGGGAGTCAAAGGTAAAATTTTGCTGGTAGTGAATAGGGTGCAGGAGTCAAAGGGTTAAACATGCGGGTCTCAGTAGCTTAGTTGGTCGAGAGTCAGATTCACGTGGTAATGGTTGTGGGTTCGAAACTTGGGTGTGCTGCATCATACTGGTCTTCGTTACTGTCCATCTTGACATAATTGTTGTTCTGGTGGTGTCAGTGTAGGATTAGATAAGTCCACCCCCCTCCCTTTCTTCTCACTTCCTTGTGATCTTTATCCGCATTAGCCATATCACTTGAGGTGAACGCTGACGGAAAACTGTATTGAATCAGTTAATCAGTCAGCCTATCTTAATGCTTCAGTCGTTCTTGTGGTGTCAGCTTAATGTTTATAACTCCCGTTCTCATCTCCCTTCTCCCAATTCAGTACCTTGCTCATACGTTTGTGCAGGGTCAAGGCGTCTGCCAGATAGATACTGTCACATGTGGGTTGAGTGCATATGGATTGTCTGAGTGCGGTGAGTCCTTCTTGAACGAAGTTCAACTCCACGATTAAATAAGTGTAATGAACGAAGGGAGAGAAGGAAGGACGACATCTCTTATTTAAATTAACAGGAGTTCTCTCTCTTAGCTGGCGTCGCGCTTTCACTTCGGTGTGTGGGATGCGTGGTGTTTGCGTTTTTGTCGTGTGTATAATCATAACTAACGGGAATTTAAGTACCACTGACTGACTGACTTACTGCTTGTTATTCGATTGGCACGAGGGCAGCAACGAAAAAATGCCACTCCTGTCTGTTATGGTCGAGCTTCTTTCTATATGGTACCCGAGGTGTGTTTCAGGGCCCAGAGTTCACTTCTGTTGACCGTCGCCAGGTGTTTCTGAATCTTCCTCTCTTACGTCTTCCTTCTGGTGTCCAGTGAAGGACAGTTCGTCGATGTTGTCCTGCTCTTCGGAGGTAAGTGTAAGAATAAATAAAACTGTTGTTAATGTTGCGTTAACTGCCATATTGACATAATTTTTATTCTAAAAAATCATCATCATCATTATCATCATGTGCCCTGCCGCATGGCGTTGGCGATCATGGCCCTCCACACGAATCTATCCCCAGTCACTGCAAGTACTGTTTTGGCTGGCCATGATAAACTTGGGAATATACGATTTTGAAAATCGTCTTAGGTGAGTGTGCTATTTGGGCTTGGCATGTTGTATGACTGAGGAATAGATGATTGAAGACATATGCATTGAAGATAAATAAGATAAAATGATACCGAGAGCTGAGCGTGCTGTAGGATCATTGGGAAGACTGGAACCACACAGTGGAGCCTCGTCCACTTCATGGATGCGTCATTGAGGGTGTTGCTCAAATCTTCTGACCAGCACAACAGGTATATGTATCTTTCGGGTCTGGTTGACGCTTGGAAGTATTATGATAGTAAGCATAGAATACAGCTTTGTCCCGCAGTCTCAGTCCTAGATAGAACTCTATAACATTATCAGTGGTCATAGCATTGTCATAACTGTTCCAGCTTCTGTGGCCATTAAGATGGCGTTGTAAATGGGAGAGGGAGAGAGAGAGAGAGAGAGAGAAGAGAGAGAGAGAGAGAGAGAGAGAGAGAGAGAGAGAAGATTACCGTAAACAAAACCTTACAAAAAAAATTACATAGAATACAGAAAATTTAAGAAAGTTTGCATGCCAGGATTTTGGAAGTTGTTCAGGAGGGATCCATCACGCTCGGACAGTTCCATATACGTTCCACCCAAATCTGCCAGCAGTTTCTCCCTGACTCGCCGAGCCTGCGCAAAACCTTATGCACTGGCAGAGTTTTGAAATGGGGAACGGAGGGAGAGGGACCTATGAAACAACTAAGCTGACATCACCAGAATGGTGGAAACATTATAATGGCCAGCGAACAGGCCAGTTTTTGATGCTGCGGGTTACAACCCGGTGACGCCGACAAATGAGACAGGTGAGTCGCTTGATGAAACATAACCCATTGACCTTGCCCACCAGAATCATGCATTTCCCACCAAGCCAGCAAAGCAAAAACTTAACCCTTTGATTTCTTTCACCCTATCCACCAGCTTCCTTTCTGCAGGAAGCTGGTGGATAGGGTGAGGGAATCAAAGGGTTAAGTTTTTGCAGTTGGTGGATAGGTGCAGGAGTCAAAGGGTTAAAACTTCGATGGATATTACTCTGGGTAAAGTCGCCTTCGTACAGAGATTTTCATACCAGTGACTGGGCGTGCATGCGTGGGCATGTGTGTAAGAGTGCGTTTGTGTGTACCTGTGAATCGGCCAAGCCAAAACGGCATTCAAGAAGATGACTATCAATTAACATCAGGAAGAGAGTTCTTGAATGTTATATAGAACCAATACTGTTGTACGGATGTGAGGCGTGGACAGTCAACAAGCAAAGCCAGAACAAGATTAAGGCAGCCGAGATATGGTTTGTAAGAAGACTGTTGCGAGTTCCATGGACAGCAAAGAAAACAAACGAGACAGTCTTAAAGGAGAGCACACACAAGTAGATCATTTATAAGGAAGATTAGGAAAAAGCAGGCAACATTTATAGGCCATTTTATGAGGAAAGGGGATTTGGAGCACCTGGTCACAATGGGAAAGCTGGAGGGAAAGAAAGCACCAGGTAGACCCAGAGAGAAAATACTAGACGGACTTGCAGAGTGGCTGAGGACGAGGAGGATGGAGGAGATGCTTGGGGCAACAAGGGATAGAGACAGACGAAAGTCCATGATCGCCAGCGCCATGCGGCAGGGCACCTGATGATGATGTGTATGGGAAGGTGGGGCTTCAAAGTTTTCATGATTTTATGACGTTGATGTGGACTCTTTTGTTTTGTCTGTGTACGCATGCACACTCATGTATGTGTACGTGTTGGTGTAGGTGTATGGGGGTGCATGCGTGTGTATGTTTGTAATATCTGTATTTGTGTGTGTGTATGTATTTGTGTATGTATGAGTGTGTGCATGTGTGTATGTGTGTGTGTGTGTGTGTGTGTGTGTGTGTGTGTGTGTGTGTGTGCGCGCGCGCGGTGTGCATGTGTGTTTATACGCAGTACATGATGTGTATGTATGCTGGTGTGTGTGTGTGTGTTTGTTTTACATGTCTACGTGGTGTGTGTGTAGTGTGTGTGTGTGTGTGTGTGTGTGTGTGTGTGTGTGTGTGTGTGTGTGCGCGAGTATGTTATGTGATATGTACGATGCGTGTTTAGAGTGTTGTGCCTGTGTGTGAGTGTTAGTGTGTGTGTGTGAGTGTTAGTGTGTGTGTGTGTGTGTGTGTGTGTGTGTGTGTGTGTGTGTGTGTTGTGTGGTTGTGTGTGTGAGTGTTAGTACAACATGTAATGTATGTTAACCTGACAATAAATAGTTTATGGCAGTGATGGTTATATAGTGTGTGTGTGTGTGTGTGTGTGCGCGCGCGCGCCTTGATATGACTTTGACACGCCTACAGACCTCATTTCCTTGCTGTTTTGGAAAAGGACAAAAGAATCGTGAGTTTTGAGTTTTGGGTAAACATACAATTCATAAAATTTCATTTCTTTTGTCACAAGCAGTTTACCATAAACAATATTCACACTGAGGCCTTCTCGGAGCCATTTCCATCACAAAGCATTTGGCGCGTTAGTGCACATGGAACTTCCCAAACTCGAGGAAGTCGTCTTGAGAAAACTGATACCGACAATGAAGTTTACCATACAGGGACATTCACACTGATTCTTTCCGGGAGCAACCTGAAAAATTATCTGTTCTACTTCTCTGTGCACAGGTAGGTTTCCATAGACGAGATTTCTGTCGGGATTTCCTCTTTTGCTGACGATATCGATCTGATCGTCATCTATCCGACAACGTCTGCTACCCGCCACCCGCCACCCGCCGTCTCCAAGTTGGTGCTGGCAATTTGCCTGGTTAGTTGTTTCGTTCCCTAGCGGGCGTACTGGCTCTTGTTGATAGAGATCTGGTGTCTCGTGTTCGATCCCAGTCCGTAAAGTTAAGACTTTGCTTGCTTGCTGCCCACCAGAGTGCTTCATGTGTATAATGGTCTTGTCAAGCTTTACCAGCATGTAAGGCTTATGCTCAGCTACTGGGCTTATGCCACGAGCTTTTGGATTTTATCCATCACATGGTATATGTGGGTGGTTTCAGTGTATAAGGAATTTGAGGGAGAAGAGTGGCAGAATGGTTCAGACGTTCGCCTGCCAAAAACTAAATTCGAGGTTCTAGGGTTCACTCCCCGTAGAAGCCTCGACTTTTCTCCTCAGTTTGACCGGAAAATCGAACTGAACGTCTAGTCCTTCGGAAGGGGACGAAAAACGAGTCAGACCTGTGTGCCTTTTGGCTGCGCACGCTAAAGATCCCACGGCAGTTGAAAATCGTGAAGAGCAGGGCATTGCCCGGCGGCCTTGGTAAGAAACGTTGGAGAGATACGTTGATTTCCCAGGTCCCATCCTTTGAAGACCAATTAGCTTTCTTGCCTTTCTGAAGTCATGGTAAAAATAAATGTGAATATGAACGTGAATTTGAAGCGAGGAAAAGGGCTGGGCGCGCGCCGCCCTCATGGTGCTTGCCTCGGGAAAAGTTGAGGTCTCTACCACCTCACTCCCTTAGACCCCAGGGTAATGGAACTATCTAGGTAGGACCTCAGGACCTGGCCAGCTCATCGGTTTGCGTGCAGGCTTGAGGCTTGTACCGTGATCATTCTGGATCTTCTCCATCACATGGCACCTGTGACGTTAGTGCATGTAGAATTTATTCCGAGCGCGGAGACGTCATCTTGAGAAATTGAAACTGAAACTAAGGACCGATTTTCAGCAGCGGTTGACATTTTGGGGTGGAGGTGTGAAATTTGCTGTGGAGATATTTCCTATACGCTGTATTTAAAAAGTAGTAAAAGCAAAAAGTGTGTGACGTTTCTACGACCTTGTTGAGCGTGGCTGCCTTCTGAAGCAAGGTCACGCATGTTCTTTTTTGTTCGCAGACTAATCGTTGCTGCTGTACTGAGAAATGACCTTTTATTGTTGTTACTGTTAGTGTTATTGGCGTTTAAAGCCATATCAGGGCTATAATCGCTTCAAGACATACAAAACAACAACAACAACAACAACAACAAAATAATGAAATTAAGTACGCATATCAATGCATTCGCACACATAATCTCAGGACATGCCCCCGGTGTTGACTACTCCGTCCAATTTATCGCACAGGAGATTTTTAAAAAAAACACGCCTGAATACAAATTTAAGCATACATAAGAACACCAAAACGTATCTAAAAACGGGCATAAATTACCTAGAATTCCTTCCACGTATCTCACCTCCTTAGAGCCAAAAATGTACTTAATACATGCACCCAATTATCAATCCTAAGAAAAAGTACGCAAGACTTTATCGAGCACATACAGGTGAATGGACCAGCAAGGCAGAAAATGATAGGAGGAAATGACAGAAAGCAAAGGAGCAAGGCAGAAACAGAGAGTGACAGAAAAAGAGGAAATTTCCAGCAGAGAATTTGCAGAAGGTGGGGGATACTGTTTATACTGAAAGAGCCCCTGGCATCCCCATGGGGGGGGGGGGGGGGGGGGAGAGATATGACTTTAATCCGGCTGTTTCGGTTAGGGGTTTTCATGATTGATTGTCTGATGCGGGGAAAACTGGTGCAAACCTCAGCACAACCCATGGAAAACAGCCAGGTTGTCCTCACAGCGACCCCCAGCAGAGTTCAGTCCTCTCCGCCAATCCGCACACAACACTTGACCACGTGTCAACCCGCCATAGGAGAGCTCCTTTATCTCCCATGGCTACAGCTTAATTCACAATTAATCTTACTTCCTGATCTGACTAATCACTCCGATTTAACAGAACCAGTGAAGCGAACCGAAAACCGCGATCATTTACCATGGCAACAACCTCCGTCCACAGATTCCTATAAAACCTCCATGAAAACTACAATAAAACTGGCCTTCTCACTGTCCCCATCTTAACATCATTGTTGTTCTGGTGGTGTCACTACAGGATTAGATAAGTCACTTTTCGCCCACTTCCCTGGGATGGTTATTCCCGTCGGCCATATCACCTGAGGTGGGTGTCGATGTAAAAACTGAACTAAATCAAAATCAAATCAAACCCCCCACACTACTCCCCTTCCCCTCACTCACACCACCTCACACACACACACACACAGCGCACACGCGCCGCGCGCGACGCGCGCGCACGACACACACACACACACACACACACACACACACACACACACACACACACACACACACACACACACACACACACACACACACACACACACACATTCGAACACAGACACATTCGAACACAGACACACACACAACACACACACACAACACATACACACACACACACAACACACACACACACATACACACACACACATAAAGAAGAAACTACATACATTCTCATCTGGAGCATTTTTACAGCAGCTTCGTGCAAGCTTGTGCAAACCTTTTCACCCCCTCTCCCATCTCTTCGTCTTCTCTCCCTTTCTCCGTAAAGAGTCGTTCGAGTGCCACACTCTAGAACTTTGCACTAGATCCCTCCAGCTCTGTGGAGTATGTGCCAAAGCCTAGGTCTCTACACAAGTTTCCTTCTCTATAAACAATCGTAAACCCATGGACTCCAATTCTGATGTCTCGAGTTCAATCCCAGCCCGTAACATTAAACTGACCTTGTTCGCTGCTCATCGTAATCTTCCAATATTACGGTGGTGTTTACGTTTCATTGGTTCCTTTTACCCACCCCGACTCCTCCTCCTCATCATCATCAGGTGCCCTGCCGCATGGCGTTGGCGACCATGGACTTCCAACCATCTCTATCTCTCGTTGCCCCCAGCATCTCCCCCACCCTCTTCATCCCCAGCCACTCTGCAAGTCCGTCCAGCATTCTCTCCCTGGGTCTACCTGGTGCTCTCTTTCCCTCCAGCTTTCCCATTGTGACCAGGTGCTCCAAATCCCCCTTCCTCATAAAATGGCCTATAAATGTTGCTTGTCTTTTCCTAATCTTCCTTATGAGTGATCTGCTTGTGTCTGCCTCCATCAAGACTGTCTCGTTTGTTTTCTTTGCTTGTCCATGGAACTCTCAACATTCTTCTTAGAAATCACATCTCGGCTGCCTCTCAATCTTGTTCTGGCTTTGCTTGTTGACTGTCCACGCTTCACATCCGTACAACAGTATTGGTTCTATATAATATTCAAGAACTCTCTTCCTGATGTTAATTGAAAGGCATTTGTTGGTAACTCCTACTACTCCCTAACGTTTGGTTAGGGTTAGAGTTAGGCTTAGCTTTAGGGTTAACCTTAATAGTATTACGGTTATGGCTAGAGCTAGAGTTAGAGCTAGAGTTAGGATTTAGAGTTAGGTTAGGTACCGATGTAACCTGGAATCTAAAAACGAATGTGGCTGCCTGCGTTCAAGCAAACAGGAACCAGAAGAAGAAAAAAAAAACACGAACAAAGAATCAGAATCCGTATTATGTATACAACCAGACATGACATGCCTCTGTCTTGTCTGGTTGGATGTAACCTGGGTTATGGTTAGGGTTTAGGGTTAAGGTTAAGGTTAAG
>JAPXFY010000027.1:46318356-46325856 GCA_030674185.1 Monoplex corrugatus
GCTTGGTGAGTGTCCGAGAGTGGCGAGCATTGGTGCTGGTCCCATCCGCACCCCTCGTGGTATTTCTTGTTGACAGGTCACGTTTTCAAACTTGTAAATGTCCCTGTATTTCAGTAGTGGACGGCCCATAGGGCCAGGATCCCACAGAAAGCTCTTTGTACATTGCTCACTATGCTACCCACCCAAACGTGAGTGATGGTAGATTGGTCTATTAGCATGGCATAAATAAACATTTTGCAATGGACCAGTCACCGTGGTGTAGAGGTTAACGCAACGGACTACCGACTGAAGGTTGTGGTTCGAATCCCCATCAGTCCCTTCAAAAATATGTTCATTGTGGGATTTTTTCGGCTCTAACCGGTTCCCTACCCAGAGTTGGGCATGCTATGGGCTCATTGTGAAGACTGGGACCACACAGTCACTGAGTCTCATCCACTTCAGGATGCGTCAGTGAGGGTGTTGCTAAATCTTCTGACCAGCACCGCAGGTGTCTGTATCTCTCGGGCCTGGTTGACGCCAGGATACATTATGATAGTAACGTAGAGTACAGCCCTGTCACGCTGTCTCAATCCTAGATAGAACTCCATAGCATCATGATTATCATCCTCATCGACATCATCATTGTCGCATTGTGAAAACTGTGCCAGCTTCTGTGGCCATTAAAATGGCGTAGAAAAAGGAACAGGACAAAAAACAACAAAAAAAAAAAAAAAAAACAAAAAGATGAGCATAAACGTAATTTCCCCGGATGCAATGATCCTTAAAAAGAAACCTGCACACACACAAAAAAACCCAAACATTTTGCAGTTGATTATCGTACGTATGAGCGGAAGGAGGGGGCGGGAGGGTAGCGCTATAATCAAGTGAATGAACGTCAAACTCCCGATTGGAAGTCCAGGATTTGATCTGCTTAGACAACTTCTAGTCACAACAGAAAAGCTGGAGGGAAAGAGAGCACCAGGTAGATCCAGGGAGAAAATATTGGACGGACTTGCAGGATGGCTGAGGACAGAGAGGGTAGAAGATGTGCTTGCGGCGACAAGGGATAGATGCATATGGAGGGCCATTGATCGCCAATGCCATGCGGCAGGGCGCTTGATGATGATTATGAGACAACTTCTTCCAGTGGGTGATGGGTGGAGAGTTTTCCCCATCTCCCAAGTCAACAACATGTATGGAGACCTGCTAATGTCTAAATCACTTTCGTGTGTGTGCGTGTGCAGAATATCAAATATGCACGTTAAGCATCCCGTAAGCAATGTCAACGTCCGATGGCTTATACGTGTTTACCCATTAAGCATGCCCGTCAAAGATGCTGACTGTACAACAACATAGTGGAGTGTGGTCACGTCAGCTCGCCTCACAATTTGAGTTCTCTGTTCTTCACTGAAATGTCTGATTACTTGTTATGCACAGAATGGCGCTAACAAGAATGATTTACTATAATAATAGCAGGACCAGTAGCTGTGGCGGCAGTAGTAGTAAAAGCAGCAAGAACAAAGGTAATGGTGTTGTTATTCACTGTTGTCACGCCAGAAACGATTGATTGAATTATCTTTTTTTTTTCATCTTCTTCCTTTTCATCATCGTTGTAGTCACTGTTTTTTGTTTCATTTTGTTTTGTTTTTCATTTATTCATTTTATTTATTTTATTTTGCTTTATTCATTTCGTTTCAATTTTTTATTATTTTGTTTTGTTTTATTTTGTTTCGTTTCATTTTACTTTGTTTTATTTCATTATATTTTATTTATTTTATTTTTTTATTTATTTTATTTTATTTTATTTATTTTATTTTATTTTATTTTATTTTATTTATTTTATTTATTTTATTTTATTTTATTTTATTTTATTTATTTTATTTTATTACTCTACTTACTTACTTTACTTTACTTTACTTTACTTTATTTTATTTACTTTACTTTATCTTTACTTTCTTACTTTACTTATTTACTTTACTTACTTACTATTATACTTTACGTTACTTCTATTACTTTACTTTACTTACTTTACTTTACTTTACTTTACTTATTTATTTTATTTGATTTTACATTGGCGCACAATGCTGTAGGCAGTCACTCATCCAAGTACTAACCAGGTCTAACATTGCTAAATTTAAATGATCTAGGAATAATGGATGCTAGCTATCGTTTTCTTTGTCTTCACCTTATTCTTCTCTTTCTTCGTCATCATCATCTTCTCTTGAGAGAACGAGAGATAGAAAAGAAAGAGAAAGGAAGAAAAGATAGAGAGAGTGGTTGGGAGAGAGAGAGAGAGGGCTTGTTTTCGAGGGTAGTGTCTGTTATTTACATAATGATATAATGCGAGAGACAGAGAGAAAGAGGGGCGGAGGGGAGGAGAGAGACAGACAGAATAGACAGCAGAGAGACAGACAGACAGACAGAGGCCGTGTAGATTATCACAGTTTGCGTCAGTACAGGGTCATTTAACAACGGTCTGTCATTTTCCGGTGGTCCGGAAATACAGTGACAGATGCAGAGGCTGCCGGCGAGTATCGATCAAGGTGGCCCTTCTTTCTTCCTGCCTTCAACCAGGTGCATGGACACGAGCGATCGGTAACTGACGGGCGCCATTGACCATTGCACTTTTTCATGAGGCCCGGTAGTCCAGTGGTTGGCGTCGTGATGACAAAATGGTGGTCTGGGGTTCGAGTCCATGCTGCAGGCCACTTGATTCTTCTTCTTCAGGTTTGTATGGTTGGACTACCGTGCTGAAAAGTGAATGTCCTGGGTTCAGTCCTTACGTAGATGCATAAGCTTTGAATATTTGATTATATGATTATGATGCTGATGATTGTTGTATTTATATTATATTATATTATATTATATTATATTATATTATATTATATATTATATTATATATATATTATATTATATATTTTATATCATATTATATCATAATCATATCAATCATATCATCATCATACATCATACATATAAATATTATAATTATCTATATTATCATTATCATCTATCATTATCCATTATCTATCATATCTATCTCATATCATCTATCATTATCATCTATCTCATCCATTCATATCTATTCATCTATTCATCTCATCTCATTCATCATCTCATTATCATCTATCTATTATCTATTATCATCATCATCATCTTATACATGTATCATCATATATCATATAATCATATATCATATCATATCATGCATTATCATATATATCATATCATATCTATATCATATATATCATCATTTATTATTCATTCATATATATCATAATCATTATTACATTATATATATATATATATCATATCATATCATATCATATCATATCATATCACATCATATACATCATATCACATATCAATATCATAATCAATCAATCATATCAATCACATACATCAATACATATCATATCATATCAATCACATCAATCATCAATCACTACATATCATCACATCAATCACATACATAAATCAATACATCACATATCATCAATCAATCACATCACTACATCATCACATCAATCATCTCACATCATATCATATCATATCATATCATATCAATCATATCATATATATATCATATCATATCATATCATATCATATCATATCATATCATATCATATCATATCATATCATATCATATCATATCATATCATATCATATCATATCATATCATATCAATATATATCATATCATATCATATCATATCATATCATATCATATCATATATCATATCATATCATATCATATCATATCATATCATATCTATATCATATCATATCATATCATATCATATCATATCATATCATATTATCATATCATTATCATATCATATCATATCATATCATATCATTATTTCATTATCTATCTATTATATTATATATCATTTATTTCATTGTTATATTATGTTGTATTATTATCTATATCTATATCATATATATCATATCTATCTATACTATATATACTATATATACTATATATACTATACTATACATATCATGTATTCATTTACTGTTCTTTCTGTTACTATTTTTATATTCATTGTACTTTACTTTATGTTACTGTTTATTTACTTTACTTTACTTATTACTATACTATACTATACTATACATACTATACTATACTATACTATACTATACTATACTATACTATACTATACTATACTATACTATACTATACTATACTATACTATATATGTCATGTCATGTCATGTCATGTATTATGTCATGTTACGTCATGTTATGTTATGTTATAGTATATTGTATATTATATGATATGATTATTTGATAGAACCTTGACTGAAGATCTGATGTCTGAATCTCACTTCCGGTCCACGACACAAAAATTGGCCTGTTTGCTGCACATCTTGATGTTTCCGTCATTCCAGTGGTGACAGCTTAGTGTTTCATAGCAACCCCCCCACCCCCCTCCCCACCTCCTCCTCATTTAAAGATCTTGCCAGTGCATATGATTTTGAGCAGGTTTAAAGAGTTTGCTAGATTTCTGTCAGGATTTGAGTGGAGCTCATATGGAATTGCCCAAGTCCGATGAGCGTTTTTTTTTTTTTTTTTTATTGTTTTTTTTTTATAGACTCAAAACTGTGAAGGATCGGCTTGTTGATGTCTTGTCATGGTCTGTCTTGATTATTTTTCACTTTCATGCTTTTTTTTGTTTTTTTCCTGATTTTGTCTGTTTTAAATGTGTTTCTCCACGTATATGTTACACAGATCTGTCAGTTCCAAGTATACAGTGCACGGAGCTTGAACATTGTCACAGGTGTATACTCATAATTTTGTCATCATCGTCGTCGTCGTCCTCGTCATTGTACCCTCCCATCATCATCATCCTTACCTCATTCCATCATCGTCGTCGTCGTCATATCGTCGTCGTCATCGTCGTCGTCGTCGTCGTCATCATCATCATCATCATCATCATCATCTTTATCTTCATCTCTTTCTCTTCATCTATTCATTCTCATTCTTCATCTTTCTTCTTCTTCTTCTTCTCTTCTTCTTCTTCTTCTTCTTCTTCTTTTTCTTTTCTTCTTCTTCTTCTTCTTCTTCTTTTCTTCTTCTTCTTCTTCTTCTTCTTCTTCTTCTTCTTCTTCTCTTCTTCTTCTTCTTCTCTCCTCCTTCCTTCCTCATCTCACCATCTCTCGTCCTTCCTCCTCATTCTCCCATTAGTCGTCGTCGTCATCGTTGTCATTAAATGGCTACCATGTAACGCTGGGAGGTGAATGTCCAATCAGTGAAGAGGCATTGTTGCTCTGGGTCCCATCCGGCGCCGTTGGGTATTTGTTGTTAACTTTGACCAGCAGCTTGCCATAGATATGGCACCATATCTTGATAACTCTAATCAAAGTGCACTCACACATCACAGATACGCAATCGATCAACGCACAGTACACAATATACAAAAAGACCCCCACAAAAACCAGGAAAAGGAGATAGTTCTAGAATTCGTTGTCGGGAAAATAGGTAAGTGTTTTAAACCGGATTTTTAAAGCAAAAAGGGTAGGTGTTAGGCGAAGGGAGAGAGAGAGCCTATTCCAGACAGATGGTCCTGAAACAGCAAAAGAACGCTGGCCATGCAACAGTTGATAGTTTAAATCTAGGCACCTGACGAAAAAGAGTATCTTAAGCTGAGCGCAAAGTGCGGTTTGGCATATAAATACTGATGTTATCAAAAGATAGGAAGGAGCGGATTGATGAATAGCACAAGGTATCCACTTTGTATTCTTTTCACTTCTGTTTGAAAGAGGCAACCAGTGCAGAGAGCGAAGAAGAGAACTGACACGTCCAAACTTTTTCTTTCTGAGGACAAGACGAGCAGCTGTGTTTTGTACACGTTGTAGACAGAGAATGGCACAACCTTGACACAGGTTAATAAGTTCAAATACCTGGAAACGGTCATTTCATCAGACGGCAGATGCACATCGGAAATAGCTGGCAGAATCGGCCAAGCCAAAACAGCATTCAAGAAGATGACAAGCATTCTTACCAACAAATGCCTATCAATTAACATCAGGAAGAGAGTCCTTGAATGTTATATAGAACCAATACTGTTGTATGGATGCGAGGCTTGGACAGTCAGCAAGCAAAGCCAGAGCAAGATTGAGGCAGCCGAGATGTGGTTTCTCAGAAGAATGTTGAGAGTTCCATGGACAGCAAAGAAAACAAACGAGACAGTCTTGATGGAGGCAGACACAAGTAGATCACTCATAAGGAAGATTAGCAAAAAGACAAGAAACATTTATAGGCCATTTTATGAGGAAGGGGGATTTGGAGCACCTGGTCACAACGGGAAAGCTGGAGGGAAAGAGAGCACCAGGTAGACCCAAGGAGAGAATGCTGGACGGACTTGCAGAATGGCTGGGGATGAGGAGGGTGGGGGAGATGCTGGGGGCAATGAGAGATAGAGATGGTTGGAAGTCCATGGTCGCCAACGCCATGCGGCAGGGCACCTGATGATGATGATGATGTAGACAGAGGGGGAGAAGGGGCAGGTATGCCAGAAAGAAGACAGTTACAGTATTCAAGACGAGAGACAAAATGGTGAGGTTGCCGGTCTCTGTCATCACGTCTCTGTGTGTGATCAATTCAAACTTCGTGATGAATTGATTGTCCATTGTTAGCATCTGCCATCTAATCAACGTTGATAAAACGATTACTGAGTGGACATTACTGGTGCGCCATCTCCCCCTGCGGGGACGCCGGAGGCTCTTTCAGTATAATTAGTATCCCATCTTCTGCATGTGCGAGAAATTATCTCTTTTATTTCACTCTCTTTGTTTCTGCCTTGATTTCTTTGCTTTCTGTCATTTTTTCCTATCACTTTCTGCCTTGCAGGTCCATTCATCTGTATGTGTTCTGTAAAGCCTTAGAAACTGTCTATTAGGGTTGATAATTGGATACATGTATTGACGTCATTTTTGACTCCCAAGGAAAATTGATGTGCAGAGCAATTTTAGGTAATTTCGGCCAGTTTTTATATACGTTTTAGCGTCCTTACTTACGTTTAATACTTGTATCCGTTTTGTTTAAACCCACTGGTTATAAACTGGACCGAATGATCTACACCAGGGACATATCTTTCGATTATATGCACGAAGGCATAGATACATATGCCTCGTTTTCTTTTCCAGGTGGATTTTTTTGTTTGTAATGACGTTGTGTACTTTTCGTGATGGTTACAACCCTGTTCTTGCTGTATGTAGTCCGCTTGGCTTAAACAATAATGACAGTTACAGTAATTGATGCGCAGCGTGTGTTTAAAAACTGATTACTTGATTGTCCAGTCCACTCTCATCATCATCGGGTGGCCTGCCCCATGGCGTTGGCGATCATGGACTTCTATCTGTCTCTATCTCTCGTTGCCCCTAGCATCTCCCCTACCCTCCTCGTCCCCAGCCACTCTGCAAGCCCGTCCAGCACTTTCTCCCTGGGTCTACCCGGTGCTCTCTTTCCCTCCAGCTTCCCCGTTGTGACCAGGTACTCCAAATCCCCCTTCCTCACA
>JAPXFY010000027.1:46328356-46375856 GCA_030674185.1 Monoplex corrugatus
CTGCACCCAAACCTGCCAGCAGTTATCTAGCAGGTACCTTGAACCTGCACAAAATCCTATGCAGATGCAAAGTCTTGAAATAGGGAGGACGGAGGAGAGGGGATGGGGGAGAAGGGACCTATGAAACATTAAGCTGACACCACCAGAATGATTGAAACATAAAGATGGGCAGTGAACAGGCCAGTTTTTTGTGTTGTGGGATGGTAGAAGTAGTGGTGGTTGTAGAAGAAGAAGTAGTAGTACTAGTATTAGTTGTAGTAGCAGTCATAGCTTAAGCACAGAGATCTTCAAAGCACAAGCAGTGCGTTTCAGTGTTTTGATACTCTGTTTGAAAATATGTTTTTGTTGTTGTTGATTGTCTTCAAGTTACATGCGAACATCCCCTCACTGTTTTCAGCTTTATTTCATATATATATATATATATATATATATAGGTGTGTGTGTGTGTGTGTGTGTGTGCGTGCGTGTGTGTGCGTGCGTGCGTGCGTGCGTGTGTGTGCGTGCGTGTTTGTGTGTGTTAGCACGCGTTTGTTTATCATTCCAATTTTTCTCGAATGCACTTTGTTTTGTCCACATTGCGCAGGTGGTATGTTACTGCGCAGTGTGAGTACTCTTTCTTCGGTGGGGGGTGTATGCTGGGTGTTTTCATGTTTCCATAAGCCATTCACTGATATGACTTAAAGGATCTTTAACATGCATACTTGATTTTCTGCTTGCGTATGCACCCAAAGGGGGTTTAGGCACTGGCAGGTCTGCACACATGTTAACCAGGGAGACGGGAAAAATCCCCATCCTTTACTCGCTAGGTGGGAGGTACCCAGTCATGATCAAACGCAAACTTTCCCATCGAAATTCAGACCTCTTGTTTCGTATTTTCATGCTAATTTGTAATGTATGAAATATTCATTCAGTGCTGACATCTAAAATCGAGATCATCCACTGGTTAACGATGTATAATACATTTTAATACGATCTCGCAGATTTCTGCATTATATTATTATAACGTGTACTAGAATAAGGTGACTAATGGTATGTCTTAATTCGTCACCTCAGAGTTACGGAAAGCATTGATACCAGGGAGAAGAGTGGCAGAATGGTTCAGACGTTCGCCTGCCAATAACTAAACTCGAGGTTTCAGGTTCGCTTCCCGTAGAGGCCTCGACTTTTCCCCTCAGTTTGACCGGAAAATCGAACTGAACGTCTAGCCCTTCGGAAGGGGACGAAAAACGAGTCGGAACTGTGTTCCTTCAAGTCTGTTTACGCTAAAGATCCCACGGCAGTTGAAAATCGTGAAGAGCAGGGCATTGCCCGGCTGCCCTGGTATAAAACACTGGAGAGATAGGTTGATTTCCCAGCCTTCTTGCCTTTCTGAAGTCTTGGTAAAAAGAATGTGAATATGAATACGAATTTGAAGCGAGGGAGACGAGATGGGCACCGCTCTCGTGACGCTGGCCCCGGGAAGGGTTGAGGTCTTTGCCACCTCACTCCCCTACGACCCGAGGATTATGGAACTATCTAGATAGGACCTCAGGACCAGGCCAGCTCATGGGTTTATGTGCAGGCTTAAGGCTTGTGCCGTGATCATTCTGGATCTTCTCCATCACATGGCACCTGTGACGTTAGTGCATATGGAATTCATTCCTAGCGCGGAGACGAAACTGAAACTGGTACTATAGATGCCATGTAATGAAAGGACCCAAACAAGTTAGGATAGATGACGTGTAGACCTGTGCGTAAACCGTTTGCCGTGGCGATGCCGTGATGTTTTAACTCTTTAGTTATTTCTCAATGCTTTTGTTTACAGTGGGCCCGATAGCGAAATAAGTAACACGTCAAACTTCCCAATAAAAAGGCGTGAGTTCAATCCTGCCTGGATTATTTTTCGCCTGGTGGGTGAAGGCTGAAGATTTTTTCTGTTCTCCTTGATCAACATGTGTGCAGCCCAGCTAGTGGCTAACCCTACCTTTGCATATATACACATGCAGACCGACATCTATGCACGTTAAAGATCCTGTAAGTCACGTCGGTTTTCCAATGGCTTATGGACACATAAAAACACCCAGCCTATAAACCCATCGAAGACAGAGTATGAAGACAGTGCAGAAATGTACGCATTAGGAGCAAAACAATGCTCGTGCACGTATCCGAGAAAGATTGGAACGCTTAGGCAATCTTTTGTTGTTGTTGTTGTTGTTGTTGTTGTTGTTGTTGGTTTTGTTGTTGTTGAAACAGTTTTCATTATGCGATGGTGATGATGTCAATGTGGATGATAATCATGGTGCTATGGAGTTCCATCTAGGATTGAGACTGCGTAACAGGGTTTGCTCTACGCGTACTATCATAGTATGTCCTGGCGTCAACCAGGCCCGAGAGATACAGACACCTGCGGTATTGGTCAGAAGATTTGAGCAACACCCTCAATAAGGCATCCTTGAAGTGGATGAGACTCGACTGTGTGGTTCCAGTCTTCCCAATGAGCCCATAGCACGCCCATCCCGGGGTAGGAGCCGGTTAGAGCCGAAAAATCCCACGATGATTTTTGAAGGTACTGATGGGGATTCGAATCCACAATCTTCCAGTCGGCAGTCCGTTGCATTAACCACTACACCACGGCGACTGGTTACGCTTAGACAATCTCACCTGTCTCAGCTGTCGGCGTCACCGGGTTCGGAGATGGCCGCTGCACATCTGGATGCCACAATCTCCCTCCAGGCCGCTCTGTCTTGACTTTTGTGGACAATTTCTTGAACGTTTAGGTCAGTGATGTTGGTTATGTTCTCGATGTATGAGATTGAAGGTCTGTCCTTTCTTCCTTTTTGTCATTGTTTTTTTCTTGAAAGATGGTTGCCGTGAGGTCGGTGTTCTTGTTCCGTGACACATGGCCAGTGTATTTTAGTCTTCTTTTGTTGATGTCTGCTAGTAGTTTTCTGGTGGTATCAAGTTCTTCCAGGACACTTTCATTACTTCTTCTGTCTGTCCATTTGACACGTAGTAGTCTCCGATAAAAACCACATCTCTGCTGCCTCAATTCTTCTGCAATCAGTTTTTCTCAGAGTCCAGGCTTTGCAGCCAATAGCGCGAAAAAGGAGATTGTTGGCATCTTTCTGCTTAGACAATGACACTAAAAAAGAAGTTTAAATCCCCTTATTTCTGCTTGCATCGACATTCTATCGAAACGATTTATAACTAAATGAATAATAATAATAATAATAAAAGCATCTCCCCCATCAGTGCAAAGCTCTCTTAATGCTAGCTCCGGGCAAAGTCACTCTCTTAATGCTAGATCCAGGCAAAGTCCAGATCTCTACCATCTCACTCCCCTAATGAGAGTTCATGGGACGACTTTTACCATTGATGTCCTCATCAACCCAAGTTCCCATTCGTCCCGGGAGAAATATTATAAATGTCGATCCGAAAGTCAATCAATCTTTCTGAACGGTGAAGTAGTCAATCTTTCTAAGTGTGTGCGGTTAATTAAACACACGCCCCATGCGCGCGCGCGCGCGCCACACACACACACACACACACACACACACACACACACACACACACACACACACACACACACACACACACCCTGAATCATTCACAGACGCACACTCACTTACACACGCACATAGTAACACACGTACACATACACAAGCACGTACATACACACACACACATACACACACACACACTCACACACACACACACACACACAAACACACACACACACACACACACACATATATATATATATATATACACACACACACACATACACACACATACACACACACACACACACACACACACACACAGAGTCCACACACACACACACACACACACACTCTCACACACAACCATGCATAAGATCATACACACAGTCAAACACACAAATATATATCACACCCGCACGAGCGCGCACAGAAACGCGCATCCTCACGAACACACACACACACACACACACACACAACACACACACACACACACACACACACACACACACACACACACACACACACACACACACCACACACACACACACACACACACACACACACACACACACACACACACACACACACACACGCACACACATAGATCCGTCTAATATCACTTATAGTGAAAAGACGTTAAATCAAGCAACGAACGAACACATAGAGACGCGCGCACACACACTCATACGCACAAATATACTCTCACGGACTTTTTAACCACGAAATGCTTCATCCGCCTGCATGCAGTTTGAGATCCATTGATAATGAAAAAAATATACAGGGGGGTGCAAAAGTAGGTATACAGTTATGAAA
This sequence comes from Monoplex corrugatus, assembly GCA_030674185.1. Classification (NCBI taxonomy): domain Eukaryota; kingdom Metazoa; phylum Mollusca; class Gastropoda; order Littorinimorpha; family Ranellidae; genus Monoplex; species Monoplex corrugatus. Next base: position 46,332,652 of record JAPXFY010000027.1, read on the forward strand.
AAAGAAAACACGTACAATACTCATTGCATTTAGTATACAAACAAATGAATATTGCATATATACATGTAATAACAAGCACAGCCTTAATCCCTCAGATACTCAAACTGCTTGCCGTCGGTATTCACACACTCCTCTAATCGAGAGCGGAATTAAGCATCATAATAATGATGTGATACTTACTGTATACATACTTTTGCACCCCCCTGTATATAATCAGTTCAGTGCTAGCCACTAACCGCAAGATCAGTAAAGGACAGACAGAGGCCTGACCATTTGCGGTGATATCATATCATGAGATCTTAAACCCTCCCCCATTCCCTGAGGGAGGTGCACAGACAGGAGTGTTGATGATTATTCGATTCTCACTGTTCATTACACACAAGTGGAGTACAGAGAACCCAGGGTATTCTTTTGTATGGCGCTCTTCTCCAGATTCATTCGGACTCAGCTGCGAATTATATGTGCTAGACCCCATTCGTCATTTTGTGTGTATAAGTACACAGAAAATCAAGTATGCACGTTAAAGACCCTGTATGTTATGCCAGACTCTGGTGGCTTTTCTTCTTTTTCTTCTTCTTCTTTCTTTCTTTCTTTCTTTCTTCTTCTTCTTCTTCTTCTTCTCTTTCTTTCTTCTTTCTTCTTCTTCTTCTTCTTCTTCTTCTTCTTTCTTCTTCTTCTTCTTCTTCTTCTCTTCTTCTTCTTCTTCTTCTTCTTCTTCTTCTTCTTCTTCTTCTTCTTCTTTTCTTCTTCTTTTCTTCTTCTTCTTCTTCTTCAACATCTTCATCAACTCATGATCATCATCATCATCATCAACATCATCATCATTCATCATCATCATTCATCATCAATCATCATCTCATCATCATTCTCTTTTCTTCTCTTCTCCTCCTTTCCTCCTCCTCTCCATCTCTCATCATCTTCTTCTTCTTTCTTCTCTCTTCTTTTCTTCTTCTCTTTTCTCTCTCTTCTTCTTTTCTTCTTCTTTCTTCTTCTCTCTTCTTCTATCATCATCTTCATCATCATCATCTCATCATCATCATCTCATCATATCATCATCTTCTTCTCTCTTCTTCTTGTCCTCCTCTCCTCCTCCTCCTCCCCATCATCATCTTGTTGTTGTTGTTGTTGTTGTTCTTCTTCTTCTTCTTCTTCTTCTTCTTCTTCTTTCTTCTTCTTCTTTTTCTTTATCTTCTTCTTCTTCTTCTTTTTTCTTCTTCTTCTTCATCATCATCATCATCATCATCATCATCCATCTTCTTCTTCTTCTTCTTCTTCTTCTTCTTCTTCTTCATCACCATCATCATCATCTTCTTCTTCTTCTTCTTCTTTTTCTTCTTCTTCTTCTTCTTCTCCTCCTCTTCCTCCTCCTCCTCCATCATCATCATTATCATCATCATCATCTTGTTGTTGTTGTTGTTCTTCTTCTTCTTTATCTTCTTCTTCTTCTTCTTTTTCTTCTTCTCCTCCTCTTCCTCCTCCTCCTTGATTCAGTGAAGAGTCATTGGAGCGCCACACTTAAAAACTGTTCGCCCGATTCCTTCAACTCCTGTCGGTTATGTGCCAAAGCCTGGGTCTCTTCAAATGGTTTCCTTGCCCATTGTGCAATGTTATCAGTACATTTGTTATGTCTTTCCCTTCGTCTCCCTCCCTCAACAGTTCCCTAGATTGTTGATTGAGCAACGCCATTACATCTTGTTACTGACCATACCAACGAAGTTCTTTTTTATAATATCAACCAAAGGACATAACTTTCAGAGTCACGTAGGCATTATCTCCCATTTTGTGAAACTTCTCAAATCTAACATAATTTGCGCTACCCATTCAGCTAGCACAGAAGCAGACACAAAGCACAAAAACGTAAGCTCAGAACACTCCTCAAAAAAGGAGCACCCAAGCCTACCTTTACACTCTGCAACTACTCTACACACAACGATGAGAGAGGAGAGATTATACAATATTTGTCTTACGTTCAGATTGACACAGTCTTTATCTTGAACTGACCAAACACACAACATAGACCGGACAGAAAGATTGACATAGTCTTTATTCTTGACTGACACACACACATAGACGACAGAAGATTGACATGTTTATTCTTGAACTGACCAAACACACACACATAGACAAGACAGAAAGATTGACATAGTCTTTTATTCTTGAACTGACCAAACACACACAAACAAGACAAAATTGAAAGTCTTTTATCTTGAATGACAAACACAACATGACAAGACAAGATTGACATAGTCTTTATTCTGAATGACAACAACACATAGACAACAGAGATGACATGTCTTTATTCTTGAACTGACCAAACACACACACATAGACAAGACAGAAAGATTGACATAGTTTTATTTGAACTACAACACACACATAGACAGAGAGATGACATAGTTTTATTCTTGAACTGACCAAACACACACACATAGACAAGACAGAAAGATTGACATAGTCTTTTATTCTTGAACTGACCAAACACACACACATAGACAAGACAGAAAGATTGACATAGTCTTTTATTCTTGAACTGACCAAACACACAAACATAGACAAGACAGAACATATACAGGGTTGCTTCCAAGCAACTAGTTTTGTTTTCTTAATCATATGATCCAGTGTGCTGTTTGATGGTTTGCTCACTTGTTCACTTTTTTTCAGTGATGTTTAGTATCTAGTGATAACACACTATTTCCATACAAAAACTACCTAAAGTTGCAGGCAGTGGTCCAAGTCTTTTGACCACTAGTCCACCAAAGTAGTGTATGCTGCTATTTGCTGTTCTGGCGGAAATGGTGAGGTTTGGGATGGGGTTGAATATGGAGGGAAATGAGTGTTGATACAGTCGTCATGGTGCAGTGGTTAGCACAATGGACTAGTGACTGCAAGGTTCGTGAGTTCGAATCTCATCCATCCTGTCAAAATGATTATGGGATTTTTTGGCCCTAACCGGCTTCTGTGCAGAGTTGAGTGTGTTATGGGTTCACTGGCGGAAACTGAATTATTTGTTTATTTACTTTATATATACATGTATATATATATATATATATATATATATATATATATATATATATATATATATATATATATGTGTGTGTGTGTGTGTGTGTGTGTGTGTGTGTGTGTGTGTTCCATTTTTGAAGGTAAGATTCACAGATACACATGTCATTTACATGTAACCAAGATTATTCCAGTGACAGGCTGATAAAATGCTAGTATATGTATAATAGTCTAGGTAGGGCCTCAGGATCTGGCCAGCTCATGGGTTTATGTGCAGGCGTAAGGCTTGTGCCATGATCACCATACACATGGCACCTGTGACGTTAGTGCATATGGAATTCGTTCTGAGTGCGGAGACGTCATCATGAGAAACAGAAACTGAAACTGGCACCACACAGTCGAGTCTCATCCACTTCACGTATGCGTCATTAAGCGTCTTGCTCAAATATTCTAACCAACCTTGAAGATGTCTGTATCTCTCGGGCCTGTGATGCCAGGATATATTATAAATGAAAGCGTAGAGTACAGCTCTGTCAAGCAGTCTTAATTCAGAATGGAACACCATAACATCATGATTATCATCCAAGTCGTTGTCATCATTATGGCATTGTGAAAAACGGTTCCCGATTTCGTGGCTATTCAAATAGCGCAGTGAGACAGAAAATAAATTAATGAATAAGTGAATAAAAATAGTAATAAGTAAGTAAATACATAAGTAAATAGACAAAGGAACAAACAAACAAACAAATAAACCATCAATCAATCAATCAATCAATAAATCAAGTAATGAATAAATAACAGAACCAAAAAAAAAATTTGCTGCTATCTTCTGTCATGGCTCGAGAGAGAGAGAGAGAGAGAGAGAGAGAGAGAGAGAGAGAGATGTGTGTGTGTGTGTGTGTGTGTGTGTCTCATTCTTTCTCTCTCTCTCGCTCTCGCTCTCTCTCTCTCTCTCTGTGAGTGAGTGAGTGAGTGTGTGTGGGGGTGTGGTGTGTGTGTGTGTGTGTGTGTGTGTGTGTGTGTGTGTGTGTGCGCGCGCGCGCGTGCGTGCGTGTGCGTGTGTGTGTGTCTGTGTCTGTGTGTGTGTGTGTAGGTAGGGAATCGAGTGCTGGGGTCACTCGCCTTCACTGCTATAGAACATTTCTTCTTGGCTGTGGCTCTGTCATTGTCTGTGTATGATAGGGGAAATTGAAGATTGCATTGATTTTGCTTGTCTGTCTGTCTATCTGTCTATCGATCTGTCTGTCTCTGAGCCTCTGTCTGTCTCTGTATCCTTTTTCTTTTTTAAAGCAACGGCAGGCATGGAAAAATCGACAACAGAATTTTTGCATTGCGTTGTTGTCTTTACTGTTGGAGAATAAAAACCAAGCAATAAAATCAATCTTTCTTGTTCTTGGACTTTCAGAATTGTTTGCTTGTTGTGCTGTATATGTAGAATGGCAAAGACTAGCTTTAAAACAGGTTCACTAGGACAGAATGCTAAGTGGTTTTTTTTTTCTTTGTCTCTGGGGGCTAAGGGCTAAACTGTATGTATTGCTTAATCGCTTTTTCCTTTCTCCCTCCCTCTCTCTGTCTCTTTCTCTGTCTCTCTGTCTCCCTGTCTCTGTGTCTCGGTCTCTGTCTCTCTGTCTCTATCTCTCTCTCTCTCTCTCTCTCTCTCTCTCTCTCTCTCAGGGCTAAGGGCTAGACTGTATGTATTACTGTTTGATCTCTCTGCTGGCTCTCTCTCTCTCTCTATGTCTCTCTCTCTCTCTCTCTCTCTCTCTCTCTGTCTGTGTCTGTCTCTCTGTGTCTCTCTTGTCTCTCTGTCTCTGCTCCCCCCTCTCTCTCTTGCAGGGGCTAATGGCAAAACTGAATATGTTATTTGATCTGTCTTCTTTCTGTCTCTATGTTTCCTCTCTCTGTCTCTCTCTGTCTCTCTCTGTCTCTGTCTCTCTCTCTCTCTCTCTCTCGATGTCTCTCTCTCTCTTTGTCTTGTCTCTCTGTCTCTGCCTCCCCCCTCTCTCTCTTGCAAGGGCTAATGACAAAACTGAATAGGTTAATATTTGATCTGTCTTCTTACTGTCTCTGTCTATGTTTCCTCTCTCTGTCTCTCTCTGTCTCTCTCTCTGTCAGGGTCTAAAGGCCAAATTGAATATTGTATATTACCATTCAATTCTTATCTCTTTCTCTCGCTCTCTCTCTCGCTCTCTGTCTCTCTTTCTCTATCTCCATCTCTCTGTCTCCCCCTTCCAGAATCCCACCCTCCCTGCCTTTCTGGAAGTAGCCGGTTAGCTCGAACAGTTAAATCGCCCTGCCGCCGATGGAAGACTCTTGGGTTCGACCCTCAGACGAACCACAGTTGTACAGTTCGCGGGCTGGCTGGCTCTTTTCACAGACAGAGTCGTGGGCCGAAGATATCGTGTCTTGAGAGTTGAGTTCAATCCCATCCCAAAACATAGGAATTGGCGTGTTCACTACCCATCATAATGCTACAATCATTCTGGTGATGTTAGTGTTTCGTAGCTCCTGTTTCCCTTCCCCATTTCAAGGCCTTGTCAGTGCGAGAATTTTTTGCAGGCTGAAGGAGTCTGGCAGATCATCGTCATCATCCATCTCCGTCGGTGTGGACGACGGTGGGAGCTCCACTCTTTGTCACGAAAGATCGCCAGGCGACACGGTCTCTGCTCCTCTGTATGATGTCATGGAGCCCCAATTTGCAGGCGTCAGCGATGTTGACCATGAAGGATTTTACTATTTTGCTGGCCTTCCTTGTTTTCTCTTTGCTTCGACTCTCCCCTGCAGGATTGATGTCATCAAGTCGGTTCTTGCGTTTCCGTTCATGTGCCCGATATACTTCAGTTTTCTTTTGTTGATCTCTGGGAGCATTTTACCTTGGACAGCTAATTCCTTTAGCACGCTTTCGTTGGTTCTTTTGTCTGTCCATTTTACTCTGAGAAGACGCCTGTAGAACCACATTTCTGCTGCGGTTTTTTTTTTTTTTCGTCATCTTTTTTTATTTAAAGTCCAGGCTTTACATCCGTACATGACGACAGGCCAAATCAAGCAGATGGCCTGTTGTCTGGCAGATAACTGCTGGCAAATTTAGTGGAGCGCATATGGAATTGTCGGAGAGCAGTGAATCCATCTTGAACCAAACTCCGACGGGCATGGTGGTTCGGTGGGTAAAATATCACTTTTCCTATTAAAAGGTCTGGGTATCGATCCTGTTTCGGTGTTTCCTGTCTGGTGGGTAAAGGGTGGAGATTTTTGCGATCGTCCAAGTCAACATACATCAGGGCTTAAAACGTTCCGCGTCTGGGCGGAATTCCGCGATTTCGGTTTGTCAAAAAAAAAAAAAGAAAAAAACCAACAAAAACAAAAAACGAAAGGAGCAAGGCATCCGTGATCGGCTTGCAAGCGTTCATAGCAACGGCACGCAAGTTATGGCTCCTGATTTTTCTTGGAAGAAGTTTCCGGTGCTGATTCCACAAGTTGATCTCTGTTATATGAGACTGAACTTTAAAGTGTTTGATGCAATTACTGACTTTGTGTGCTCCAACTTCAAACTTGACATTGTGTGATCATTTAAACCTGAAAAGTTAAACTTATTGAGCAACCCAAAAAGTGAGATTTCATCCAAAGACTACAGTTGGTGAACACCTGTAAAACACTCAAGTTAAAGGATGAGTGTTCATGTTATTATTATGTTTTTAACCCCTTCTCCCCTTTTCCCAAGTATATCTTCCTGTAATAATTATGCGTTTACAGCAGTTTTTATGCACTAAATATCTCTTGAAATTATGTCCAGAAAGCGCGAAATGGCATGGATTTACACTTGGTTTTTAAAAAATTTTCCCGGGGGAGCATGCCCCCAGACCCCCCTAGTTTCAGTGGATTTTTCCTCCTCCTGTTTTAAGTCCTGATACATACAGACCCATTAGTGCCTGAACCCCCTTCACGTGTAAACGTGTGCGAAATATCATTTTATGCACGTTAAATATCCTGTAAGTCATGTCAGTGTCTAGAACTCTGTATTTTATGAAAACGTGAAAAAAAAAAAAAAAAAAATGCAGCTAGCACGGCCACCGAAGACGGAGTATGCAGATTGTGCAACAACATGCTACCTGCACAGTGTGAGCAAATGCAAGATGGATACTCGTTTCCCAAAAGTTTGACAAGACAAGACACTTGTAAAAAGGGATCGATGGCACTCAAGAGAAAGAGACTAAGGGGAAAAGAAAGAGAGAGAGAGAGAGAGAAAGAAAGAAAGAAAGAAAGAAATCCAAGCTGTACCAGTCTCTGTTTTCTTGTCTTTCCTGTTCTGCGAGATGGAGAAGAAACATGAACCGCAATACAAACACTGGGGGTTTCTCGTTTTACTTTGTGTCAACACTGCAGCAGACTCTGTTGTCCTTGGGCACAGGCTGTCTTCATAGTGTCTGTACAGTTCATTGATTTGTTCTGTGATACCTGCACTCCAAGACATTGGCAACACACAAATGTCATCACTGTATGTATTCTGTCAACAACTGTCATTCTGTTCTCAATTGTAATGGGTGCCGTGTCAAGTGGGTAAAAGTTAAAATTTCCAATTTGAAGGTCCTGGGTTCGGTCCAGCTAGACTCCTGGTGAGTAAAAAGTGGAGATTTTTTCTCATCACCCAGGACAACATGTGTGCAGTTCTGCCAGTGCCTAGACCACCTTCTCGTGTATACTCGTTCATAGTATCAAACATGCACGTTTAAGATCCTGTAAGTCATGTCAGTGACTGACTTTTGAAAACATGAAAACACCCAGCATGCACACCCACCAAAGATGCTGACTGTACAACAACATAATGGAGTGTAGTCAGCTCACCTTACAGCTTGAGTTCTCCATGCTCCACCAAAAAGGACCGCCAATAATGAAAAATGAAATTAGAGCAGCGTATAAAAAGATGAAACTGGGAAGAGCCCCAGGACCAGACAATATTACTATAGAAATGATTGAGGCTGTGGATGAAATTGGTATTGAAAAATAACAGTCCTAATAAGTGAAATTTATGACACCGGAAAAGTCTGTAAAGATATGTCAAAATAAATTTTCATTGCACTTCCAAAGAAAGCGGACGCTATAGAATGCGAGCTCCATCGTACAGTCAGTTTGATGAGCCATGTGACAAAGATTCTATAAAGATTAATCATGATGAGAACAAAGAACAGAATCAAAACAGAAATAACAGAAGAACAATATGGATTTGTTGAAGGGAAAGGAACTATTAATGCCGTACACATCCTAAGAACTCTCACAGAAAGATCGGTTGGGTTGAATAAGGATTTACATTTGTCTTTTGTTGATTATACCAAGGCTTTTGATCATGTAAGACACGAAGAATTGATCAACCAACTAGAAAGGCTATTATGTTGATGGAAAAACATATAAGAATAATAAGGAATATGCATTGGGAACAAACAGCAGTAAAAAGAATAGAAACTGATATTTGCTTTTTCCAATATCAAAAAAGAGATGTTATGCAGGGATGTGTTCTGTCACCAGATTTAATTTCACTTCACAGCGAAACCATCATGAGAAACCCAGAAGAATGCCCTGGGATAAAGTTTGGAGGGAAAATGATAAACTAATCTTCGTTATGCAGATGACACTGTTCTAATTGCAGAAAAATGAAATGAAAAAGACCTTCAAAATCTTTTGAATATAACAGAAATAGAAATCAGAAATAAAGGGCTAGAGCTTAATAGCAAAAATACTGAAATCATGGTAATCAGTTAAAAAAAAAAAAAAAAAAGAATTTCCCTCATATAAAATAACTGCAAATGGCACAACTTTGAGGCAAGTTGACAGATTCATACATCATATATCTGGGAACAGTCATCTCACCAGAGGCAGATGCGCGTTAGAGGTAGCCAGCATATGAAGTGGATGTGCTGTTATTGTTCCTTGTATTGATTCCTTAACACTGTATTATTATAGTTGATCTAGCGGCTGGAGTTGATGTGCGTGTTTGCGTTACATGTAGTTTGCCTTTGTCATTCTTGGTGAAGAGCTTTGGGCTCATTTGAGATGACACGCTCTGCAGGTATTCATTATCATCGTTTGTTATGTTTTGTTTTGTTGTTTCATTTTGTTTTGTTTATTACTTTTTATGGGAGAGAACAGTATGGCTATGGGGAGACTCTTATCAAAGAGCCTCCCACCCGTTGATCAAGTTCAATGAGGCAGGGACGACAACCGCTTCCTTTGGCTGAGTGGTTTCCCTTGTCTCTCTGCCTAGAGCACTGTTCCTTGTCTCTCCGTTTACAAACCGCTTGAAGGTCAGGGTCATCTGCATAGTTTCGGTCACGCAAGCATCCGTGTGTGTGTGTGTGTGTGTGTGTGTGTGTGTGTGTAGTGTTGTGTAGTGTAGTGTAGTGTAGTGTAGTGTAGTGTAGTGTAGTGTAGTGTAGTGTAGTATGTAGTGTAGTGTAGAGTGTGTGTATGTTCGTGTATGTGTGTTGTGGATGTGTAGTGTGTGTGCATATATTTGTGCGTGATGTTGGTGCATGTGTGTGTGGTGTAGATGACGAGTGTGTGTGTGTGTGTTGTGTGTGTGTGTGTGTGTGTGTGTGTGTGTGTGTGTGTGTTGTGTTGTGTGGTGTGTGTGTGTGTGTGTGTTAGGTGCATGTGTGTGTGTGGTGTAGATGACGTGTTTGTGTGTGCGTATGTGTGTGTGTGTTTGTGCGTGTGCGCGCGAACGCACGCAGCTTTACTTTCCTTCTGTTGTACTTTGGGTTCTTTGTGTTGAATCACCATCATGACCATTTTCATTATCACTATCATTGTTAAAGGGAGGAAATCAACACAACAACAACAACAGAGGTCGCCCAATTTGGGGTTTGAACCACCGATTCTGGGAATATGGGGTCCCACACTGTATTGACTGAGCTATTCAGGCCTGCTTAAGCCTTTGACTCCTGCAGCTCGTGCACACGAGTATCCTTCATTGTCAACTATGCTAGCAAAGCAAAAACTTCACCCTTTGACTCCCTCACCCTATCTGGAAGCTGGTGGATAGGATGAGGGAGTCAAAGGGTTAAGTTTTGCAGTTGGTGGATAGGGTGTGGGAGTCGAAGGGTTAAACCTCTAGCTCTTCTGAGGTTTGACCCCCCTCTCTGTCTCTGTCTCTGTCTCTCTCTCAGTCTCTGGCTGGCTCTCTCTGTCTATTTGTCTGTCTCTCTGTATGTCTCTCTCTACCTGTTTAGTTCTCTCTGTCTGTCTGTGTCTCTCTTGTTTGTGTGTCTGTCTCTCTTTCTGCTTGTCTCTATATTTCTCTCTCCTCCCTCCCTCCCTCCCTCTCCTCTCTCTCTCTCTCTCTCTCTTATCCCAGCTTGTTTCCCTTCCTTTTTTGCCGAGATGAAGAAGAAACATGAACTGAAATCAAAACAGTGAAGATATCTCTCATCCCATTGTGTGAAAATCCACAGCAGTCTCTATATTATCCCTCAGGACTGGGTGTCTGTATACTGTCAACACACGCATTGATTCGTTCTCTGAGGTCTGACGATCTGAGACAAGCCATTATCCACACACAGACATTTTCTTTCATATAGTGTAGGAGAGAAGTGGCAGAATGGTTCAGACGTTCGCCTCCCCCCGTGGGGATGCCGTGGGCTCTTTCGGTATGAATAGTATTCTCATCTTCTGGAAATTCTGTGATAGAAAATACCACTTTTCTATCATTGTCTTTGTTTCTGCATCGTTCCATTGCTTTCTGTCATTTCTTCCTATCATTTTCTGCCTTGTTGGTCCATTCACATGTATGTGTTCGATAAAGTCTTACATACTTTTTCTTATGATTGATAATTGGGTACATGCATTAAGTGCATTTTTGGGGTTTAGGGAGGTGAGATATGCGGAAGCAATTTAAGGTAATTTATGCCCGTTTTTATATATGTTTTTGGTGTCCTTAGGTATAATTAAATTTGTATTCAGGTGTGTTAATTAAATCCCTGTGCGACAAATTGGACGGAGTGGTCAACGCCAGGGGCATTGATACGTGCACTTAATTTTCTTTTCTTTTTTTTTTTTTTTTTTTTCCTGTTGAAGTTTCGTCTATTTTGAAGCGGTTGTAGCCCTGATATGGCTCTACGCAGTCGGATGGACTTTAAACAACAATAACAATAAAAAAAAAAAGAAAGACGTTCGCCTGCCATTAACTAAACTAGAGGTTCCAGGGTTCGTTTCCCGAGGAGGCCTTGACTTTTCTCTTCAGTTCGACCGGAAACTCGAACCAAATATTTAGTCCTTTGGAATGGGACAACAAAAAGAGTCGGATCCGTGTGACTTTTGGCTTGTGCACGCTCAAAGGTCCCACGGCAGTTGAAAATCGTGAAGAGCAGAGCTTTCACCTGGTTCCCCTGGTATGAAAATATTGGAGAGATAGGTTCATGTCCCACCCTCCCCTTGAAATCTAGTTAGCCTTCTTGCCTTTCTGAAGTCTTGAGAGATAGATAGATAGACAGAGGCAGGGAGAAAGAGAGAGACAGACAGACAGACAGACAGAAACAGAGAGGGAGAGAGAGAATATATCTTGGAACAGTATCTGTCTGTCCATCCCATCTATCTATCTATCTATCTATCTATCTATCATCTATCTATCTATCTGTCTGTCTGTCTGTCTATCTGTCTGTCTATCTGTCTGTCTATCTATCTATCTATCTATCTGTCTATCTATCTGTCTGTCTGTCTATCTGTCTGTCTGTCTATCTGCCTGTCTGTCTATCTATCTATCTATCTATCTATCTATCTGTCTATCCATCTATCTGTCTGTCTGTCTATATATCTATACGTATATATATATATAGTATATATATATATATATAATATATATATATATATATATATATTATATGTATATATGTATGTGTGTGTGTTTGTTGTGCGTGCGTGCGTGCATGCGTGTGTGTGTGTGTGACAGAGGGAGGATGACAGTTTGGGTCACGGGTCACACACCTAACTCCCCTCCTGTCTTCCACCTCTACCCCACCCCCGACCACCACCCCACCCCACCCCCACCCCACCCCCACCCCTACAGTGTGCGTGTGCTTCGTGCCCTGGAGGTTTCGTCGTTGTTGGTGATTGCTTTGCTGAATGGTGACAGTGGGCGCCTTGATTTGGCGCGTGATAAATGTCGTTATCATTGTTGCTTGTAACTAGGCCTGTCTGTCGATTAGACTCTGTCCATGTTTTTTGTATTCTTCGGTAATGATGTTGTTACCGTTACAATAGACACGTATTCTGTATGTTGATGTTTTGCTGTTATTGCTGTCGTTACTGCTGTTGTTCTTGTTACTGTTGAAAGTTTCTGTTTCTGTTTCAGTTTCAGTTTCATTGAAATAGCAGTAACAGCTATAGTGGTAGTAGTAGTATTTCTTATTGTTTTGTTGTTGTCGTTGATTGTTGCTGATGTATTTGTAGACGTCGAAGCGGTAGCGGTTTGGGTTCTTTTGTAGTTCTGTGTGAGAAATGAGTTTTGCTTCCCAGAATTCTATCAGGAATCAGGATCTTGCAAGAGGACGCGAGAGTTGGTCATTCAGGCGAGAGGCAGACGTGTGGAGTTTATATGTCTTTCTTTCCAACTTTATTGTGCATGATCCAAAACAAGTGCGACTGCCAGCGTCCGAAACAAACAGGAACCAGAAGAACAAGCAAACCAAAAAGGACGTGTCTTCAATACAACAAGACGAGACAAGCACAAATTTTCGGCCAACCGGCCTTTGTCAAGCGCGAATCACGATCACGAACAGACACCAACCAACGGATAATAAGAAAAGGACTAAAAACTTCCATGCAGTCTCATCCATTACTTGTTCTTCTGGTTTCTTTATTGTGCATGTTAAGGCTTACGCTGTTGCATGGTTTCAAGTTATACGTAGGCTACATTGTATGCATTCTGAAGTTTGGTGGAATCCGCAGCAGATGATACACATTTGATATCTGTGGTAGCGGTTCTTATAAAAACAATGGAGAATAGATTGTATGGCAGGGTCGATACCCCGTACCCCCCCTCCCCTCCCCATCCCCCGTGGAGATGCCGTGGGTTCTTTGAGTATAAATAGTATCCCCACCTTCTGGAAATTATGTGCTAGTAAGTTCCTCTTTTCTGTCACTCGCTTTGTTTCTTTCTTCTTCCTTTGCTTTCTATCATTTCTTCCTATCATTTTCTGTTTTGCTGACCCATTTACCTGTATGTGTTCGATAACGTCGTACGTACTTTCTGTTAGGATTGATAATTGGGTACATGTGTTAAATGCATTTTTAGCTCTAGAGAAATGAGATACGCGAATGCAATTTTAGGTCATTTATGCCCGTTTTTATATATATTTTGCTGTCCTTAGTTATGTTTAATTTTGTCTTCAGGTCATCATCATCATCATCATCTCATCATCATCATCATCATCTATCATATCATCATCATTCATCATCATCATCATCATCATCATCATCATCAGGTGCTTTGCGCATGGCGTTGGCGATTATGGACTTCCATCTGTCTCTATCTCTTGTTGCCTCAAGCATCTCTTCCACCCTCCCTGTCTTCAGCCACTCTGCAAGTCCGTCTAGTATCTTCTCCCTGGAGTCTACCTGGTGCTCTCCTTCCCTCCAGCTTTCCCGTTGTGACCAGGTATTCCAATTCCCCTTTCCTCATAAAATGGCCTATGAATGTTGCCTGCCTTTTCCTAATCTTCCTTATGAATGATCTACTTGTGTCTGCCTCCATCAAGACTGTCTCGTTTGTTTTCTTTGCTGTCCATGGAACTCTCAACATTCTTTTTAAAAACCACATCTCGGCTGCCTCAATCTTGTTCTGGCTTTGCTTGATGACTGTCCACGGCTCGCAATCGTACAACAGTATTGGTTCTATATAACATTCAAGAACTCTCTTCCTGATGTTAACTGATAGGCATTTGTTAGTAAAAGAATGCTGTCCATCTTCTTGAATGTTGTTTTGGCTTGGCCGATTCTGCTGGCTATTTCTGATGTGCATCTGCCATCTGGTGAAATGATCGTTCCCAGGTATTTAAATTTATCAACCTGTCTCAAGGTTGTGCCGTTTGCTGTCTTCATGTACGTTTTTTAAATCTCCTAAGCGATGAATTGGACGGAGTGGTCAGCGCCAGGGGCACCACTTTAGATTATTTGCGCGAATGCGTTGATATGTATACTTAATTTTCTTTCCCCCCCCCCCCCCCCCCCCTTTGAAGTATTGTGTATGCTTTGAAGCGGTTATAATCCTGATATGGCTCTACACAGTCGGCTGGGCTTTAAGCAATAATAACAAAAAATGTCAATAATTGAAAGTGATACTCACCCCTTCCCCCTCCTGTTCTGTCCATCCAGGTTATCCCCTGTCTCCTGCCTTCCCTGACTGTCTGTTTTTCATTGGTCCAAGAGCCCAGTGGTTAGAATGCCATGCTCAGAACGCAAGGGATGTGGGTTCAGCACTTGGATGGGTCACTGTTTACAGCTAGCTGGTTGGTTCTTCTGATAGAGCTATGGACTCGGAATCTGATATCTCGAGTTCAATCCCGGCTCGTAACATTAAAAACTGGCCTGTTCGCTGCCCATCTTACTGCTTCTGTCATTTTGGTGGTTTTAGCGTAATGTTCGTAGGTCGCTTCTTCCTCCTCTATCCCCACCGCATTTCAAGATCTTGCCTGCGCAAAGGGTTTTGCGCAGGATCAGGGCGTCTGGTAGATAATGGCTAGTAGATCTGGGTGGAGCGTATATGGTATTGTCCAGATGCGATCAATCCCTCTTGAACTAATTCCAGACTTGAGCAAACTCCAGAATTGAGCAAACTCCAGACTAAGACACTGGTAGACAAACAACGACTCATCTCCGGGTTGAAAGCAGTTCATCGTCTGCTAGTTTTCGCTGGAATCGATCATTCTGCATACAAAGATTCCAAGACAAGGGAACTGCAAGAGCGCTGCCGTTACCTTAGAATAGATGTATGTAGTGAGAATGATTAGCGATCCGATAGCTTCCACGGCGCATGACAGCCCCGTCCTTTGATATAAATAGTCCTGTAGATTGGCCATCATCATCATCATCAGGTGCCCTGCCGCATGGCGTTGGCGATCATGGACTTCCATCTGTCTCTATATCTCGTTGCCCCTAGCATCTCTCCCGCCCCCCCCCCCCCTCGTCCCCAGCCACTCAGCAAGTCCGTCCAGCATTCTCTCCCTGGGTCTACCCGGTGCTCTCTTTCCCTCCAGCTTTCCCGTTGTGATCAGGTGCTCCAAATCCCCTTTCCTCATAAAATGGCCTATAAATGTTGCCTGTCTTTTCCTAATCTTCCTTATGAGTGATCTACTTGTGTCTGCCTCCATCAAGACTGTCTCATTTGTTTTCTTTGCTGTCCATGGAACTCTCAACATTCTTCTTAAAAACCACATCTCGGCTGCCTCAATCTTGTTCTGGCTTTGTGTGTTGACTGTCCACGCCTCACATCAGTACAACAGTATTGGTTCTATTATAACATTCAAGAACTCTCTTCCTGATGTTAATTGATAGGCATTTGTTGGTAAGAATGCCTGTCATCTTCCCGAATGCTGTTTTGGCTTGGCCGATTCTGCCGGCTATTTCTGATGTGCATCTGCCGTCTGATGAAATAATCGTTCCCAGGTATTTGAATTTATCAACCTGTGTCAAGGCTGTGCCATTTGCTGTTATTTTGCATGAGGGGATTTCATGTTTTTTACTGATCACCATGACTTCAGTCTTCCTGCTGTTTAGTTCCAACCCCTTGAGGCCAGTGTCAACTGCTGTATCTTTTTGTATAAATAGTCCTGCAGATTGGCGACACATCTAACAATGCAGGAAGTGTCAGCTTCTGCATCTATTTATATGAATAGTCCTATAGATTTGTGACACATCTAACAGTGAGTGTTCTGAGCTTACAGTTTTTGTGCTTTGTATCTGCTTCTATGCTAGCTGAATGGGTAGCGCAAACTATGTTAGATTTGAGAAGTTTCACAACATGGGAGATAATTCCTACGTGACTCTCAAGAGTTATGTCCTTTGGTTGATATTATAAAAATTCTCCCTGCTTCCCTCTTATTTCTTTGGTATTACCTAAATGCAGCAAGTGTCAGCTTTTGCATCTATCGATATAAATAGCCCTATAGATTTGCGACATACCTTACAGTGGGGTCTGTGTCAGCTTCAACATTTATTGATATGAATAGTCCTATAGATTGGTGACACATTTAACAAAGAGGTCGGTGTCAGCTTCTGCGTCTATTGATATGAATAGTCCTATAGATTGGCGACACATATTACAGTGAGGCCAGTGTCAGATTCAACATCTATTGATATGAATAGCCCTATAGATTGGCGATACATATTACAGTGAGGCCTTTGTCAGCTTTAGCATCTATAGATATAAATAGCCCTATAGATTGACGATACATATTACAGTGAGGCCTTTGTCAGCTTTAGCATCTATAGATATAAATAGCCCTATAGATTGGCGATACATATTACAGTGAGGCCTTTGTCAGCTTTAGCATCTATAGATATAAATAGCCCTATAGATTGGCGATACATATTACAGTGAGGCCTTTGTCAGCTTTAGCATCTATAGATATAATAGCCCTATAGATTGGCGTACATATTACAGTGAGGCCTTTGTCAGCTTTAGTATCTATAGATATAAATAGTCCTATAGATTGGCGATACATATTACAGTGAGGCCTTTGTCAGCTTCAGTATCTATAGATATAATAGCCCTATAGATTGGCGATACATATTACAGTGAGGCCTTTGTCAGCTTCAGCATCTATAGATATAAATAGCCCTATAGATTGGCGATACATATTATGGTGAAGTTAGTGTAAGCTTCAGCATCTCGATATAAATAGTCAACTAGCAACCGAGCTAGCTAGTTGCTTGTCTCCCTATTCATGTTTAGGGCTTCAAAGGATCAGTACACACACATGTACGCGCACGCGCATGCACACACAAACACATACATGCACGCACACACATACACGCACACACACACACAAGCACGCACACACACAGGCATGCTCGCACACACATACACATTTCTACTCGTTCACACATGCACACACACGCACACACACACCAAAGCATACACGCAAGCACGCACGCATGTATACACATAAACACACACGCGCACGCACAACACACACTCACACACATCACACACACACACACACACACACACATACATACACACACACACACACACACACACACACACACACACACACACAACCACACACACACACATACATCGGATCATTAACCTTTACAAACGGAAGTGCAGCAGTGGCGGGCAATCAGGACAGTTCATGTGTATCATTATGAGTATTACAGTAACCAGCCATCTCTCATTTTCCACAAAAGGCAAAACAAGTTGGAGGTAAACAACTTCCAAGAATCCGTTTACTGGTCCATTTCACGTTCAGTTTTGGAAGGACAATAGCATTCCAATAAGAACAGTTCGTAATCTCCAAGTGGGGCGGTGGCCTACTGGTTAAGAACACTTGCCTGAGACGCGAGAAGTTCTGAGTTCGAATAACGAATCGGACAGTGATTTCCCCTACCCCCTTCCCCACCTTCGTCCCTCCGCTAGACATAATGGTCTGGGTACCAGTTATTTCGGATGAGATGGTAAACCTTTTACCATGTGTGTGTGTAAACCTTTTTGCAGCATACACTTACTTTTTACTTGCATACTTACAAACCATCACGTCCATTGGCATGCAGGGCAGCGACGAAGCTTCTCCACTTCTGTCTGTTCAGGGCCAGTCTAAAGCCTCAGTAGTACCGCAAGTGTTTTTCAAGGTCTCTTAATGCATGTCAAGGAAAGTAGTACAGCAAAAAGTTTGCCCTCGACAAATTCCATCGAAAAAAATGTTTTGATTAGTAAACAAAAGTATACGCATGTAGGAACAGGGGGCGGGAATGGGTGGCGCTGTCCTATGGCGACATGCTTTCCCTGTGAAAGTCTACCGGCATTTTCCCGTAGGAAAATCTTGTGGCGACAGAACTGTGAATCCAATCCAATGTTATCTCATCCAGTAGGAACAAAACGTTGGGGGTTAAACCCTCAGCGATTGTTCCGAGAATATGTGCGTAAGGTTGCCCTTAAGTTTCTCTGACCTGAACTTCTGGAGCATTATTACCAGTGGTTGTGTTTTTTGTTTTGTTTTTCCTTTTTGTTTTTAAGACGTGGTAGATGAAGAGATACATTTCACTACAACATAATCCAAGTTGTTACTGTGACAAGATTGATACAAGGAAATCCAGAACGAGTGACTGCCCCGTTCAAGCAAACAGAACCAGAAAAAAAAACACGAAAAAAGAATAAGAACGCGTATTTAATACAACAGACAAGACAGGCGCAAATTTTCGACCAACTGGCGAAAAAGACTGAAACTTCTCTGCTGCTCCGTCCAATGTGAGAAAAGGAACAACAGGAAGTTTCAGTCTTTTTCTCCTAGTTTTTGTATCTGGTGTTTGTTTGTGATCTTACGCTTGACAAAGGCCACGAAAATTTGCGCTGTCTTGTCTTGTTGTATTAAATACGCGCTCTTATTCTTTTTTCGTGTTTTTCTGGTCCCTGATACAAGGATAGTCAAGGAAAACATATTCTAAGTAGAACCCCAAGACATTGCCAGCGCACAGGACTTACATGCAGGTATGGGACTTCTGCATGATCAGTTTAGATCTTCTCCATGACATAGCGTCGGTGGCATCAGTGCTTATGGAATTCATTCCAAGCGGGAGACACCATCTTCAGAAATTTCAGAAATCTGAGAATATTTCTAGGAGTTTAGAGTTTATCCACGAGGGACTCATCGCATTCAGACAATTCCATATGCGCTCCACCCAAGTCTGCCAGCAGTTATCTGGCAGACTTCCTGAGTCTGCGCAAAATCCTATGCGCTAGCAAAGTCTTGAAATGGAGAGGTGGGAGGATGGGAGAAAGAACTTGTGAAACACTAAGATGACACCACCAGAATGATGGAAACATTAAGATGGGCAGCGAACGGGCTCGATTTTAATGTGGCACAGGCTGGGATTGAACTCGAGATATCAGATCTTTAATCCATGGCTTTGTCAAAATAACAGACAAGCCTGCGATGAAAAACAAGGGGTCCCAATCGAGGATTCATCCCACAACCCTTGCGTTATGAACATGATGCTCTAACAACTGAGCTAAAGGGCCTGATTAAAACACAGAGAGAGAGAAACAGAGAGACAGAGAGAGGGAGAGGGACACAGAGAGAGAGACAGACAGAGAGACAGACAGACAGAGAGAGAGAGAGAGATACAGAAAGAAAGAAAGAGAGGGAGAGGGACAAAGAGAGAGAGAGAGAGAGACAGACAGACAGAAACAAGAGAGACAGAGATACAGAAAGAAAGAAAGAGAGAGAGAATGAGAGAGAGATAAAGAGAGAGGGAGAATGAGAGTGAGAATAAGAGAGAGAAAGAAAGAAAGAGAGAGAGAGAATGAATGAGAGAATGAGAGAGATAGAAAGAAAGAGAGAGAGAGAATGAGAGAGAGAGAGAGAGAGAAGAACGTGGTACGCCCAAGGATTGAACCCACAGTCCCTGATTTGTGATCATCATGCTCTAACATCTGAGCTAAAGGACCACTTAACTTTTCTAATTCAGTTGAAAGGAAGGCAAGAGTTCTGACCGAAATCAAGTTTTGTATTGACCAGGGTGTTTTTGAATAAGCAGACAAAGGCTTTTGTCAGCGCACGTTGGAATTTGTCTGTCATGTGGTGGACAGTTTACGTGTACGAAAACGACCGCTGGGAACTAATAATTTCGAACTCAACATGTTTTTCAGAGTATGGCGACATTTGAGAAAAAATAGATGGCGTTCAATACTTTGATCGTTTTATCTGTTTAAACAGTTCAGTCCAGTTCACTTAATGTTCATTTATGCGTGTGTATGTGTGTGTGAGAAAGAGAGAGAGAGAGTGAGAGAGAGAGAGAGAGAAGAAGAGAGAGAGTGGGGAGAGAGGGGAGAGAGAGAGAGAGAAAGAGAGAGAGAGAGAGCGTATGTGAGTTATAAATGAAACTGCCATGACTCTTTGAAAAGAAACGATGTATAGTCGCCGACAGAATTCAGCGAAACAACTACGTACATGCATACATTTACATGTATAGATATATATAGATATACAAAGAGATAGATGGATGGATAGAGAGATAGATAGACGTAGATAAACAAAGAGATAGATGGATACAGAGATCGATAGACATACATACATACAGATAGATAGATAGATAGATAATAGATAGATAGATAGATAGATAGATAGATAGATAGATAGACAGACAGACAGATAGACGGCCAGATAGACGGCCAGATAGACAGACAGATCGGTCGATAGGCAGATCGGTCGATAGGCAGATCGGTAGGTAGGTCGATAGATTCAGTTTCAGTTTCTTAAGATGACGTCTCTGCACTCAGAATGGATTCCATATGCACTGACGTCACAGGTGCCATGTGATGGAGAAGATCCAAAAATGATCATGGCAAAAGCCTTAAGCCTGCACATAAACCCATGAACTGGCCAAGTCCTGAGGTCCTACCTGACCTATATTTTTTCGTTTTTTTGTTTGTTTTGTTTTTTATCTTACACTAGTATTTGTATAAGTCTGTCATTGAAACAGTCTTGGTTACATTGTAATGACCAGTGTATCTGTTTATCTTTAAAAAAAAAGGTGTGTGTGGGGGGGGGGGGGGGGGGGAGTTACTAAATAAAGACACAGTATTTGTATAAGTCTGTTGTTGAAACAATCTTGGTTACATTGTAATGACCAGTGTATCTGTTTATCTTAAAAAAAAGGTGTGTGTTTTATATGTGTGTGTGTGTGGTGTGGGGGGGGGGTTTACTAAATAAAGACACAGTATTTGTATAAGTCTTTCATTGAAACAATCTTGGTTACATTGTAATGACCAGTGTATCTGTTTATCTTAAAAAAGAGGTGTGGGGGGGGGGGGGGGAAGTACTTAATAAAAACACAGCCGGCAACTAAGTATAAACGTATCTCACATTTCAAAAAGACCACCCACCCCCCTACCCAGTCAGTACTACACATAGCCTCCGATGTCTGTCCACATGACAAAAACAATGCATCGTTTGTCATAGCTACCCCTGTCTATCTGTAACAGTATCATCTTATTCCGATCAATGGTCAGCAAGGTAAGATTTTTCTTCATGTCTGAATGGATTGCTGATTCAGTTATTTACACACACCTGGTGGCCAAGCCAGACATTCGACCTGAATTCTGTACTGGGAGTGAGATTAGCTATTATGTAACCGTTGTGACGATAATGTTTGGGCTTGGTTAATGTAATGTGATACAGCTTGCTTCTTGAATGCTGTTTTGGCTCGGCCGATTCTGCCAGCTATTTCCGATGTGCATCAGAAAGAGAGTCCTGGAATGTTATATAGAACCAATACTGTTGTATGGATGTGAGGCGTGGACAGTCAGCAAGCAAAGCCAGAGCAAGATTGAGGCAGCCGAGATGTGGTTTCTCAGAAGAATGTTGAGAGTTCCATGGACAGCAAAGAAAACAAACGAGACAGTCTTGATGGAGGCAGACACAAGTAGATCACTCATAAGGAAGATTAGGAAAAGACAGGCAACATTTATAGGCCATTTTATGAGGAAGGGGGATTTGGAGCACCTGGTCACAACGGGAAAGCTGGAGGGAAAGAGAGCACCAGGTAGACCCAGGGAGAGAATGCTGGACGGACTTGCAGAGTGGCTGGGGATGAGGAGGGTGGGTGAGATGCTGGGGGCAACGAGAGATAGAGATGGTTGGAAGTCCATGGTCGCCAACGCCATGCGGCAGGGCACCTGATAATGATGATGATACAGCTTACCTTAGAATTGAACATGCCCGCTGAGGGGACTCTTTCGGGTTTAAGTTCATATTGCTTATAGCCCAGCCGACTGACAACCGGAGCCATATCAGGGCTAATACCACGTTAAAAACCACACCTAGGTTAAAATATAAAGACACCAGTTTTTTCCTTTCATAGCAGATTTTCACCACTTCCTCTAGCTATTCCTTTTTTTTTTTTTTTTGATAGGACGATCAATGGTATGACGACTTATACTTTGTTCGCATTTAATTTAAGGGTCTGAGGACTTCTGACTTTCCAAGATGTAGAATTTTTGTTTTAGTGGCATTGCCTTCAAGTTTGTCGGCACGTTCATTTCATTTAGACCAGGGCAGCAGGTCCACATGAGATTTTAAAGGTCGGTACTGCTCAGTGCTTTGTAATAGTCTGGGATCCATACTCCATTTTGCCCTTTTTTTTTAGTAGATTCATCGAGTCGGTCAGGATGAAGGCTTGACTTTGTTTCATTTCATCATCCGGTGAAATTTACTATTTTGGTGCATGCATGACTGCCTCAATTTCCATTTTTGGACTTGAGGTTGTGGTATCGTATGTAGCGTTTTCTTCATGTATGGTGTTCCGTTCTGTTTGACAGTGAATCCCTTCCAGATTTGTAATTGGTGACTGAGCCATCTGTATATACGATGACATCTTTGGGGTTGCAACTTAGTCGTTCCACGAGTAGTTTTAATTTCTTCGTCAGCTTTCTCTTCTGGCTACGCCCGACAGTGTCTCCCTAAAATTTTTGGTATGATAGTTTTGTATAGTTTTTTTTTTTAAACGGTTTGGATATTTTCCACATTTTTTTGTCCCTATTATTTTGTTAGTTTAAGAGAAAGGAGTTCTATATCAATTAGTACCAGCTGTGTCTCCTTGTTTTGCACCAGTATGGTTGAGTTCTGTCAGTTGACACATGTGCTGCATTGTACAGAACTGATGCAAAGGTAGCGTATGTTGTCTGTTCGCTCGATATTGTTTCCTCTGAATGTAACTGGTGGAATGTGTGTATTCGCTGCTTTGTCATCAACAGTTTCCAAATTACATGTTGCATAGTAGGGATGCGATATCTTGTTTCATCCGCGATGATCTTTTCTTGGTTGGGTCAATCTGTGTGTCCAGTCTTCAAGGAATATGACCTTTCTCAAAACTGGCTTTATAAAGAGTAACAATTCAGTTTTGTCGTTTTCAGACGGAGTTTTGATGTCGAAGTATCGAATCGTGTTTGGACCAGGGGCTGTGTCTGTTTTGCACCGTGTAAGTGGTTCATGCATTTCCTGTTCTGTTGTTTCATCATCTAGTTCAGTTTGTATCAATTTTTTCCAGGTCAGCATTGAATTTTCTTTTTTCTTCAAGGTTTTTCTGGTTACTGTGTTTTATGAAACGACGTAATAGGGCTTGACCTTTCCTTTCGTTTGTTCTTAACATAGATCCATTTTTGTTCTTGAATATAGAGACTGTGATGATTCTGATATTTCCTTCAGTAGATACAATTGCCAGAATTGTGTTTGTGTTGTATCGGCACTGAGTCTTTCGCGGAACTGTTTCCATTTATTGTCCTTTGCTTCTTCAGCTGTGGTTTTGAAGCGCTCTTCTTTGTTGTTGTTGTTGTTGTTGTTGTTGTTGTCCATGTTTCTTTTAATACTCGGCCATTTTTCTAATACTTGCCATATCTCAACGATGTCTTCATGTGTGTTTTTGCCAAGCGGTTACAGCAACGCGTTTGTCTTTCCAGGCGGTCATCGTGTCATGGTTCCACCAAGAAGGCTATTTTCTAGATGTTTGATTGTTTCTTAGATGTTTGATTGTTTCCCATTTGATTTAACAATTCTGAGATTAGAAACTATGTCAGATTCTGCGCTATCATACTGAAGTCGGTTTCTGGGTCGGGTTATTGAGTTTCTTGATGCTATGTGTTTATTATGCTGAGTACTATGGTACATTCGTCGCTGCCTTATGTGTTCAGTGTTTTTGCACTCATTAGTGGTGTTGGTTTAGGAGAAATGAGTGCTGTATCAACAGTGACTATTTGTATTTCCTTATCTTGCACCAATGTGGGTTGGTGACATTTTCCCGCCGTGGGGATGCCGGGGGCTTTTTCAGTATAAATAGTATCCCCACCTTCTGGAAATTCTGTGTTATAACTTTCCTCTTTTCTGTCCGCTCTGTTTGTTTCTTTATTCCTCCTTTGCTTTCTTTCATTTCTTCCTATCATTTCCTGCCTTGCTGGTCCATTCGCCTGTATGTCTTCGATAAAATCTTGTGTACTTTTTCTTGGGATTGATAATTGGGTACATGTACTAAGTGAGAAAGAGAAAAAGAACACCAGGTAGACCCAGGGAAAAATATTGGATAGACTTGCAGAGTGGTTGGGGACAGAGAAGGTGGAAGTTGTGCTTGCCGCAACAATGGATAGATGCATATGGAGGGCCATGATCACCAACGCCGTGCAGCAGTACACTTGATGATGATGATGATTAAGTGCATTTTTGGCTCTAGGGAGATGAGATATGCGGAAGCAATTTTAGATAATTTATGCCCATTTTTATGTATGTTTTGGTGTCCTTAGGTATGCTTAAGTTTGTATTGAGGTGTGTTTTTTAAATCTCCCCTGTGCGATAAATCGGACGGAGTGGTCAACGCCAGGGGCATGTCCTTAGATTATGTGCGCGAATGCATTGATATGTGTACTTAATTTTCTTTTCTTTTCTTGTTCCTGTTAAATTTTCGTATGTTTTGAAGCGGTTATAGCCCTGATATGGCTCTACGCAGTCGGCTGGGCTTTGAACAACAATGACAATAACAATGGTGACATTTTGTGAGTGGGCTGAGCTGGATCTCACACAGAATCTCTTCCAGAGCATGTCCCTGGGCGTTGGTACCATTCTGATCCCACATTGCAGATCTTGTATCGAGACCTCTGCAAACCACAATAATGTCTCCCAGTCCATCCTCTGTTTCTTCTAGGAAGTTCCACAGTGAGTTTGAGATACAGGATCCTGGGAGTACATAAGCATTGATGAGTACGAAATTATTTTGTTTTTCTTTTGGAGTTTGAAGGCGTATACCCAGCAGTTCAAGAATTTGTAACCATCTGTAGATAGACAGACAGATAGACAGGCAGATAGACAGGCAGATAGATAGACAGACAGACAGATAGACAGACAAGCAGATATATATGTATGTATATATATATATATATATATATACATATGTGTGTGTGCATATATATATATATATATTGTGTGTGTGTGTGTGTGTGTGTGTGTGTGTGTTGTGTGTGGTGTGTGTGTGTGTGTCTGTGTGTGTGTGTACAGACAGAGAGAGAGATTAGATTAGATTAGATAAGGAAGGAGGGAGGGAGGTAGACAGAGACAGACAGATAGATAGATACATGTAAGATAGACAGACAGACATATAGGCAGGTAGATGGATGGATGGATAGGTAGGAACGTAGTAGGTAAAGTAGAGAGATAGATAGAAAGCTAAATAACTAGGTTAGACAGTTAGATGGCTAAATAGACAGACAAACAAACAGACAGACAGACAGATACCTTTAAGATGCAACAGTTGTGAACGAGGCTCATTCAACGAGCTATTGACGTCCGTGCAGCCATTGAGATCATTTGTGACACGTTGTGAAAGACTGTTTCAGACAGCCCACAGTCGGCATCGACCACTGGCACTCTTTGCCAGGCGTCTATCCTCCTGAGAGACAGAGAGATACACTGAATCACGATTACAGATTTCCAACTAATGAATCCGACATTTGCTTTTTCAATTTTCCTCTGAATTTTTGTGATTGGTTCATAATGACCGAAGGGGAGCTGTTTGTGTTGTCATGGGACAGCAACATTCTTTTAAGCCGCTGTTATCATTCTGTTCTGTCATGTCTCTGTCTGTCTGTCTGTCTGTCTGTCTGTCTCTCTTTCCCTCTTTCTCTCTCTCTCTCCCCTCTGTCTCTCTTTCTCTCTCTCTTTCTTTACCTCCCTCTCTCTCTCTCTCTCTCCCTCCCCATCCCTCTCTTCTCTCTCTTTCTCGTTAGAAAGAGAAATAGAATAAGGTAGATAGATAAACAGACAGACAGACAGATATATAAATATATGTATATATATATATAAATGGACAGATAGATAGATAGATAGATGGACAGATATGATAGATAGACGAACAGACAGATAGATAGATAAATGGATGGATAGAGGGATAGATAGATATACATATAGATAGATAGATAGACAGACAGACAGATAAGATAGATATATAGATAGATAGGTGTATGCAGATAAACTAAAAAAAAAAAGACAACAGATTAGAATTTAGTTCCTGGACAAACAGACAATAAACAAACAAAGATATGAAAAAAGAGAGAAAAGGAGATTGTAACTATAACCTGACCATACTGCGTATTCCGCTTGGAGGGAGCCATGTTTGAAAATGGAAGTTGTCAATATGACCTGAACATGTGTGCTCTGCTTGCAAGAAACCACCATATCTAAAAAAAAATTTCAGTATGGCCTGACCATATTGCATATTTTGCTTTTCAGGGAACCGTATCTAAAAAGGGGGATTGTCAAATGGCCTGACCATATTGTATATTTTGCTTCTCAGGGAACAGTATCTCAAAGGGAGATTGTCAATATGACCTGACCATATTGTATATTTTGTTTTTCAGGGAGCCCGTATCTAAACAAGGAGATTGTCAACATGGCCTGACCATATTGTATATTTGCTTTTCAGGGAGTCGTGTCTTAAAGGGGAGATTGTCAACATGGCCTGACCATATTGTATATTTTGTTTTTCAGGGAACAATATCTAAACAGGGAGATTGTCAACATGGCCCGATCATATTGTATATTTTGCTTTTCAGAGGGAGCTGTGTCTGAAAAGGGAGATTGTTAACATGGCCTCACCATAGTGTATATTGTATATTTTGCTTTTCAGAGAACCGTATCTAAAAAGGGAGATTGTCACTATGGCCTGACCATATTGTGTGGGTCTGCTTGCAGGCAACCGTTATCTGCCTGCCGAGCACGAGTCTCAGACAGGGTGGATGGATGTCCCAGAATAACTGACACACTTCTTTTATCGTGCTGACGACAAAACGCGCTGCCTGCCATCTTCTGTCTCTCTCTCTCTCTGTGGCTGACATTTGCCATGTGACAGCAACGCGGCATGAGCTGGCAGAGCGGATGTTGTGGTAAAGTTCTGTGAACAACTGGTTGGGATATTGACACAACATGGAAGTGATGAGTGGATTCGATATCTCTTGTGGCTGAAATGGGGAAAAAAAGCGAATCTGTCGTTATCAACTGAACTGTACAAAACACAGTATGTGTTCTTCATTGTGGTTGTGTGAAAGACTGTGTATCGATTTCAACATGTTTGATCTATTGAGCACGTTTCACTCGGAACTCGAAGGAGTATCATTGAACTATTAGATCTTTAGTATTTTGTCCACTTGTGGTTGTGAAAAAGTACACGATATTCTCTTGTGGTCCTGCCGAAGGGTGGTACTGCATGACATAACCGCGAGTTGGTCAGTACTCCTTATCTTCTTGTAAAAGTTTGTCTGTTTCACTGGCAGTAATCGAAGTACAAAGCAGTGAATATTTGGCTTCTTGTTGTGCTTATGAAACAGTGTTTACTTTTATATACCAGTGATTGATGAAATAGTTGGTATCTCCTATTTGTTGTCGTCTGAATGAGTGGATTGATGAAATAGTTAGTATCTCCTATTTGTTGTCGTCTGAATGAGTGGATTGATGAAATAGTTAGTATCTCCTGTTTGTTGTCGTCTGAATGAGTGGATTGATGAAATAGTTGGCATCTCCTATTTGTTGTCGTCTGAATGAGTGGATTTATGAAATAGTTGGTATCTCCTATTTGTTGTCTGAATGAGTGGATTGATGAAATAGTTGGTATCTCCTATTTGTTGTCTTTCTGAATGAATGGATTGATGAAATAGTTGGTATCTCCTGTTAGTTGTCGTCTGAATGAGTGGATCTGACCGAAAAAAAAAAGTAATGTTTTGTTAGGCTCTTAGTATCTTCATGCTTTGGCAGAAGAGTGTATAGATATATGTCACAAAACAGTCACTTGTTAAGTACTCAGTGTTTTCATCTTCCTGTTGTCTCAAAGACTGTCTGTTGTACATAACGATGAACTATTGAGATTTCCTGTGTCTCGTAATTTTGAATACAACAGTTCTATAAAAAGATGAACCATTGCTGGGAGTGTTTTCGGTAATAAGAAACCACGTTTTGTGGTCTAAAAATCTCTTTGACATGTTGGTAAACTTCTGTAGATGCAGTATCAGTGAGTAACTGCCTGTTTTACGTGTTGGTGAAATATTCTGGCTTGGATAGTTGTACACGGTGGTGCAATATTCTGGGTTGGATTTCAATGAGTTTTGATGTAAAGAAAGATCTATGATTTTAAACAACGGTGAGTGGGGTCTGCTAACATCAGCGAGCTAAAAGCCTCGTGATTGATCCACGGTAATGTCAATGTATATATAAAACATCTCTAGCTGTGCTGAACAGTGCATCACTTACTTAGGTAAACCACGTAGCATCACTCCTTCTGTTGTCACTCCTTCTGTTGTCTATTGTGTCATGGTGAGATGTGAAGATGAGACAACACAGTGCAATTTGCTGAACTTTGCTGTTAGGGGAAAGTATTCATGGCAACGTGTGTTTGTTAGGTGTTGGTTTCAAACAGAAAGCCAAAAGGCAAACAGGGAATTAATGGCTTTGTATCTTCAACAGCCCTGTGTTGTTCAAAAAAAAATTGAAATTATTTTCTGATATGAGGTACTGATGTCTGCGAAGGACAGTCCTACAGTACAGACAGGAAGCTATGTGAACAGAGACATTACTCACATCGTGAGCAGCTCTACTTGTACGTGAACCAATCTTCAGATAATGATAGAAGTCTTTGCCATTCCACGTGTGGTAAAAGACTAACTTATAAATGATTGTTCAAGAAGTTTGATATCAACATCAAGAATATACTGAAAGACTATCTTCGCCATTCCAGTTGTGATAGAAGAATAACGTATAATTGATTGTTCAAGAAGATTGCTACATCAAGAATATACTGAAAGATTCAATTATCATAAAGTCCTAAAGGATTAACTTACGATTACTTGTTTAAGAAGGCTGATATATTAAGAATATGCTTAAAGATTCAGTTATCATAACTGTTGCTAGAAGACTTATGACAAAGTATTCAAAAGGACTGAAGTATTAAGAGCGTGCTGGAATACAATTATTTAACTGTACAAGAAGACTATTTCACAGTAAATTGGAGAAGGAAAGAAAACAGCTATCACAAACTATAGAGCAAGAGAAAGTTACGATAAACTGGTGTGTGTTAGAAGCCTGAATTTTGATAAACTGCACAGAAAAGCCCGGCTTATGACGAACTATGCTGGAAAAGTTTGGTAAACTGCTGGGAGAGTAACATGATGAACTGAATTAGAGTCCAAAAGATTACTTTCAGTAAGCAGACAAGAGACTGAATCACAGCAGATTGTACTGTAACACTAACTCTTGAGTACAAGAGACTGAATCACTGCAGATTGTACAAGTAACTGATAGCAGATGTACTGTAACATAACTCTGGTACAAGGACTGAATACAGCAGATTGTACTGTAACACTAACTCTTGAAGTACAGCAGATGTACTGTAACTAACTCTGAATCACAGCAGATTGTACTGTAACACTAACTCTTGAGTACAAGGGACTGAATCACAGCAGATTGTACTGTAACACTAACTCTTGAGTACAAGAGACTGAATCACAGCAGATTGTACTGTAACACTAACTCTTGAGTACAAGGGACTGAATCACAGCAGATTGTACTGTAACACTAACTCTTGAGTACAAGGGACTGAATCACAGCAGATTGTACTGTAACACTAACTCTTGAGTACAAGAGACTGAATACACAGCAGATTGTACTGTAACACTAACTCTTGAGTACAAGAGACTGAATCACAGCAGATTGTACTGTGTAACACTAACTCTTGAGTACAAGAGACTGAATCACAGCAGATTGTACTGTGTAACACTAACTCTTGAATACAAGAGACTGAATCACAGCAGATTGTACTGTGTAACACTAACTCTTGAATACAAGAGACTGAATCACAGCAGATTGTACTGTGTAACACTAACTCTTGAGTACAAGAGACTGAATCACAGCAGATTGTACTGAAACACTAACTCTTGAAATAACCGCACATCTGTACAGGCGGTATCTGATCGTATCGGAAAGAAAATCAATATGTTGAAGTGTCGGGTTGAGAGGGATAGGATGACGTGACAGAAGTGGAAGGAAGCAGCAGACATCCCATAATGTAAAAGCCACTTGGTGATGAACATGTGACCGGAAAGGACTCGGCAGGGTGGGAACTGTTCTGACACTGGGATATGAAAACGGATTTTATCAGTCTGTGTTGTAGCTAACAGTATAACTGAAGAACAGCCGTCACAATACAGCAACTGAAGGCACCAGTTATTTAGTGCTGTAGTTAACAGTATAACTGAGAGAAGGCAACTTCTACGGTCCATTGAGGCACCAGACATTTTGTGCTGTGACTTGGGAATCAGACATTTTTGTTGTATTATATTTTAACTGAAAGAGATCAGCTTGTAAAGTACACAAATTTAAGAGCGAAAGACATTTTGTGCTGTAATAAACGGTATGATTGAAAGAATCAACTTGCACAGTACATAAAATTCAGAGCACAAGACGTTTTGTGTGTAATTGATAGTAGAACTGAAAGAAATCATCAACAGTACATAAACGTGAGAGCATAACACAAACCAGAAGAACAAGAAAACCAATGTAAGCGCGTCTCCAACAAGACAAAACAAAACAAGCGCAAGTTTTCGGCCAACTAGCCTTTGTCAAGCGCGAACGCACGGTCACAGACAAATCACAGACACCAAACAATGGATAATAAAAACGGGACTAAAAACTTCCCTGCCGCCTCGTCCAGTGGGTAAAAGATGGAATGCCCATGTCATGAGCATAAGACATTTTGTGTTGTAATTGACAGTATACCTGAAAAAAATTATTTTCTGCAGTACAGAAACTTGAGAGTGCCAGACATCTTGTGCTGTAATAACACTATAATTGAACACTGCTCAGCATCAACAATACAGACAGTTGTGGGCGCAAAATATTCTGGTATGTATTAAATTAGTATCACTGAAAGAAATCAACTTTTAGTTTTACAGCAGAGAAACTTAAGAGCAGCAGACATTTAGTACACTCATTTAGTACACTAGTTGACGACACGATGAACGATATCAGCCTCAACAGTGCAGAAACCTGAACACGGAGTAACAACACGATGAACGATATCAGTCTCAACAGTGCAGAAACCTGAACACGGAGTAACAACACAATGAACGATACCAACCTCAACAGTGCAGAAACCTGAACACGGAGTAACAACACGATGAACGATACCAACCTCAACAGTGCAGAAACCAGAACAGAGAGGACACGCTGATTCTAGTATGTGCAGAAAGTTTTTTTGTGCCGATTCTGTGGAAAGATTCTGTAGAGATCGCCATCTGTCTTGCCTTGTCATGGACACAGGCTGGCACAGGCTTTCAGGATTCATGGCATGTATGTGAACAAAAGTGACATGGTCAGTGCTGCAGGGATGTGTGTGCGTTCGTGATCACAATGATTTGTGACTATTAATTCTGTGAAGAAAGCTTACCACCAGCAGAGTGTGATACACAGTTTGAAATTTGTGAAGAGATGTACTCTAACACCGACCACAAAAGCAGTTTGTGTGGTGTATTGACGAGGTCACACTTTATCTCAGATCACAACAGTTTGTGCGATATCCTGAAGAGATCAAACTTGGACAACAACTGTTTGTGTTATATTCATATATGATCTAACTTAGATCACAAACGTTTGTGTTTAATTTTGTGAATAGGCAAACTAACAGTTTGTGCGATATTTTAAGATGACCAAACTATCACAGATCATAACAGTTCGGGTCATATTTGTGAAGAGATCAAACTGTTACAGACCACAGCAGTTTGTGTCATATTTTGTGAAGAGATCACACCTTCATAGACCACAAACGTTTGATTCATTTTTGTAAAGAGATCACACTCTCACAGACAACAAAAGTTTGAGCCATATTCGTGAACGAGATCTTCAGACAGACCACATTTGTGAAAGAGATCTTCTTCAGACAGACCACAACAGTTTGTGTCACATTTGTGAAGAGATCACACTATCACAAACCACAAAAACTAGCGTCTTATTTATGTAGAGATCAGTTAAAAGATAAAAGGACATCAACAGATTGTGTCTTATTTGAGAAAAAGGAATAAACTGAGGTAGACTATAACAAATAGTCTTAGAGGTCCGATTAAGAGAGAACTCAACAGATTCTGCCTTGATTCGTGCACTTAAGTCCTGAGCCAATGCGGGCTTGATCTCAGTCATTGGACAAACAGTTACCAACATTTTATTCATTCATCTGCCGGCAGTCCTAAGTGTGCTGTTTTCAATTCTCTAACCATATGTGCAGCTGCGTACATCCTGCTCAACTGCCCCTCACTTAAACTTTCACTTTAACTATACAAAAAACAAAAAAACAAAAAAAAATGTATCTCAAACTATGAGCTGTTTGCATAGGTTTAATCCAGAAATCACCTAGGGGACATACCTTTTTGGACGGACATCGCATTTCTAAACAGTTAAAGACAAGAGAAATCGCGTTCTGTTGTGTGTTTGTGATCGGCTGGAGCACGAACGATGGTCATAGGGTAATACGGTGGAACACGATCACAAAGATCATTTAATTGTCAGGACTCATCAAAGCATTCTTAATACGCAGTGAATCAGGGCATCACACAGGATGTTCATGATAGACTAGAGGAAATGTTAAACACGGAAGTTTAAACTTAAATAGACCATTAACAAGGAGGCACAGCCTGAAATATTAAAACGATCATTAAGGAGTAAGCACAGCAATGAAGATAAAACAAAGCACTGAAAGATTAGACACAGCATAAAGGATTAAACAGAACATTAAGAATTAGATACAGCATAAAGGATTAAACAGAGCATTAAGGATTAGACAGCATAAAGGATTAAACAGAGCATTAGGGATTAGACAGCATAAAGGATTAAACAGAGCATTGGAGATCAGACAGCATAAAGGATTAAACAGAGCATTAGGGATTAGACAACATAAAGGATTAAACAGAGCATTAGGATTAGACAGCATAAAGGATTAAACAGAGCATTAGGGATAAAACAGCATAAAGGATTAAACAGAGCATTAGGGATTAGACAACATAAAGGATTAAACAGAGCATTAGGAATCAGACAGTATAGAGGATTAAACAGAGCATTAGGGATTAGACAACATAAAGGATTAAACAGAGCATTAGGGATTAGACAACATAAAGGATTAAACAGAGCATTAGGAATCAGACAGTATAGAGGATTAAACAGAGCATTAGGGATTAGACAGCATAAAGGATTAAACAGAGCATTAGGGATTAGACAGCATAAAGGATTAAACAGAGCATTAGGGATTAGACAACATAAAGGATTAAACAGAGCATTAGGAATCAGACAGTATAGAGGATTAAACAGAGCATTAGGGATTAGACAGCATAAAGGATTAAACAGAGCATTAGGGATTAGACAGCATAAAGGATTAAACAGAGCATTGGGATTAGACAGCATAAAGGATTAAACAGAGCATTAGGGATAAAACAGCATAGAGGATTAAACAGAGCCTTAGGGATTAGACAGCATAGAGGATTAAACAGAGCATTAGGGATTAGACAGCATAGAGGATTAAACAGAGCCTTAGGGATTAGACAACATAGAAGATTAAACTGAGCATTAGGGATTAGACAGCATAGAGGATTAAACAGAGCATTAAGGATTAGACACAGCATAAAGGATTAAACAGGGCATTAAGGATTAGACACAGCAATAAGGATTAACCAGAGCATTAAGGATTTGATACCACGTAAAGGATTAAACAGAGCATTAAGGATTAGACACAGCAATAAGGATTAAACAGAGCATTAAGGATTAGATACCACTTAAAGGATTAAACAGAGCATTAAGGATTAGACACAGCAATAAGGATTAAACAGAGCATTAAGGATTAGATACCACTTAAAGGATTAAACAGAGCATTCAGGATTACACACAGCATAAAGGATTAACCAGAGCATTAAGGATTAGACACAGCACAAAGGATTAACCAGAGCATTAAGGATTAGACACAGCAATAAGGATGAAACAGAAAGGATTAGATACCACGTAAAGGATTAACCAAAGCATTAAGAATTAGACACAGCAATAAGGATTAAACAGAGCATTAAGGATTAGACACAGCATAAAGGATTAAACAGAGCATTAAGGATTAGACACAGCATAAAGGATTAAACAGAGCATTAAGGATTAGACACAGCATAAAGGATTAAACAGAGCATTAAGGATTAGGCACAGCATAAAGGATTAAACAGAGCATTAAGGATTAGACACAGCATAAAGGATTAAACAGAGCGTTAAGGATTAGACACAGCATAAAGGATTAAACAGAGCATTAAGGATTAGACACAGCATTCTGCCTTCAGGATCAGAAAGAAGCAATTAACACCTAGATATAGGCACAGCCCTTAGGATTAGACAGAATATTCAGGGTTAGGCAGAGCACTCTGCGTTAAAAGGATTAGAGGAAATAATAAGAACTGTAGAGGTAGGCAGAAGAACAAGATGGCGAAGGATAGCAAGGTAACCCTGCAGGAGCCGGAAGCCAACAAGAAAAAGACCGATTCCAAACCATCAAGCGAGCGCGCAGTTTCCGTCACGTCAGGCGTGCATCAGCGCAAAGTAACCTCGACCAGGGACCTAGTGGTGCCCAAAACCAAACTGAAGAACGTGTTCTTCGGTCGCTTCCCCGACCGCAAGGAGGAGCAGCTGTACCAGGAGTACATGAGGAAACAGAAGCTGAAGATCATTCCGGCCTTCGTTTTCACGGCCATCGTTTACCTGGTGTCGCGCCTGGCTCTGGAGTCGGTGGTGTTCGACGCCACCGTCCACTTGGCCCGTGTCATCATCCACGGCCTCTTCATCGTGCTCATCTTCTTCACACTCATCCTGCTCACCTACGTCGAGCGCCTGAGCGTCCTCGCCATCAACCTGTGCGTCATCACTCTCTGGATCCTCGTCACCTCCTCCCTGCTCTTCGACGTGGCCGTGCAGTCCCATCCGCGCGCCGCCAGTGGGTCCGTAGGGTGGGTGCAGGTGGTCATCTTCACCACCTTCGTAGTGGTGCCCTGGAAGCTGCGCTATTGCGTGGGCACGAGTGTGGTGATCGCCACGGTGCATTCCGTCGAGCTGATGGTCCTCTGGCTGAAGAGGGTGCATGTGGATGACGAGGAGCTGGCCCATAGGGTCCTCGCTGAACAGGTCAGTCCATTTTTAAAACACTTTAGTTTTGGGCGTTTCTTACAGTTTTGGCAGGCTGGGTTTGGTAGTTTTGATAGAGGCGTGGACTCAAGATCTAATCCAAAACAAGCGTGACTGCCCGCGTTCAAGCAAACGGGAACCAGAAGGAAAAAAACACAAAAATGAATAAGAACGCGTTTTAATACAAGACAAGACAGGCGCAAATGTTCGGCCAACTGGCCTTTGTCAAGCGTAAGATCACGAACAAACAAACTCCAGGTACAAAAATTAGGAGAAAAAGACTGAAACTTCCCTGCTGTTCTGTCCAGTGTGAGAAATTGCAGAATTCATCTCACTTCCGCTCTGACATGATATTTACTCAAAAACATATTATGATGTCATTTTAGTCAGTTTATTCCTTTTCTCACACTGGACGGAACAGCAGGGAAGTTTCAGTCTTTTTCTCCTAATTTTTGTATCTGGTGTTTGTTTGTTTGTGATCTTACGCTTGCGCTTGACAAAGGCCAGTTGGCCGAAAATTTGCGCCTGTCTTGTCTTGTTGTATTAAATAAGCGTTCTTATTCTTTTTTGTGTGTGTGCTTTTTTTTCCGGTTCAAGATCTAATATTGCAAGTTCAGTTTCAGCTCCCAGAGTGAAAAGACTGGCCTGTTCTCTGCCCATCTTAATGTTTCCATCTTTCGGGTGATGTCAGTGTTTCATAGTCCCTTATCTCCTCCTCCCATTTCAAGACCTTGCCAGTGCGTTGGGTTCTGCGCAGGCTCAAGGAATCCTCGGGATAAATCGCATGGGGCTTATACTTAATTGCCTGAGTGCGATGGATTTCCTTGAGCAAATTCCAAACTCTACCGGTCTATGTCGTTTTGTGTCGTTTTTAAAGTTCCATGGCGTTTTTGTGTCGTTTCTTTAAATTCTGTGGTGTTTTCTGTCCTTTCTTCAAGTTCTGTTGTTTTTTCTGTCGTTTCTTTAAGTTCCATGGCGTTTTCTGTCGTTTCTTTACCTTCCATGGAATTATGAGTCGTTTCTTTACCTTCCATGGTGTTCTGTGTCGTTTCTTTACCTTCCATGGTGTTCTGTGTCGGTTTCTTTACCTTCCATGGTGTTCTGTGTCGTTTCTTTACCTTCCATGGTGTTCTGTGTCGTTTCTTTACCTTCCATGGAGTTATGAGTCGTTTCTTTACCTTCCATGGTGTTCTGTGTCGTTTCTTTACCTTCCATGGTGTTCTGTGTCGTTTCTTTACCTTCCATGGAGTTATGAGTCGTTTCTTTACCTTCCATGGTGTTCTGTGTCGTTTCTTTACCTTCCATGGAGTTATGAGTCGTTTCTTTACCTTCCATGGTGTTCTGTGTCGTTTCTTTACCTTCCATGGTGTTCTGTGTCGGTTTCTTTACCTTCCATGGTGTTCTGTGTCGTTTCTTTACCTTCCATGGTGTTCTGTGTCGTTTCTTTACCTTCCATGGAGTTATGAGTCGTTTCTTTACCTTCCATGGTGTTCTGTGTCGTTTCTTTACCTTCCATGGAGTTATGAGTCGTTTCTTTACCTTCCATGGTGTTCTGTGTCGTTTCTTTACCTTCCATGGTGTTCTGTGTCGTTTCTTTACCTTCCATGGTGTTCTGTGTCGTTTCTTTACCTTCCATGGTGTTCTGTGTCGTTTCTTTACCTTCCATGGTGTTCTGTGTCGTTTCTTTACCTTCCATGGTGTTCTGTGTCGTTTCTTTACCTTCCATGGTGTTCTGTGTCGTTTCTTTACCTTCCATGGTGTTCTGTGTCGTTTCTTTACCTTCCATGGTGTTCTGTGTCGTTTCTTTACCTTCCATGGTGTTCTGTGTCGTTTTCTTTACCTTCCATGGTGTTCTGTGTCGTTTTCTTTACCTTCCATGGTGTTCTGTGTCGTTTCTTTACCTTCCATGGTGTTCTGTGTCGTTTTCTTTACCTTCCATGGTGTTCTGTGTCGTTTCTTTACGTTTCATGGCGTTTTGTGTCGTTTCTTTAAGTTCCATGCCGTTCTGTTTTGTTTCGTTACGTTCCATGGTGTTTTGAGTCGTTTCTTTACGTAGCATGGCGTTTTGTTTCTGTACGTTCCATGGCGTTTTGTGTCGTTTCTTTACGTTCCATGGCGTTTCTAGTCGTTTTCCCTACGTTCCATGGCGTTTTGTGTCGTTTCTTTACGTACCATGGCGTATTGTATCGTTTCTTTAAGTTCTATGGCGTTTAGTATCATTTCTTTAAGTTCCATGGCGTTTGGTGTCGTTTCTTTACGTTCCATGGCGTTGTGAGTACTTTCTTTGCATTCCATGGCGTTTTAAATCGTTTCTGTATGTTCCGGGCGTTTTGTGTCGTTTCTTTACGTTCCAAGGCGTTTTGTGTCGTTTATTTAAGTTCTATGGCGTTTTGTGTCGTATCTTGAAGTTTCATGCATTCTGTGTCGTTTCTTTACGTTTTCAGTGGCGTTCTGTGTCGTTCCATAGAGTTAAGAGACGTTTCTTGACGTTCCATAGAGTTAAGAGACGTTTCTTGACGTTCCATGGCGCCTGTGACGTTAGTGGATATGTGATTTATTCTGAGCGCGGAGATGTCGTCTTGAAAACTGAAACTGAAACTGAAGCAGACCTACCAGTGCCTAAACCCCCCTGTGTGTGTATACATACGTAGAATAGCAAATCATCATCATCATCATCAGGTGCCCTGCCGCATGGCGTTGGCGATCATGGACTTCCATCTGTCTCTATATCTCGTTGCCCCCAGCATCTCCCCCACCCTCCTCGTCCCCAGCCACTCTGCAAGTCCGTCCAGCATTTTCTCCCTGGGTCTACCCGGTGCTCTCCTTCCCTCCAGCTTTCCAGTTGTGACCAGGTTCCCAAATCCCCCTTCCTCATAAAATGGCTTATAAATGTTGTCTGTCTTTTCCTAATCTTCCTTATGAGTGATCTACTTGTGTCTGCCTCCATCAAGACTGTCTCGTTTGTTTTCTTTGCTCTCCATGGAACTCTCAACATTCTTCTGAGAAACCACATCTCGGCTGCCTCAATATTGCTCTGGCTTTGCTTGCTGATTTCCACGCCTCACATCCATATAACAGTATTGGTTATATATAACATTCAAGGATTCTCTTTCCTGATGTTAATTGATAGGCATTTGTTGGTAAGAATGCTTGTCATCTTCTTGAAGCTGTTCTGGCTTGGCCGATTGTGCCGGCTATTTCCGATGTGCATCTGCCGTCTGATGAAATGACCGTTTCCAGGTATTTGAACTTATTAACCTGTGTCAAGGTTGTGCCATTTGCTGTATTTTGCTATGAGGGGATTTCATGTTTTTTACTGATCACCATGACTTCAGTTTTCCTGCTATTTAGTTTCCAACCCCTTACCTTTGCTTTCTATTTCTAGTATATTCACAAGAATATCAAATATGCACGTTAAAGATCCTGTGAGTCATGTCTGTGTCTGGCTTATGAATGAAAAACACAACGAGAACGACCCCACACACACACACACACACACACACACAACACACACACACACACACACACACACACACACACACACACACACACACACACACACACACACACACACACACACACACACACACACACACACACACACACACACACACACGTGCAGCAACATAGTGGAGTGTGGTCGGCTCGCTTAACAGCTCTGAGTTCTCCGTGCTCCACTAAAAATTTGATTTATGTGTAATTTACAGTGAGTGGAAATGAGTTTCGGAGAAAAGCGTTACAGAAAAACGATTTACAATGTCGGCCAATAGATTCATAAGGGTTGCTATGATGACAGCTGGTGCCGGACTTCCTGTTTTTTGAAAAAAAATCCCCCGTGGGGATGCCGGGAGCTCTTTCAGTATAATAGTATCCCCACCTTCTGGAAATTCTGTGCTAGAAATTTCCTCTACTCTGTCACTCTCTTTGTTCCTGCCTTGTTCCTTTGCTTTCTGTCATTTCTACCTACCATTTTCTGCCTTGCTGGTCCATTCACCTGTATGTGTTCGATAAAGTCTTACGTACTTTTTCTTAGGATTGATGAATAGGGTACATTTATTAAGTGCATTTTTGGCTCTTATGCCTGTTTTTATGCATGTTTTGGTGTCCTTATGTATGCATATATTTGTATTCAGATGTGTTTTTTAAATCTCCCCTGTGCGATAAATTGGACGGAGTGGTCAACGCCGGGAACATGTCCTTAGATTATGTGCGCGAATGCATTGATATGTGTACTTAATTTTCTTTTCTTTTTTTTTTTTTTCCTTTTGAAGTTTTGTATTTTTGAAGCGGTTATAGCCCTGATATGGCTCTGCGAGGCCGGCTGGGCTTTAAACAACAATAACACAATAATAAATTTGGGAAAAAAAGCGCTATGAAGAATGATTTACGATATCAGCCAATAGGTTGATAAGAGTTGCTATGATGGCAGCTGGTGGCGGACTTCCTGTTGTTCTCTGGCGCCATCTCTCTGGGCATCCTGGTCTTCGCCTTCTCGGAACGCAAGCAGCGCCGTTCCTTCATCGAGTCCAAGAAGTCCCATTCCGTCAGTCGCCAGATTGAGAAGCAGCACAGGGAACAGGTAGGTCGACGCTGCTTTGTCTGTCTGTCTGTCTGTCTGTCTGTCTGTCTGTCCTGTTCGTCCGTCTGTCGTCATGTCTGTCTGTCTCTCCTCCTCTTCTCATTCTCTTTCTACTCTCTCTCTCTCTCTCTCTCTCTCTCTCTCTCTCTCTTCTTTGTCTCACTATTTCTCTTTCTTTCTCACATTCCCTCTCTGTGTGTCTCTCTGCATCTGTGTGTGTGTGTGTGTGTGTGTGTGTGTGTGTGTGTGTGTGTGTTGTGTGTGTGTGTGTGTGCGCGTGTGTGTACGTCTTTCAGTCTCTCTCCTGTCTTTTCTTTTCTGTCTCTTCTGATCTGTCTCTGTCTCTGTCTGTCTGTCTGTCTGTCCCGTCTGTCTGTCTGTCTCTCTCTCTCTCTCTCTCTCTCTCTCTCTCTCTCCTCTCTCTCTTCTCTCTCTCCCTCTCTGACCCGAACAACACACATATAAACGTACACACGCGAGCGAGCGAACGCACAACACACACACACACACCGCGCACGCACCCATGCAAGCACGCACGCACATACACACACACACCACAAAAAGACACACACACCACACACACACACACACACACACACACAACACAAACACACACACACCAACACACACACACACACCCCAAAAAAGATCACACACACACAAAACACACACACACACACACTCACACACACACAAACAACACACACACAACACACACACACACACACACACACACACAACACACACACACACACACACACACACACACACAAAACACACACACACAAACAACACACACACACAAACACACACACACCACACACACACACACACACACACACACATACACACACACAAACACCAGACGTCATGCTTGTGTACCTCCGGCTTAGTGGGTAAAAGGTCGAGAATTTTTGTCACGTAAACCCAGATCAACATATGTACACACATACCCAGTGCCAGAACCCCCACCGTGTGTACACGCACGCGCAACATCAAACAGACACCTTAGTTGAAATGTATAAAAAAACAAACGAGTCTTTTTATTTTCCAAACGGTACACAAATACTTACACATACGCCATCCTACATATCTGCCGTTTGCCAATCTTCTAATATTAAAAGCAAGAGTAAATCAGATTCCGTGAAAGCCTTAACCCTTTGACTGCCCGTACGCTGTGTCCATCAGCATCCTATGTTGTCAGCCATGCTAACAAAGCAGAAACTTAACCCTTTGTCTCCCTCACCCTACCCACCAGCTTGCTGCAGGAAGCTGGTGGATTGGGTGAGGGAGTCGAAAGGTTAAGTTTTTGCAGTTGGTGGATAGGGTGCGGGAGTCAGAGGGTTTAACTTTAAACAGAGAAAAGCAAAAAACAAAAGAAACAAAAAAATAAAATAAATAAATAAAACAAAACAAAAAAACAAACGAAAAAACAAAAAACAACAACAACTTCAACAACAAAAAACAGGCAAACAAGCAAACGTAAGTAAACCAAACAAACACAAAAACAAAACCAACAACCGAACAGCAAATAAAATAAGACCTACTTAAAATATCCTATAAACCATTTCAGAGATCGGTGGCTTACGGAACTCGAAACATCCCCAGCATGCACACCCACCAAAGACAGAATATGCAGGCTGTGCAGCGACATACTGCCTGCAGATTGTGTGCCAAACAAATTTATATACACGCATCCAAGAACGACAACAACAAACGAATAAACAAACAGGCAAGCGACTAACAAAGAAATAAGCGAACAGTCAAGCAAAGCAGAAAAAACTAAGAAAGATCCGTTTGTGTGTGTGTGTGTGTGTGTGTGTGTGTGTGTGTGTGTGTGTGTGTGTGTGTGTGTGTGTGGTGTGGTGGTGGTGGTGGTGGTGGTGGTGGTGGTGGTGGTGGTTGTTGTTGTTGTTGTTGTTGTTGTTGTTGTTTCTTCAACTTCTTGCCTATTACACAGTTAGAATCTAGGGCAGCAATGGAGGTTCTCTACTTCTATCTGTTCTGGGCCAGTCTGTGTATGGTGCTGGCTTGCTGGTTCTTATGATAGAGCCGTGGACTCGACGAAGATCTCTTATCTCGAGTTCAACCACAGCCTGCAACATCAAAAACTGGCTTGTTGGCTGCCCCCATCTTGATTAATGTTTCCATCATTCTGGTGGCGTCAGCTTAGTGTTTCATAGATCCACCAGCCTGTTGGCTGCCCCCATCTTGATTAATGTTTCCATCATTCTGGTGGTGTCAGCTTAGTGTTTCACAGATACACTGGCCTGTTGGCTGCCCCCATCTTAATTAATGTTTCCATCATTCTGGTGGTGTCAGCTTAGTGTTTCATAGATCCACTGGCCTGTTGGCTGCCCCCATCTTAATTAATGTTTCCATCATTCTGGTGGTGTCAGCTTAGTGTTTCACAGATCCACTGGCCTGTTGGCTGCCCCCATCTTAATTAATGTTTCCATCATTCTGGTGGTGTCAGCTTAGTGTTTCACAGATCCACTGGCCTGTTGGCTGCCCCCATCTTGATTAATGTTTCCATCATTCTGGTGGTGTCAGCTTAGTGTTTCATAGATCCACCAGCCTGTTGGCTGCCCCCATCTTAATGTTTCCAACATTCTGGTGGTGTCAGCTTAGTGTTTCATAGATCCACCGGCCTGTTGGCTGCCCCCATCTTAATGTTTCCAACATTCTGGTGGTGTCACCGTAGTGTTTCAAAAGTCCCTTCCCCCTCGTCTTCCCCAATTTCAAGATCTTAGCAGCGCGTAGGGTTTTGCGCAGGCTTAGGGAGTCTGCCAGGTAATTCTTGTCAGATTTGGGCGGAGCACATATGGAATTGTCCGAGTGCGATGAATTCCTTTTGAACAAATTCCAAAACTCCTGTGTACAGTACACTACTTGTGCTGTGATGTCTTTCTTGCAGAAAATGTTGCTGCGTTCCGTGTTGCCCAAGTACGTGGCACGTCTGATGATGATGGACATGGAGGGCATGGGCGACAAGACTGATGTGCAGTTCAGAAAAATCTACATGCAGAGATACGAGAGCATCAGGTGACACGTGCTGCCTGTCTGTCTGTCTCTTCCGTCTGTCTGTCATATCTGTCTGTCCTGTCCTGTTTGTCTGCCTGCCTGCCTGCCTGTCACTCCCGTCTGTTTGTCCTGTATGTCTATCTGTCTGCCTGCCTCTCCCCTCTGTCCGTCTTGTCTGTCTGTCT
>JAPXFY010000027.1:46390856-46398356 GCA_030674185.1 Monoplex corrugatus
GAAAGCTGGTCATTA
Organism: Monoplex corrugatus; assembly: GCA_030674185.1. Lineage (NCBI taxonomy): Eukaryota > Metazoa > Mollusca > Gastropoda > Littorinimorpha > Ranellidae > Monoplex > Monoplex corrugatus. The sequence continues at coordinate 46,390,872 of JAPXFY010000027.1, forward strand.
ATGTTGGATTTTACCCCAGGGTTCTGGTTGGAAACAAATATTTGTTCCAAGATGTGGAAATTTTCTTCAAATTACAAATTCATCTTGAGCAAACTTTGAGTATAAAATTACTGATTTCTTTCCTCTCAAGTGTGTTTGCCGTTTGGGTTTGTCTTAAAGATTTCTAGTATTTGCATGTGGTTTAATAGGCGTTCACACGCGTTGCTATTTAGAAAATCTGGGGGTCATCTCTGACAGACTTGTTTTTTACGAAATGATTTTAATTCAAACAAGATCATGAACAAAATATATATTGATTATTCGTTTAAAACACCCCAGAAAAAAAAAAAACGTAATGCATATGTATTATTTTGTGGCTGAAGACAAAGAGGGTGGAAGAGATGCTTGAGGCAACAAGAGACAGAGACAGATGTAAGTCCATGATTGCCAACCCCATGCGGCAAGGCACCTGATGATGATGATGATGATTATTTTGTGCATTAATTAAACCATTCTACTGACGATGACATGATGGTAATGATGATAGCAATAACAGTAACGTCGACGATAACAGCAACAAGAATATAATGATGATGATATGATAATAATGATGACGATGATATGATAATGATGATGATGATGATCTGATAATAATGATAATAACAATAACAATAACGGCGACGATAACAACATCAACAACAACAGGATTATGATGATGATGATGACGACGACGACGGCGACGACGACGATGATGATGATGACGACAACGACGACGACGACGATGATGATGATAGTAACAGTAATAATAGTAATGGTGATGATGATGACGATGATGATAGTAACAACAACAGTAATGATGATGATGGCTACTTTTACAACACCTCATTCCGCAAGAGACCTAAATTCTTAACAAAAGCATGAGACATAAAGCAAAATACCTGTCAACCCTTATTGCTATGGTGTAAGCGGATGAACTGTGATAATACTGTGGTGAACAAGCAATGCATGTAAAAATGACTTGTAATTAAATAACTTCATATATCGATTGGGAAAAGAAACAGATTTAAAAAAAACGTTCATTTATTTAAACATACACAAACACATAAACACAACTGCACAGGCACAGACGCACAAACATACAAGCACACTCACACACATCCACATATACACAAATACACAAACCTACACACACGTACATACATACACACATACAAACATACACGCACACAAACACACACGCCCCACCACACCACACCACACCACACCACACCACACCACACCACACCACACACATAAGCATGCGAGCCTATGGTACAATTTGTTTGTTCAGATTTACATTTTCATGGTCTTAACGACTCAGCTCACACGTATAGGCGCGCCCGCGTACACACACACACACACACACACACACACACACACACACACACACACACACACACACACACACACACACACACACACACACACACACACACACACACTTACTTACGCACACCCAGGCATACCACCATACCGCACCTCACCACACGCACATACTTACAAACATACACACACACACACACACACACACACACACACACACACACACACACACACACACACACACACACACACACACACACTGACATGAACACAGTAGATCAATAATAATTATAGCATGAATGTGATACAGATAGTGCAAGAAATTTCCTTGTGTATTGAAGCGTTGTGCTGAAGATAATATCAATAGTAATCATAAATGTGATGCACATATTGCAAAGAGATGTTTACCTTTTTAATATGTCATGCAGAGTAAAAGATTAAAGTGCCAATACCAATATCTTTGATAATGCAACAAAATATGTATGAAAGCGCACACTTTGGTTTATGTGCAGGTTTTTGGCATACACTGTAATTCAGTTAAAGATCTTTTCCATCAAATGGTAACTGCAGTATGAAATATTCCAAGCGCGGAGGCACTGTCTTCAGTTTTTTTTTTTAGATTACTGAAACGGGATTCGGAACTTGCAAATTATAATATTATCTCACCTGCCTGTGTGTGTGTATGCTTCGCTTGCTTGTGTTGTATGTTCGTGTAAGTCTGTCTGTCTGATTGTCTTTCTGTCTGTCTATCTGTCTTGTCTGTCTGCCTTACTTGCTTGTCTCTCTGTCTCTCTTTTTGTGTCTTTGTCTCTGTCTGTCTCTCTCTCTCTCTCTGTCTCTGTGTGAGTATGTGTGTCTTGCCTATCTGCCTGCCTGTCTGTCTCTCTGTCTCTGTCTGTCTCTCTCTGTCTCTGTCTGTCTCTCTCTGTCTCGTCTTTCTCTGTCTCTGTCTCTCTGTCTCTGTCTGTCTCTGTCTGTCTCTCTCTCTCTCTCTCTCTCTCTCTCTCTCTCTCTCTCTCTCTCTCTCTCTCTCTCTCTCTCTTGTATTGTGTCTTGAGTCGTTGAGAACACTGAAAGGTAAATTTAAACTAATTAATTCTAATACTGTCTCGCATGCTTGTGTGTGTTTATGGAGGGTGGTGTATACATGCACACACACGTGTGTGTGTGTGTGTGTGTGTGTGTGTGTGTGTGTGTGTGTGTGTGTGTGTGTGTGTGTGTGTTTTGAGTCGCTGAAAACGCTAAAACTAGTAAAAGGAAATTATAACTAATGAATTCTAATACTGTATTGTATGGTTGTGGTGGTATGTGTTGTGTGTGTGTGTGTGTGTGTGTGTGTGTGTGTGTGTGTGTGTGTGTGTGTGTGTGTGTGTGGTGTGTGTGTGTGCGTTTGTGTGTGAGTGTGTCTCTGTGTATCTCTGTGTGTGTGCGTTTGTGTGTGAGTGAGTGTGTGTGTCTGTGTGTGTGTGTGCGTTTGAGAGTGTGTGTGTGCGTGTGTGTGTGTGTGTGCGTGTGCGTGCGCGTGCATGCGTGTGCGTGCAGCATTTTGTTTGCAGACATCGTGGGCTTCACGGCCATATCGTCCAGCGTCACGGCAGCAGAACTGGTCAAGATTCTCAACCAGCTGTTTGCCACCTTTGATGATCTGGCCAACGTAAGAACACAGTTATTTTTTGTCTTCTTCTGGGTTTTCAGTGATTAGTTCATACCGAACGGATGTGATACGTGTGTGGGTGGATGGGTGGTGTGTGTGTGGATGGGTGGTGGTGGATGGTGTATGCGTGTGTGTGTGTGTGCGTGCGTGTGTGTGTGTGTGTGTTAATATGTGTGTGTGTGTGTTGTGTTGAGGGTGGGTGTGTGTCTGTGTGTGCTGTATCTGCGTCTGTGTCTCTGTATGGGTGTCTGTCTGTGCTGTGTGTGCATCTGTGTATCTTCGTGTTGTGTGTCTGTGTGTGTCTGTGTATGTGTATGTGTGCTAAATGTGCGTCTGTGTCTCTCCGTGTGTCCGGGTGTGTGTGTGTGTGTGTGTGTGGTGGGGGGGGGGGAGTTTTAATCGGAGAGAAAACAGAACTGTAAATTAGAGCTGATCAATTCTAATATTGTATAGCCTACGCGTGTGTGTGTGTGTGTGTGTGTGTGTGTGTGTGTGTGTGTGTGTGTGTGTGTGTGTGTGTGTGTGTGTGTGTGTGTGTGTGTGTGTGTGTGTGTGTGTGTGTGTGTGTGTGTTTTGTAATTTAACGTCTTTTCACTATAAGTGATATTAGACGGTGGGGAGGGGGGGGGGGGGGAAGGAAATAAAAAAAAAGTGAACAAAATAAAATGTAGAACGATAGTTGGACGGGTTGGATTTGGGCAGAGGGAAGACAGAGGAAAAAGACATTAGCAGGTGGGGGAACAGTAAAATGGAACTAGAACTTAACACTAACAATTAACTTCAACAACGTGAAGGGAAATTGTAACATTAAAACACAAACCGAATAAAGTTAAAGTAATGCATTAACAGGACTCTGAACTAATGATTCTGAAATTCTAACTAACAAAGTTTGATCTGATGTAATTTTTTGGAAATGATTTTCAGAATACTTTTCTTGAGTACACATTTTCGGTAAAAAATAACGTAGCATTTTGCAGTAGAATAAACATTGAAACAGTGTGAACTGTTCGCCGCAAATACACTTGACATTTTTACAATATTTTGTTTTCAATGCGTTTTGCTGAATACGAAAACAAACAGCAACAATCGATCTCAAATGATACATGGAAGAATACTGCAATTTTTTACATACATTTTGAACGGTAAGTTTTATCATTTGTTGTGACACAAACTGTTCATCTGAATGTTCATGAAATCGAGTCCATGAGGCTGATTCGAGCAAGTTGCAAGCTTCTTTTACGGAGGTATGAACATGTAATTCTATAGCATTATCAGCATTCTGGGCGCCTTGCTTAGTTGATCTGTCAACTACTTCGTTGCCGTGAAGACCAACGTGAGAAGGCACCCAGCATAAACTGATATCTGTACCTTTGACCCTTAAACGATGTATAAGATGATTTGCCTCAGTAATTAAATCAGGTCTTGTGTCGGCATTAAAAGACCGTAAGGCATATAATACAGATTTTGAATCAACAAACAGAACTACTTTGAAAGACATGGGTTTAAGATTTACTATATAATGCAATGCTTGATTAATAGCGACTAATTCCGCTGTAAAGATAGATAAGTTTGCCCCAACGAAAAATACTTTTTTATCTTAAATTTTGGAACATAAAATGCTGCTCCAGCACATTTATTTTCTAAGACTGATCCATCGGTAAAAATGTGAAGGTGGGTACGGTATTTTTCATCGATGTGTTCTCTTGCTGTGGATATCGAAATGTTGACATTTTCAGATTTCTTAGCGTCTGTATAATCAATATCAAAAGAGGCTTTTAGCATTTCCATGTAGGGATAGGCGTTGTGGATGGTGTCTCAGCTATTTCATCCATATTTATGTTAGACTGTTTGACCAAGTCAGATATGTAAGTTGCAACAGTCATTTGTGATGAAATGCTTTTTGCTCGCTTTGGAAAGTCAACATCAGACCTGATTTTAATTTCCTTACTCACAAAATTGTCCGTTTGTGAAGTAGTTCTAACTGCAAATTTTGCTGTCGCTAGCTCACGATAGTTGTTCAGAGGCAGAATTCCAACAACTTTGTACGTTTCCAGATTAGAGGCATGAGTAGGGACACCTAGAGCAATTTTAATACTTTTGCAGTCTAAGCTTTGTATCTTCTTTAATAAATATTTTGGTGCACTGAAGAACACTTCTTGCGCATAGGATAATTTAGATCGTACAAGTGCTGTTGATAGATGAATTAGTATGTTTGTATCCATTCCCCAAGGTAATCGGCTTAATATCTTTAGAAAATGTAGGGCTTTTCTTGCTTTTGTTGAAATATAATCAAAATGGACATTCCAGTTTAATTTCGATGTCATAAAGACTCCCAGAAATTTTACAACCTGTTTGTAATGTAACACTTCACCAAGCAATCTGAAAGTAGGCAAGTTACTTAAAGTACCACCAGAATTAAATAGTATCATGTTAGTTTTTTTCCGCTGACAACGACAGACCATTTTCTAACATATAGTTTCCAAGATTATCAAGATCAGATTGATACAACTTCCTAATGTAATTCTGTGCTCTCTGTGGGTTATCTTTTTTAAAGTAATATTCATCCATATACATATGTCATCAGCGTACTGTGCCAAATCAACACGATTTGAGAGTGCTTTAGGAAGATCCTGTATAAGGATATTAAATAAAAGCGGTGCTATCACTGAACCTTGTGGAATTCCCATATCAAGATGTCGTGAAGTAGAATAACTAGTTCCCACTCTTGCCTGAATAGTTCTATTGGCTAAAAAAGACTTAATATAATCATACATATTGCCAGATAAACCAATAGATTTCAGCTTGTACAATAAACGCGTATGCCAAACTTATCGTAAGCTTTTTTCACATCAAAAAATGTAGCTAAAAGACTTTTTCTGCGGGCAAACTGTTTCTTGATGTGAGTGGTAAGTTTAACCAGGTGCTCAACTATAGATCTCCCTTTTCTAAAACCAGCCTGATTTACTGGAATAACGTTATTTTTATCACAGTAATGTACAAGTCTGTTTAATACCAATTTTTCCAATAGTTTGCTCGTATGGGACGTAAAGCAATAGGTCTGTAACTGTTTTTATTGTTTTTAGGCTTTCCTGCTTTTAATACTGGTATAACAACAGACGTTTGCCATAATTGTGGTATAGTTCCACCAACCCAGCATTTCTGAAAAATTTTGTGTAAAAAAATAATATAGTTTTCTGGAAGATGTTTAATCATTTCAGTTGAAACTGCATCGACACCTACCGAACTCCTTTTGTTGCGTAGAGACAAGATAGTGTTTTTTAACTCTTCTAAGGTGATTGGAGAATTAAACCAGCGATCATTCTGAGGTATTGGATCAGTGTAGATAGGGTTGTTAGCTGTCATTTCCCTGTAGTGTTTGCAGGTAGGAGTCAAAGCATCTACTTTACTATTTTGGGCAAAAAGTTCCACAAAAGTTTCAGCTTTGTCCATGTCGGAAAGAAATTTGTGACTTGTATCAATCATTATTGGACACCTAGGTAAGTTGACTCCATTTTTCATTTGATTCATTTTTGTCCAGACTTTATGGACATCCTTGAAATCTGAAATTTCTTTTGTGCAGTATGATGCCCAATAATTTTTCTTTGCTTCAGCGATGATTTTATTACACTGGGTGTTAGCTTTTTTCATTTCCATGTAATCTTCAGGTTTCCTGCTTTTGATGTAGATTTTGTATTTCTCTTTTTTATACTTAACTGCTTGCTCACATGCCTCCGTCCACCAAACATTACCCAAACGGTTATTGGACTTAAAAGTTTTGAGTTTCGGGATGGAAAGGTCTGCAGCAGCTAGAACTGACTCCTGGAATTTAGAAAACATAACGTCTACATTTTCACTTTCATAATGTGTGAAATCTCGATTAGAAAGAACAGTCTGAAACAAGGACCAATCAGCGCGTGTATAATTATATTTTGGTATAATATCAGGAATGCTGTCTTTCATCCTGATGTTTTCGTTAGTTAGTGTTATGAGGATAGGTAAGTGATCACTTCCTAAAGTATCTCTGTGAGTGTCCCAGGTACAGCAGGGTACTAATTCTGGTGAGATTAAAGACAGATCGATGGCTGTTGCCCGATGTTTGGAAATATCAGGAATTCTAGTGACACTCCCATCATTCAAAAGGTAAAGCGAACTGTCAACTATATTTTCTATAAACGATTGCTTGTCACAGTACAGCAATCTTTTTCCCAAAACGGGGAGTGGGAATTAAAGTCTCCACCTATTAGCCATTTACCGTGCAGCAGATTCGGAATCGTGCGCAGCCATTCTGTGTTGTGATCATTTGGACCTGTTGGCAGGTAGACTGACAAAACGTTCAGGATAAAAGAATTACTGAATTGTACTGTAGCGGCACAAGCGTGTAAGTCTTCAGTTGACGTTAAAACTGGGGAAGTAAATATGTGATATTGTAACTCTTTAAGTATGTATATCGCAGTGGCTACTTTCTTCCCGGGATTCCCATAGGCATATAC
>JAPXFY010000027.1:46403356-46420856 GCA_030674185.1 Monoplex corrugatus
CTCTGCAACGTTATTGGTAGAGTCGTTATTTCGTTTTTGACGTCATTTGTGCCTTTCTTTCTTGTGCTTTTTGTGAGGTCATTGGTGATGTTGTCGTTTTGTTTTGTGCCGTGATTGATGTTCGTTGTGACGTCATTGGTGATCGTCATTTTGTTTTGTAACGTCTTGATGTGTCGTCAATTGTTTTTGTGACGTCATTGATCTGTCAGAGTTTACGTGTGTTCTTTGTTACGCCATTTTGATATCGTCATTGTTGTTGTTTATTGTTTTGTCATCGTGCTGTTATTGTTGTCGTTGTGTCTTCACGACATAAACGATGTCGCTACGGTTGTCGTCATGACTGTCCTTTGTGATGTCATGATTCGTTGTTGTCGTTAGTGTGTTGTGATTTTCATATCATCGTCGTCGTTGTTGTTGTTACTTTTTGTTGTTTTTTTAGCCGTCACTGTTTTGTGCTTTTCTTGTTACTTCCTTTTCATCTTTCTTCTTCTGCGTCTTTTCCTTTTCTTCTCTCTTTATTTTCTTTCTTCTTCTTCTCTTTTCTTTTCTTTTCGTTGCTCTGCTTTTCCGCACCCTCATCCTTTTTCATTCATCTATTCCTTTTCTCCTCGTCTTCCTTCTTCTTCTTCTTTTTTTTTTCTTCTTCTTCTCTTACTCCTTTTGTCTTTTTTCTTTTTCTTTTCTGCTTGTTTCTTGTTCTTCTAGTTCTTGTTCTTGTCCTTGTTGTTGTTCTTGTTCTTGTTTCTTGTCGTTGTTGTTCTTCTTCTTTTTTTTTTCTTCTTCTTCTTCTTCTACTACTACTCTTCTACTTCTGCTACTACTACTACTACTGCTACTACTACTACTACTATACTACTACTACTACTACTACTACTACTACTACTACTACCGCTACTACTACTTACTTTCTGCTGCTGCTGCTTCTTCTTGTTCTTGTTCTTGCTTCATTTTCTTCTTCTTCTTCTTCTTCTTCTTCTTCTTCTTCTTCTTTTTCTTCTTCTTCTTTTTGCCCTTCTTTCTTCTTCTTTTCTTTCTTTTTCTTTTTCTTCTTCTTTTTCTTTTTTTTTCCTTTCCTTTCCTTCTTCTTCCTTCTTTTATCTCTTCTTTGTTCTATTGCTTCTTCTTCTCCTCCTTCCTCCTTCTTCATTCTGCGTGTTCTTTCTTTTGTTATTTCTTTTATCCCTTCTTCTTCTTTCTCCTTTCTTTTTTCCTGTTTTTAATTTCTTTTATTTCTTCATTCCTCTTTTTCCTCCTATTCTTCCTTCTTCGTCTTTCATTTTCATCTTCTTTCTTTTTCTCTGTTTTTATTCTTCTAAGTCGTTCCTGTTTTGAGGTCTTCTTCGTTATCTTCTTTGTCGTCTTGTTTTCTTCGTTGTCTTCATTTCTTATCCTTTTTCTCCCATGTCTCAACATTTTCCTCCTTCTTCCCTTTCAACCCCTCTGTCTTCTCCTCCCCTTGTTTTTCTCCCTTTTCCCTCTCGTCGTCAGCATCATCATCATGTGCCCTGCTGCGTGGCGTTGGTGATCATTGCCCTCCACACAAATCTATTCTCTGTCGCTGCAAAGTACATCTCCCATCCTCTCAGTCTTCAGTCATCCTGCAAGTCTGTCCAATATTTTCTCCGGCGTCTACCTGGTGTTCTCTTTCTCTCCAGCTTCCCTGTTGTGACCAGGTGTTTCTAATTCCCCTTTCCTCCTAAAATGACCTATAAATGTTGCTTGTCTTTTCCTAATCTTCTTTATTAATGATCTTCTTATGTCTGTCTCCTTCAAGACTGTCTCGTTTGTTTTCTTTGCTATCCATGGAACTCTCACATTCTTCTTAGAAACCACATTTTCAGTTGCCTCGTTTTGTTCTGACTTTGTGTGTTGACTGTCCACGCCTCACAACCGTACAACAGTATAGGTTCTATATAACATTCAAGAACTCTCTTCCTGATATTATTTGATAGGCACTTGTTGGTAATAACGCTTTTCATCTTCTTGAATGCTCTCGTCATCGTCGTCTTTAATCATCTTCATCATTTCCTGTTGGTGTGATTGTCCCTAAAGATATAAAACTACTTCATCTTTCTTTTTGTCAGAGAGACATCCCTGGGTTTTGTATTTACGTGTGTATTGTTTTGTTTCAGTTTTTGTTTTGTTTTGTTTAGCTTATTTGTTTTTCGTTTGTTTTTGTTTGTTGTTGTTGTTGTTGGTGGTGGTGGTGGTGGTGGTAGTGGTGGTGATGGTGGTGGTTTCATTCGTGGACTACAAATCTATCGTGCTCACGAATACGTGAATGAGATTGTATGTGTGTGGGGTGGTTTCTGTGATGTGATCATACAAGACTTTGGTAAAGTAAGTTTATGTCAGTTGGTCGGTTGTGTTTTCATCCGTTTTCAGTTTTGTTTTGTATTGTATTGTATTGTTTTGTTGCTGCTGTTTTTAACAGTACAGATTGAGCCATACATTTCACCACGATGTCGCCTAGAGTTTTCTTTTGGAAGACTGATACAAAGACATGACATAAAACCCACACACTAAGGTAGGACCTCAGAACCTTTGCCAAGGCATAGGGTTTGTGTGCAGGCTTAAGGCTTGTGCCATGATCAGTAAGGTAGGACCTCAGAACCTTTGCCAAGGCATAGGGTTTGTGTGCAGGCTTAAGGCTTGTGCCATGATCAGTAAGGTAGGACCTCAGAACCTTTGCCAAGGCATAGGGTTTGTGTGCAGGCTTAAGGCTTGTGCCATGATCAGTAAGGTAGGACCTCAGAACCTTTGCCAAGGCATAGGGTTTGTGTGCAGGCTTAAGGCTTGTGCCATGATCAGTAAGGTAGGACCTCAGAACCTTGCCAAGGCATAGGGTTTGTGTGCAGGCTTAAGGCTTGTGCCATGATCAGTAAGGTAGGACCTCAGAACCTTTGCCAAGGCATAGGGTTTGTGTGCAGGCTTAAGGCTTGTGCCATGATCAGTAAGGTAGGACCTCAGAACCTTTGCCAAGGCATTAGGGTCATTAGTGGTGGCCAGCTTCAAGCTTGTGCATGTAATAGACTCAAACCTGCAAGCATTGTTCAGGCTTAAGGCTGTGATAGACCCAACCTTGCAAGCATGGGTTTTGTCAAGTAAGGTAGGACCTCAGAACCTTTGCCAAGGCATAGGTTTGGTGCAGGCTTAAGGCTTGTGCCATGATCAGTAAGGTAGGACCTCAGAACCCTTGCCAAGGCATAGGGTTTGTGTGCAGGCTTAAGGCGTGGCTTGTCCATATCAGTAAGGTAGGACCTCAGAACCCTTGCCAAGGCATAGGGTTTGTGTGCAGGCTTAAGGCTTGTGCCATGATCAGTAAGGTAGGACCTCAGAACCCTTGCCAAGGCATAGGGTTTGTGTGCAGGCTTAAGGCTTGTGCCATGATCAGTAAGGTAGGACCTCAGAACCCTTGCCAAGGCATAGGGTTTGTGTGCAGGCTTAAGGCTTGTGCCATGATCAGTAAGGTAGGACCTCAGAACCCTTGCCATGGCATAGGGTTTGTGTGCAGGCTTAAGGCTTGTGCCATGATCAGTAAGGTAGGACCTCAGAACCTTGCCAAGGCATAGGGTTTGTGTGCAGGCTTAAGGCTTGTGCCATGATCAGTAAGGTAGGACCTCAGAACCTTGCCAAGGCATAGGGTTTGTGTGCAGGCTTAAGGCTTGTGCCATGATCAGTAAGGTAGGACCTCAGAACCTTGCCAGGCATAGGGTTTGTGTGCAGGCTTAAGGCTTGTGCCATGATCAGTAAGGTAGGACCTCAGAACCTTGCCAGAACCCTTGCCAAGGCATAGGGTTTGTGTGCAGGCTTAAGGCTTGTGCCATGATCAGTAAGGTAGGACCTCAGAACCCTTGCCAAGGCATAGGGTTTGTGTGCAGGCTTAAGGCTTGTGCCATGATCAGTAAGGTAGGACCTCAGAACCTTTGCCAAGGCATAGGGTTTGTGTGCAGGCTTAAGGCTTGTGCCATGATCAGTAAGGTAGGACCTCAGAACCCTTGCCAAGGCATAGGGTTTGTGTGCAGGCTTAAGGCTTGTGCCATGATCAGTAAGGTAGGACCTCAGAACCCTTGCCAAGGCATAGGGTTTGTGTGCAGGCTTAAGGCTTGTGCCATGATCAGTAAGGTAGGACCTCAGAACCCTTGCCATGGCATAGGGTTTGTGTGCAGGCTTAAGGCTTGTGCCATGATCAGTAAGGTAGGACCTCAGAACCCTTGCCAGGCATAGGGTTTGTGTGCAGGCTTAAGGCTTGTGCCATGATCAGTAAGGTAGGACCTCAGAACCTTTGCCAAGGCATAGGGTTTGTGTGCAGGCTTAAGGCTTGTGCCATGATCAGTAAGGTAGGACCTCAGAACCCTTGCCAAGGCATAGGGTTTGTGTGCAGGCTTAAGGCTTGTGCCATGATCAGTAAGGTAGGACCTCAGAACCTTGCCAGGCATAGGGTTTGTGTGCAGGCTTAAGGCTTGTGCCATGATCAGTAAGGTAGGACCTCAGAACCCTTGCCAAGGCATAGGGTTTGTGTGCAGGCTTAAGGCTTGTGCCATGATCAGTAAGGTAGGACCTCAGAACCCTTGCCAAGGCATAGGTTTGTGTGCAGGCTTAAGGCTTGTGCCATGATCAGTAAGGTAGGACCTCAGAACCCTTGCCATGGCATAGGGTTTGTGTGCAGGCTTAAGGCTTGTGCCATGATCAGTAAGGTAGGACCTCAGAACCCTTGCCATGGCATAGGTTTGTGTGCAGGCTTAAGGCTTGTGCCATGATCAGTAAGTAGGACCTCAGAACCCTTGCCAGGCATAGGGTTTGTGTGCAGGCTTAAGGCTTGTGCCATGATCAGTAAGTAGGACCTCAGAACCTTTGCCAAGGCATAGGGTTTGTGTGAGCTTAAAGGCTTGCCATGATACACTAAGGTAGGACTCAGAACCTTGCCATGCATAGGTTTGTGTGCAGGCTTAAGGCTTGTGCCATGATCATAGTAGGACCTCAGAACCTTGCCAAGCATAGGTTTGTGTGCGGCTTAAGGCTGTGCCGTGATCCTGTATTAAGCTTGTCCATCATGTGGCATCCTGCGTTCCACGTATTGAAATTATTCAAAGCGTAGAGACATTGCTTTGAAAAACTAAACTGAACTGAATACTTTAACCCGTTGACCATTCTTTACCGCCATAATAGCAGTCATACTCCGTTGGGGAGGGAGGGTGCCTGATGGTGTCTTCATGTTTCCATAAGCGCTGAACATAACATAGCTGATCTTAACGTGCCTATTTGACATCCAAAACAATGTGACAGCCACGTTCAGCAAACAGGAACCAGAAAAAAACGAAAAAGAATAAGAGCGTGTATTTAATACAACCAGACAAGACAGGCGCAAATTGTTGGTCAACTGGCCTTTGTCAAGCGTAAGATCATAAACAAACAAATACCAGATACAAAATTTAGGAAAAAAAAGACTGAAACATCCCTGCTGCTCCGTCTGGTTTATTCCTTTTCTCACACTGGACAGAGCAGCAGGGAAGTTTCAGTCTTTTTCTCCTAATTTTTGTATCTGGTGTTTGTTTGTTTGTGATCTTACGCTTGACAAAGGCCAGTTGACAGAAACTTTGCGCCTGTCTTGTCTTGGTTGTATTAAGTACGCATTCTGATTCTATTTTTGTGTTTTTCTGGTTCCTGTTTGCTTGAACGTGGGCGCACACTTATTTTGGATTATGTAGTTATTTCTTTTTTGTCGCTATGCACTTACCATACAATATTCAAGAGTCCCAGTGTGTGGCAGACCTTTTGTTCCAATGTCAGTGTGTGTGGTTTCGTTTTTCGTATTTATATTTGTATTGATTTTTTTTTTGTCACCATGGACTTACCATATAATGTTCAGTGTCTCAATGTGTTGCAGACCTTCTGTTTCAATGTCAGTATGCGTAGTTTTGTTTTTCGTAATTATAATGATATTGATTTCATTTTTGTCACTGTGGACTTACCATGTAATATTCAGTGTCCCAATGTGTGGTGGACCTTCTGTTTCACTGTCAGTGTGTGTGGTTTTGTTTTTCATATTTATATTTGTATTGATTTCATATTTATCACTGTGGACTTACCATATAATGTTCAGTGTCCCAATGTGTGGTGGACCTTTTGTTCCATCGTCCGTGTGTATTTGATTTTTTTTAATTTGTATACATGTGTTTTTGTTTTTTTCGGTCGCAATGGACTTACCATATGAAATTTAAAATCCTGGTATTTGCAGTCCTTCTGTTCCATTGTCATTGTGCGGTTTTTTTTCTTTGTATTTGCATGCGTATTTCTCTGTCTCTCTCTCTATCTCTCTGTCTGTTCTGTCTGTTGTCTGTCTCTCTCTCTCTCTCTCTCTCTCTCTTCTCTCCTCTCTTCTTCTTCTTTCTCTCTCTCTCTGTCACAGTGGATATACCGTAATTATGAAATTCAGAGTCTCGGTGTGTGGCAGGCCTTTTGTTCGTCATGTGTGATAATTTTTTTTCCATTTGTATATGTATTTGTGTTTCTTTCTTTCTTTTCATAATGGACTTACCATACGAAATTCAGAATTTCGGCATGTGGCAAGCTTTCTGTTCTATGGTCAGAGTGTGTGTGTATGTGTGTGTGTGGTGTGTGTGTGTGGTGTTGTGTGTGTGTGTGTGTGTGTGTGTTGTGTGTGTGTGTGTGTGTGTGTGTGTGTGTGTGTGTGTGTGTGTTCTATTTTTATTTGAATTTAAATGCTTTGGTCACAATGGACTTACCATATGAAATTCAGAGTCCCGAGTAAGTGGAAGGCCTGTTCCACTGTGAATTGTGTATGTTTGGTATTTGTATTTGTATGTATACTTCTTTTTTCTTTTTGTCAGAATGGACTTACCATAAGAAATTTAGACAGTTCTCCATGGGGAGAGGGCGTCGCCGCACTGCAGCGCCACGTTGTTTTTCTGTATGCATTTATTTCTGTTTAATTATAAGAATAGTTTGTGTTTTTTTTGTAAGAATTTTATTTTACGGACAGCTCAGCTCTTTTGTTGCTGTGGGGTCTTTTACATGCACTGAGTACTCATTGTAATGTGAAGCCAGGGTAGGCCCGATAAAAGATGCCTCTGCTGTCAATTGCCTTTGAGGTCTTGCTGTCCTCAAAGATTCCGGCTGTCATCTCTGCTGTTCTTTGTCCTGGGCCGAAGCTGGTTTCAAACTTCAGATATCTTAATCCAAAACAAGTGTGACTGCCTGCGCTCAAGCAAACAGGAACCAGAAAAACACGAAAATAGAATCAGAACGCGTATTCAATACAATCAATCAATCAATCATGTCGAGCTTGCTCGGCTATCCATGACACGTTTCCTCCATCCTTCTCTGTTGGACATTGCAGTAGGTAGTTCATCATATTGACAGCCCGTATCATCGATCAGTTGGTCGATAAAGGTCTTCTTTGGACGTCCTGGTCTTTGTTTGCCGTGACTGGGTCTCCATAGTAGAACATCTCCCACCAGTTCTTCTTTGCTACGCCAGCAGTGTCCCGCGAAACGCAGTGTTTGTTGACGTATTGATTTACTGATTGGTGGGATCTTACCATAATTATAACTATTTGTTAGTTGGATGTTCTCTCCAGATTTGTTCAGGGCTGCATGCAGCATTTGTGTGTATGCTCCATCAGTCTTCTTCTCCAATTTTATTCAATACAATTTAATACAACCACACAAGACAAGCACAAACACTTGGATAACTGGCCTTTGTCAAGCACGAACGTAAGATCACAAACAAACAAACACCAAACACAAAAACCAGGAGAAAAAAGACTGAAACTTCCCCGCTGCTTCGTCCAGTGGGAAGTACTAATAGTAATAGTGTACGGTGGGAGGAAACCACGTATGCCAAATACTCTAGACACGAATCCGAATAAACTTTGATTCCCTCCATGTACATGTGCCCAAGATGCTTATTCACGCTATCACCATGTCTCACGCCTTAACCGCTCGGCCACCCTGTTTGCGTCGATGGATTTGAACCTAGACAGCCCTAAGCCTGATTTTAGTCCTCTTCTCCCACTGGACAAAGCAGCAAGGGACGTTTCAGTCTTTGTCTTCTGGTTTTTGTGTTTGGTGTTTGTTCGTTTGTGATCTTACGTTCGTGTTTGACAAAGGGCCAGTTGGCTGAGAGTTTGCGCCCGTCTTGTCTGGTTGTATTGAATACGCGTTCTGATTCTACTTTCGTGCTTTTTTCTGGTTCAAATAACTTTTCCGATGTCCGACATCTCTTTTCAGTACTTGTGGCTTATGTGAGAGACTTGTGTATGTTTGCCTTTATGGATTTGAACCTAATCGTCCCTAAGCATGATGAGCTGTGAACAATACGAAGGAGATGCCATTTTCTCTAGTGCCTGGATCTGTAAGCTGGTCTTTTGTTTGCGGAGGATGTGCGGAGTGATAGATGGCGGTAGTGTGAACTCTTAACCATTTCACTCCCAGATAGCGGCAGCGTGAGTTCTTAACCTTTCGCTCCCTCCTCCTCCTACCCACCAAGTTGGCCCGTTAGTACATGTACAGTTGGATAGCACACCATGCTTACATCGCTGGTTGTGGGTTCGATTCTCAGAACAGGCCAAAGTGATTTGGTTGGTTGGTTGGTTGGTTGGTTGGTTGGTTGGTTGGTTCTTTATGTCTGAGTATGTTTTTCTCTTTAATTGCATTTTAGACTTGCAAGATTAAAGGTGAGCACGGTTTTTAACCGTTGTCTTTTATCTTCTTAACCTGGTTGTCGTTTTTGACGTGGTGTTAGCCCTGATATGGCTCCAGTAGTCGGCTGGGCTATAAGCAATATGAACCTGAACCAGTTTGTTGGTTTGTGGTGTCAGCTTAATGTTTCATAGGTCCTTGATGTTTCAATCATTCTGATGGTGTCAGCTTAGTGTTTCAAAGGGCCTTGGTGTTTCCATCATTCTGGTGGTGTCAGCTTAGTGATTTGATAGGTCCTTGATATTTCCATCATTCTGGTGGTGTCAGCTTAGTGTTTGATAGGTCCTTGATGTTTCCATCTTCTGGTGGTGTCAGCTTAGTGTTTTGATAGGTCCTTGGTGTTTCCATCATTCTGATGGTGTCAGCTTAGTGTTTGATAGGTCCTTGATGTTTCCATCATTCTGGTGGTGTCAGCTTAGTGTTTTGATAGGTCCTTAATGTTTCCATCATTCTGATGGTGTCAGCTTACATGTAGTGTTTTGATAGGTCCTTGATGTTTCCATCATTCTGGTGTGTCAGCTTAGTGATTTGATAGGTCCTTGATGTTTCCATCATTCTGATGGTGTCAGCTTACATGTAGTGTTTTGATAGGTCCTTGATGTTTCCATCATTCTGGTGGTGTCAGCTTAGTGATTTGATAGGTCCTTGATGTTTCCATCATTCTGATGGTGTCAGTTTAGTGTTTTGATAGGTCCTTGATGTTTCCATCATTCTGATGGTGTCAGTTTAGTGTTTTGATAGGTCCTTGATGTTTCCATCATTCTGGTGGTGTCAGTTTAGTGTTTTGATAGGTCCTTGATGTTTCCATCATTCTGATGGTGTCAGCTTAGTGTTTGATAGGTCCTTGATGTTTCCATCATTCTGATGGTGTCAGCTTAGTGTTTCTTAGGTCCCGTCTCCCTCCTCACCCCAGCTTCTTTCCGATTTCAAGACAATACCAGCCCATAGGGTTCTTGCGCAGGCTCAGGGAAATCTTCCAGATGATAATAACTGGCAGATTTAGGTAGAGAGCTCATGGAATCGTTCGGATGCAATGAATCTTGAACACATACCACATCTCCATCATGTGCCCTGCCGCATGGCGTTGGCGATCATGGCCCTTCACACGAATCTATCCCTTGTTGCTGCAAGTACATCTCCCACTCTCTCTGTCCTAAGTCACTCTGCAAGTCCGTCCAAAATTTTCTCCTTGGGTCTATCTGGTGCTCTCTTTCCCTCCAGCTTTCCTGTTGTGAAAAGGTGTTCTAATTCCACTTTCCTTATAAGATAAATGTTGCTTGCCTTTTCCTAATCTTCTTTATTAATATTCTTCTTGTGTCTGCCTCCTTCAAGACTGTCTCATTTGTTTTCTTGGCAGTCCACAGCAAACTGCAAACCGAACTGTACGCACCCAGGGTATGGGCGGGAAAGGGTTAAACTTGTCCTTGCCAGCCCGCCCTGAGGCACCTGTCTCAAAAGCTTTAATCCACGGATGTACTCACTCGTTCTCAAATGGCACCAGGCTATATTTTCTATTTTTTCGCTGGTCTTTTCTCCTTGATTTCTCTTTGGACTGTTGAGAGATTTGTTTTCTGCACTAAGAGGATGAGCATGACCTAGCTCAGCATCCTGTTGTGTGTGTGTTCTGTGTGTGTGTGTGTGTGTGTGTGTGTTGTGTGTGTGTGTGTGTGTGTGTTGTGTGTGTGTGTGTGTGTGTGTTCTGTGTGTGCGCGTGTGTGTGTGTTTGTGTGTGTGTGTATATGTGTGTGCGTGTTGTGTGTGTGTGTGTGTGTATGTATTAATGTGCGTGTGTGTGTATGAGAAAGACAGTGGAGAGAGAGAGTGAGTGTGTGTGTGGTGTGTGTGTGTGTGTGTATGCGCGCACACACCTGTGTTCGCATTGTTTGTGTGTCTGTGAATTCTTGTATTCATTTGTATCATTTTACTTATTTTTCATTTCATGTTTTGTCAGTGTCTGTTTTTACTTGATTGAAAGTGTAATAATGTTTTCTCGTAGAACGCAACAACATGGACCATTTGCATTATATAAAGGAATTATTATTGTTGTCATTATTTCATCGTCATTATTTTTTTTTTGTTATTATTATTATTATTGTTATTATTAGCATTATTATTATTATTGTTGTTGTTGTTGTTGTGGTTCTTCTTTTCTTCTTCTTCTTCTTCTTCTTCGGATTGCTCTTCTTGTTGTTATTGTTGTTTTGTTGTCGTTGTTATTGTAGTTGTTAATATCATAGTATTATTATCATCATTATCATTATCATTGTTGTTGTGATTGTTATAATGAATATTATCTTCATTCTTGTTTTTTATGATTTCTGCAGAAGGGTCCACCTTTCAGAGGCCACGAAGAACCAGCTGGACGGTCAATTTGAGCTGGAGCCGGGCAACGGGGAGGACAGAGATGATTACCTCAAGATGGCCAACGTCCGCACCTACATGGTCAAGTGTATCGTCAAGCCGGTCAGTGTATCATCATCATCCCACTTGTACAGCGCCCCCTGTGGGGATGCCGGCGGCTTTTTCAGTATAAATAGTATCCCCACCTTCTGGAAATTCTGCGCTAGAAATTTCCTCTTTTCTGTCACTCGCTTTGTTTCTGGCTTGTTCCTTTGCTTTCTATCATTTCTTCCTATCATTTTCTGCCTTAATGGTCCATCCACCTGTATGTGTTCGATAAAGTCTTACGTACCTTTTCTTTGGATTGATAATTGGGTACATGTATTAAGTGCATTTTTGGCTGTAGGGAGGTGAGATATGCAGGAGCAATTTGAAGTAATATATGCCTGTTTTTACATATGTTTTGGTGTCCTTAGGTATGTTTAAATTTGTATTCATGTGTGTTTTTTAAATCCCCTGTGCGATAAATTGGACGGAGTGGTCAACGCCAGGGGCATGTGTTTAGATTACTTGCATGAATGCGTTGAAATGTGTACTTCATTTTCGTTTCGTTTATTTTTTTCCTGTTGAAGTTTTGTATGCTTTGAAGCGGTTATAGCCCTGATATGGCTCTACGCAATCGGCTGGACTTTAAACAACAATAGCAATAGCAGTAACTTGTACAGCACCAACAGTCCATGGTCAAAAGAATGCTCTTCCTGATATTAATTGTTGGACATTCGCTGGTAAAACGCTTTTCATTTTCTTGAATGCTGTTTTAGCTTGGCGGATCCCGCTGCCTATTTCTAACATGAATCTGCCGTCTGGTGAGATGACTTCACAGATATTTAAACTTATCAACTTCAAGGATTTTCCCTTTATGTTTCACCATTCATGATGCAGACAGTTGATTTCATCCGTTTCCTTTTGTTGTTGTTATTGTTTATTTGTTTGTGTACTTGTTGTGTTTTTTGTTCTGGGGTTGTTTTCTTTTTTAACATTGTAGATTGAGATGTACATTTCACTACAGTGTAGCAAAGGACAGACTGACACGAAGATAAAATGTAAAATCGATACGCTAGGTAGGACATCAAGACTTTGCCAACGCATAAGGCGTGTGTGCAGGCTTAAAGCTTATGCCATGATCTTTTTTGAAATTTCTCCATCACATGGCAGTCACTGACCTGTGGAATTTATTCCAAGCGCGGACAAGGTATCATCATCATCATCATCATCATCATCATCATCATCAGGTGCCCTGCCGCATGGCGTTGGCGACCATGGACTTCCAACCATCTCTATCTCTCGTTGCCCCTAGCATCTCCCCACCCTCCTCATCCTCAGCCACTCTGCAAGTCCGTCCAGCATTCTCTCCCTGGGTCTACCTGGTGCTCATGAGAAACTGAAACTGAAAGTGAACATATGTCGTAATCATCTGCTGATGTTGGCAAGACAACTGAAACTGAAATCGAATACTTGTCATTAACATAATTATCTGCCGATCTTGGTGGAATACATATCGTTAACAGAATTATCTGCCCATCTTGGCAAGACGACTAAAACTGAAATTGAATACATGTCGTAAACAGATTCATCTGTTGATGTTGGCAAGATAACTGTAACTGTTATATTTTTTCTTGTTTAAAGCCCAGCCGACTGCGTAGAGCCATATCAGGGCTATAAACATTTGAAAACATATTATTCAATTAAGAAAACAAAAAGAAGAAAATTAAGTACACATGTCAAAGCATTCGCGCACATAATCGAAGGAAATGCCCCTGGCATTGATCGTTCTGTCCAATTTATCACACAGGGGATTTAACAACACATACCTGACTGCAGGGGCTATAGAATGCAAACTCCATCGCACAATCAGTTTGATGAGTCATGTAACAAAAATCCTGTTAAGAATAATCATGATGAGGACAAGGAATAGAATCAAAAGAGAAATAGCAGAAGAACATTGTGGATTTGTGGAAGGGAAAGGAACTATTAATGCCATATACATCCTAAGAACTATATTAGAGAGGTCAATTGAGATGAATAAGGATTTGCATGTATGCTTTGTTGACTATACCAAGGCTTTCGATCGGGTAAGACATGAAGAATTGATCAACCAACTGGAGAGACTCAGTGTTGATGGAAAAGATCTACAAATAATCAGAAATATGTACTGGGAACAAACAGCTGCAATGAGAATAGAAAACATAAGCTCTTTCCAAAACATCAAAAGAAGAGTCAGACAGGGCTGTGTTTTGTCACTAGATCTGTTTTCACTTTACAGCGAAAACATCATGAGAAACTTAGACGAAGACTCTGGATTAAAGATTGGAGGGAAAATGATAAACAACTTTCGATACGCAGATGACACCGTGCTAATTGCAGAAAATACTAGAAATAGAAAGCAAAGGTAAGGGGTTGGAACTAAACAGCAAGAAGACTGAAGTCCTGGTGATCAGTAAAAAAAAAACATGAAATCCCCTCATGCAAATTAACAGCAAATGGCACAACCTTGACACAGGTTGATAAGTTCAAATACCTGGGAACGATCATTTCATCAAACGGCAGATGCACATCAGAAATAGCCGGCAGAATCGGCCAAGCCAAAACAGCATTCAAGAAGATGAAAAGCATTCTTACCAACAAATGCCTATCAAAATTAACATCAGGAAGAGAGTTCTTGAATGTTATATAGAACCAATACTGTTGTACGGATGTGAGGCATGGACAGTCAACAAGCAAAGCCAGAACAAGATTGAGGCAGCCGAGATGTGGTTTCTAAGAAGAATGTTGAGAGTTCTATGGACAGCAAAGAAAACAAACGAGACAGTCTTGATGGAGGCAGACACAAGTAGATCATTCATAAGGAAGATTAGGAAAAGACAGGCAATATTTATAGGCCATTTTATGAGGAAGGGGGATTTGGAGCAACTGGTTACAATGGGAAAGCTGGAGGGAAAAAGAGCACCAGGTAGACCCAGAGAGAAAATGCTGGACGGACTTGCAGAGTGGCTGAAGACGAGGAGAGTGGAGGAGATGCTTGGGGCAACAAGACATAAAGACAGATGGAAGTCCATGATCGCCAACACCATGCGGCAGGGCACCTGATGATGACCTGACTACAGATTTGAACATAACTAAGGACATCATAACATATATAAAAACAGGCATAAATTACCTAAAATTGCTTCTGCATATCTCATTTCCCTAGAGCCAAAAATGCACTTAACACATGTACCCAATTATCAATCCTAAGAGAACGTACCTAAGACTTCATCGAACACATACAGGTCAGCGGACCAGCAAGGCAGAAAATGACAGGAAGAAATGACAGAAAGCAAAGGAGCAAGGGAGAGACAAAGAGAGTGACAGAAAAGAGGAAATTTCCAGCACAGAATTTCCTGAAGGTGGAGATACTGTACTATTAATTTATACTGAAAGAGCCCCTGGCATCCCAACGGAGGAAGGCAAGACAACTGAAACTGAAATTGACGACATATCGTAAACAGAATCATGTGTCGATCTTGGCAAGACCATTGGATTTTTCAAGCAGGTTAAGGAAGCATAGAGATGGAATATCACCAGTCTCTTGATACACATCAGACCGTGTCCATGTGTGCCGTAGGGATGGGTTGGATAAACACCATGCCCCGATAGGACATCCATACATTATTCAACACATGACCTGACGTACATGCAGGGCCTGTTTAAGTGCCTGTGTGTGGGTGCGTGTGGTGCGTGCGTGCGTGTGTGTGTGTTTGTGTATATGTTTGTGTGTGTGCCTGCGTGAATGTGTGTGTGTGTGTGGTATTGGCGTGCATATGTTTGTGTGTGTGCCTGCGTGCGTATGAGCTAGTGTGTATGTATTTGTGTGTGCTGTTGGCGTGATTATGTATGTGTGTGCGTGGTATTGGCGTGCTTGTATGTGAGTGTGTGTGTGTGTGGTGGTGTGTGTGTGTGTGTGTGTGTGTGTGTGTGTGTGTGTGTGTGTGTGTGTGTGTGGTGTGTGTGTGTGTGTGGTTCGTTCGTTATTTCTTTTAACGTCTATTCACATAAGTGCTTTTAGACGATTGTGTGTGGTATTGGCGTACATGTGTGTATGTATGTGTGTGCGTGGTGTTGTGTTTGTTTGTGTAAACATGAGTGTGTGTGAGTGTGTATATGAGTGTGTGTGTTTGCCTGCAAGCATGTGCATGTGTTTGTTTATGTTGGCATGTGTTTGAGTGCATGTGTGTACATATGTGTTTGTGTGTGTGTGTGTGTGTGTGTGTGTGTGTGTGTGTGTGTGTGTGTATGTGTGTGTGTGTGATTGTCTGCCTGTCTGTCTGTGTTAAAGTGGCGTTGGCGTGCTTGCATGTGTGGGTGTGTGCACGCGTGCACATGTATGTCATGTGTTGGCGTGCATGCGTGTGTAAGTGAGCGAGTGTGTACGTGTGTGTGCATATGTGAGTGTGTGTATGTGTTTGTGTGTATGTACATAAGCGCTCGATTCGTGGTGTGTGTGTGTGTGTGTGTGTGTGTGTGTGTGCATTTGTTTGCTGATGTTTTCCATTAAGGTCCTCTCTAGAATGACTGAATTTGGATCAAAGCATAATCCGAATTATTAGTTCCTTAGGTTGTGTTTGCTTTCCAAGCGATTTTCTGTCATCATCGTCATCATCATGTGCCCTGTCGCATGGCGTTGGCGATCATGGCCTCTTCATACGAATTCTATCTCTTGTCGCTGCAAGTACATCTCCCACCGTCTCTATCCTCAGCCACTCTGCAAGTCCGTCCGATATTTTCTTCCTGGGTCTACCTGGGATTTACTATGGTTTATCATTGTCTCTTTTTCGTACGCTTCGGCAGCGGGTTGGTTGGCTGTTTGGATAGAGCCGTGGACTCAATATCTGATATTTCGAGTTCAATCCCATATGGTTATAACATTAATAACTGGTCTGTTCGCTGCCCATCTTATCATCATCATCAGGTGCCTTGCCACATGGCGTTGGCGATCATGGCCTTCCATCTGTTTTTATCCCTTGTTGCCACAAGCACATCTTCCACCCTCTCTGTCGTCAGCCACTCTGCAAGTCCGTCCAGTATTTTCCCCCAGGGTCTACCTGGTGCTCTCTCTCCCTCCAGCTTTCCTGTTATGACCATGTGCTCCAGTTCCCCTTTCCTCATAAAATGGCCTATTAATGTTGCCTGTCTTTTCCTCATCTTCCTTATGAATGATCTTCTTGTGTCTGCCTCCATCAAGACTGTCTCGTTTGTTTTCTTTGCTGTCCATGGAACTCTCAACCTTCTTCTTAGAAACCATATTTCGGCTACCTCAATCTTGTTCTGGCTTTGCTTGTTGACTGTCCACGTCTCACAACCGTATAATATTATCGTTTGGCCGATTCTGCTGGCTATTTCTGATGTGCATCTGCCGTCTGGTGAAATGATCTTTCTCAGATATTTAAACTTATCAAACTGTCTGAAGGTTGTGCCGTTTGCTGTTATTTTGCATGTTTTTTACTGATCACCATAACTTCAGTCTTCTTGCCCATCTTAATGTTTCCATAATTCTGGTGGTGTCAGCTTAGTGTTCTCTTGACCCCTCTGCCCCCCCCCCCCCATCCCCTTTTCAAGACCTTACCAACGCATAGGCTTTTTGCGTAGGCTCAGGGAGTCTGCCAGATACCAGCCGGCAGATTCGGGTGGAGCGCATATGGAATTGTCCGAGCGCGATGAATCTCTCTTGAACAAGCGTCGAACTGAAAACTGCAGTGTCTGTAGAAGAGAAAAAAAGAAAAATGTCGGCCGCCATGGTCATCTGGAAGCCTTGTCGTCTGTTTGAACTGTTTGGGTCGCCAGCTCGGCTTGATTGTTTTCATTCTTCGATGCAATGCTTCTTTGCTTTCACTTCATGGTGCGATCAATTCTTCGTTTCTTTTATTCGGGTAAAATGGCTTGTGTGTGTCTGTGCTGTTTAGAGATCAAAGCCTTACTTTTCGTTTGAATAGTTCTGTGTAGCACTCGCTGTTTCTGTCTCTGTTTGTCTGTCTGTCGCTGTCTCTGCCTCTGTCTCTCTAAGTCTCTCTCTCTGTCTTTCTTTTTCTCTCTCTTTGTCTATATATCTCTCTTGTTCTCTGCTTCTCTCTCTCTTCTCTCTCTCTCTCTCTCTCCTCTCTCTCTCTCTCTCTCTCTCTTCTCTCTGTCTCCGTCTCTCTCTTTCTCTTCTGTCTCTCTCTCTCTGTCTGTCTGTCTGTCTCTCTCTCTCTCTCTCTTTTTTTCTCTGTCTCTGTCTGTCTCTCTCTCTCTCTCTCTTTCTTCTCTGTCTCTGTCTCTGTTCTGTCTATCTCTCTCTTCTGTCTGTCTCTCTCTCTCTCCTTGTCTGCTGTTGTTGTGTGTGTGTTTTCAGTTTTTGTGTG
>JAPXFY010000027.1:46425856-46435856 GCA_030674185.1 Monoplex corrugatus
ATGCGCTTTGATACAGGGAGCCAGTGAAGTTGTGCCAGGAGATGAGATATGTGGTCAGCTTTTTTCTTTTTGAGTACAAGGCGGCGAAAATGTTTTGAATGCGCTGTAGGATGTGAATGGTGGAGGCAAGAAGACCAGACAGGAGTGAATTGCAATAGTCAATGCAAGACATTATGAAGGAGAGAACGAGTTTTGCAGTTAGTTTCGACAGAGAGATACTTCCTGATCAGGCAGAGGCAGATCTGAAGGACCTGACCACCTTGAAAGACGCCCTTTCCCACAACAAGAGGAGCAGGTAGGTACATGGAGGTTCCAACGAGATGGGATTCTTTGGGGGGGGGGAGGGAGAGGGTGGCGAACTAGAAGGGTAGACAAAGGCGGCTGTGAAAGACATGCTCTGAAAGACGCCCTCTTCCATAGTATGAGGAACGGGTAGGTACAGGGGGGGGGGGGGGTCCAACCAACCAGGAAACTGGGGGAAGGGGTAGTAGGGATTTGAACTGGATGGGTAGGTACAGGCAGATCTGGAGGGACCTAACCACCTTGAAAGACGCCCTCTTCCACAGCAACAGGAGCAGGTAGGTATTTGGGGGTTCTAACGAGCCAGGGAGTGTTTGGGGGGGGGGGGAGAGGGTGGCGAAACGGAAGGGTACGCAAAGACAGCTGCTCTAAAAGACCGCCCTCTTCCACAGCAAGAGAAACAGGAAGGTACATGGAGGTTCTAACAGGCTGAGGACTAACGGGGAAAGGATAGTAGGGGTGTTAACTGGATAGGTAGGCAGAAGCGGGTCTGGAAGGACCTGGCCACCTTGAAAGGTGACCTTTCCCACACCAAGAGGGGCAGGTAGGTACCTGGAGGTTCCAACGAGCCAGGGACTGTACGGGGCGGGATGGGCGAATTGGAAGGGCAGGCAAAGGTGGCTGTGAAAGACAGTTGCTCTGAAAGACGCCCTCTTCCACAGCAATAGGAGCAGAGAAGTACATGTACATGGGGGTTCCAGCGAGCCGGGGGACCTGGTGAGGGCAGGGGAGCAGTGTGAACTGGAAGGGTAGGCAGAGGCGGATCTGGAAGGACCTGACCGCCTTGAAAGGCGCCCTTTCCCACAAGAGGAGCAGGTAGGTACATGGAGGTTCCAACGAGCTGGGATTCTTTGTGGGGGGGGGGGGAGAGGTTGGCGAACTGGAAGGGTAGGCAAAGGCGGCTGTGAAAGACATAGCTGCTCTGAAAGACGCCCTCTTCCCATCAAGAGGACAGGTGAGGTACATGGGGTTTCCAACGAGCCGGGAGCTTGGGGGGGGGGGGGATGGGCGAAGGGGTAGTAGGGGTGTGAGGTGGATGGGTAGGCAGGTGCAGATCTGGAAGAACTTGAACATCTTGAAAGACGCCCTCTTTCACAGCAAGAGGAACAGGTAGGTACATGGCGGTTCCAACGAGCCGGGGACTGGGGGGGGGGGGGGGGGGGGAGGTGAAATAGGGGTGTGAACTGGATGGGTAGTCAGAGGCAGATCTCGAAGGACCTAACCACCTTGAAAGATGCCCTCTTCCACACCAAGAGGAGCAGGTAGTACATGGGGATTCCAACGAGCCAGGGACTGTACCAGGCGGATGGGCGAATTGGAAGGGTAGGAAAGGTGGCTGTGAAAGACAGTTGCTCTGAAAGACGCCCTCTTCCACAGCAATAGGAGCAAATGAGTACATGGGGGTTCCAAACAGCCGGGGGACCTGGTGAGGGCAGGGGAGCAGTGTGAACTGGAAGGGTAGGCAGAGGCGGATCTTAAAGGACCCGGTCTCTTGAAAGACGCCCTTTTCCACAGCAAGGGGTCCAGGTGGGTACATGGGGACGCCAACTAGCTGGGCACTGTGGTGTGGAGGAGGGTAGGGATGTGAACTGGATAGGGTAGGCAAAGGCGGCTGTGAAAGACATAGCTGCTCTGAAAGACGCCCTCTTCCATAGTAAGAG
Source organism: Monoplex corrugatus (assembly GCA_030674185.1). Classification (NCBI taxonomy): domain Eukaryota; kingdom Metazoa; phylum Mollusca; class Gastropoda; order Littorinimorpha; family Ranellidae; genus Monoplex; species Monoplex corrugatus. The sequence goes on from JAPXFY010000027.1 coordinate 46,427,818, forward strand.
GAACAGGTAGGTACAGGGGGGTCCAACGAACCAGGAAAACCGGGGGTGGGGAGGAGGGGTAGTAGGGATTTGAACTGGATGGGTAGGTAGAGGCGGATCTGGAGGGACCCGGCCATCTTGAAAGACGCCCTCTTCCACAGCAACAGGAGCAGGTAGGTACTTGCGGGTTCTAACGAGTCCCGGGATTGTTGGGGAGGGGGGGGAGAGGGTGGCGAAACGGAAGGGTAGGCAAAGGCAGCTGTGACAGACAGCTGCTCAGAAAGACGCCCTCTTCCACAGCAAGAGAAACAGGAAGGTACATGGAGGTTCTAACGAGCTGGGTGGGGGTGGGGTGGAGGAGCAGTGTGAACTGGAAGGGTAGGCAGGGGCAGATCTGGAAGGACCTGACCGCCTTGAAAGACGCCCTTTCCCACAACAAGAGGAGCAGGTAGGTACATGGAGGTTCCAACGAGCTGGGATTCTTTGTGGGGGGGGAGAGGGTGGCGAACTGGAATGATAGGCAAAGGCGGCTGTGAAAGACATAGCTGCTCTGAAAGACACCCTCTTCCATAGTAAGAGGAACAGGTAGGCACAGGGGGGGGGGGGGGGGGGTTCCAACGAACCAGGTAATTGGGGATGGGGGGAAGGGGTAGTAGGAGTGTGAACTGGATGGGTAGGTAGAGGCGGATCTGGAAGGACCCGGCCTCTTGAAAGACGCCCTCTTCCACAGCAACAGGAGCAGGTAGGTACATGGGGGTTCTAACGAGCCAGGGATTGTTGGGGACGGGGGAGAGGGTGGCGAAACGGAAGGGTACACAAAGCCAGCTGTGACAGACAGCTGCTCAGAAAGACGCCCTCTTCCACAGCAAGAGAAACAGGTAGGTACACGGAGGTTCTGATGAGCTGGGGACTGAGGGGGAAGGGATAGTAGGGGTGTTAACTGGATAGGTAGGCAGAAGCGGGTCTGGAAGGACCTGGCCACCTTGAAAGGTGACCTTTCCCACACCAAGAGGGGCAGGTAGGTACATAGAGGTTCCAACGAGCCAGGAACTGTTCTGGGGTGGTATGGGCGAATTGGAAGGGCAGGCAAAGGTGGCTGTGAAAGACGGTTGCTCTGAAAGACGCCCTCTTCCACAGCAATAGGAGCAAATGAGTACGTGGGGGTTCCAAGACAGCCGGGGGACCTGGTGAGGGCAGGGGAGCAGTGTGAACTGGAAGGGTAGGAAAGGCGGATCTGGAAGGACCCGGCCATCTTGAATGATCGCCCTTTTCTACAGCAAGAGGACCAGGGGCGCCAACGAGCCGGGTACTGTGGTGTGGAGGAGGGTAGGGATGTGAATTGGAAGAGTAGGCAGAGGACGACTGTAAAAGACTTAGCTGCTCTGAAAGACGCCCTCTTCCATAGTAAGAGGGACAGGTGGGTATGGGGGGGGGGGGGGTTCCAACCAACCAGGGAATTGGGGGTGGGGGGAGGGGTAGTAGGAGTGTGAACTGGATGGGTAGATAGAGGCGGATCTTGAAGGACCCGGCCTCTTGAAAGACATCCTCTTCGACAACAAGAGGACAGGTAGGTACTTGGAGGTTCCAACAAGCCGGGGAGTGTGGGGTGGTGGGTTGGGGGAGCAGTGCGAACTGGAAAGGTAGGCAGAGGCGGATCTTGAAAGACGCCCTTTTCCACAGCAAGAGGACCAGGTGGGTACATGGGGGCGCCAGCTAGCCGGGCACTGTGGTGTGGAGGAGGGTAGGGATGTGAACTGGAAGGGTGGGCAGAGGCGACTGTGGAAAGACACGCTCTGAAAGATACCCTCTACAACAGAAAGAAGAACAGGTAAGTATACTGAGCTCCATGAGCAGGGGGATTATGTTTGGGTGGTCTGGGTGGGTGGGGGTTGAACTGAATGGGTAGACAGAAGGGGGGGGGGGTGGAGGAACTCGGCCACCCTGGAAGGCCCTTTTCGACAGGAAGGGGAGCATGTAGGTTCACGGGACTGCCATCAGCAGAAAGCATAGGGGAGGGGATGAATTGAGTGAGTGAACAAAGGTGGGGGTGGGGGTGTGGAAACATGACCATCCTGAAAGACGCCTGCTTTTTGTTGTTGTTGATATATTCACATGGTATTTTATTGTGTTCATTTTGTTTTTTTTGTTTGTTTTTTTAATTTTCAAATACATAGCATTTACAAACATCTTGAATTGTATACAATGCATAATCAACAGATCTAACAAAATGTAGAAAAACAAGCAAGATATATATATATATATATATATATATATATATATATATATATATATATACATATATTTACATACATGTACACACATATACATATATATAGATACACACGTATACACACACATCCACATACATACATTATATACACATACATATACACAAACACATACATACGAAAGACGCCTACTTTGACAGGGAGAGAAACATACACACACCCACACATACACCCCAACCACACACACAACAACCACAAACACACCAAACACACACAGAAGACCCCACAGACGAGCACCACAACTGACTCACTCTGGCAGGAGGCAGAAGTGATGGATAGATAAGCAGGGGCGTGGGGGGGGGGGTAACACAGGCACACTGATCATGCCTTCTTTGACAGGAAGAAGACCAGGTTGGAACATGAGGCTCCCATGAACGAGGAGTATGAAGGGTGAACTGGATGGATGGACACAGAGGGTGGGGTGTCAGTCTCGTTTGTTTCCTTTGCTGTCCATGCAACTCTCAACATTCTTCTTAGAAACCACATTTCTGTTGCCTCAATCTTGTTCTGACGTTGCGTGTTGACTGTCCACTGCCTCACAACCGTACAACAGTATCGGTTCCATATAACACAGAAGAACTCTCTTCCTGATGTTAATTGATAGGCATTTGTTGGGAAATACGCTTTTCGTCTTCTTGAACGCTGTTTTAGCTTGGCCGATTCTGCTGGCTGTTTCTTATGTGCATCCGAATTAGTAAATAAGGGAGACAAATGCATTCTATAACGTAAAAGAGATTCTGCAGTATTATTACTGACTCACTGTGAGGAGAGCAAGGGCCGTAATGCTGGAAATCAACAAATCGTAGTGCACTGTTTGATGGGGGATTTTGTGTGTGTGTGTGTGTGGTGTGTGTGTGTGTGTGTGTGTGTGTGTTCGTTCGTTGCTTGATTTAACGTCTTTCCACTATAAGTGATATTAGACGGTGTGTGTGTGTGTGTGTGTGTGTGTGTGTGTGTGTCTCCAGGACCGCTATGCAGAAGTTGAGTTTTTTCACCACTTGGTTCCACGACCCCCTGATGGAGTCCAGGTACCGACAGAGACGGGAGCACTTCAGTGGTGCCAGCATGGGAGCTCTGTGTCTGGTGCTTCTGCTTACTTCTGCTGCCAAACTGGCCGTCCTGCCAGAGTGAGTCAGATTGTTGGGTGCTTTGTCTGTGGGGGTGCTTGTCTGTGTGTTGTGTGTGTGTGTGTGTGTGTGTGTGTGTGTGTGTGTGTGTGTGTGTGTGTGTGTGGTGTGTGTGTGTGTGTGTATGTGTGTGTGTGTGAGTGTGTGTATATGAGCATTTCAGTTGTGCCAGCATGTGTGTGTGTGAGAGAGAGAGAGAGATGGTTGTGGGTGGTGGTGGTGCTTGTCTGTGTGTGTGTGTGAGTTTCAGTGAGTGTATGTGTGTGTGAGAGATGGAGAGAGAGAGCACTTCAGTGGTGCCAGCATGGGAGCTTTGTGTCTGGTGCTTCTGCTTACTTCTGCTGCCAAACTGGCCGTCCTGCCAGAGTGAGTCAGATTGTTGGGTGCTTTGTCTGTGGGGGTGCTTGTCTGTGTGTGTGTGTGTGTGTGTGTGTGTGTGTGTGTGTGTGTGTGAGTGTGTGTGTGTGTATGTGTGTGTGTGTGAGTGTGTGTATATGAGCATTTCAGTTGTGCCAGCATGTGTGTGTGTGAGAGAGAGAGAGAGATGGTTGTGGGTGGTGGTGGTGCTTGTCTGTGTGTGTGTGTGAGTTTGAGTGAGTATGTGTGTGTGAGAGATGGAGAGAGAGAGTGCACTTCAGTGGTGCCAGCATGGGAGCTTTGTGTCTGGTGCTTCTGCTTGCTTCTGCTGCCAAACTGGCCATTCTGCCAGAGTGAGTCGGGTTCTAGGAGTGGAGGTGCTTGTCTGTGTGCGTGTGTGTGTGTCTGTCTTTCTTTGTGTGTGTGTGTGTATGTGTGCGTGAGTGTGTGTATGTGTGCGTGAGTGTGTGTCTGTGTCAGTGAGTGTGTGTGTGTGTGTCTCTCTCTCTGTGTATGTGCGTGTGAGTGTGTGTGTGTATGTGTGTGTGTGTTGAGAGAGAGAATTTCGGTGGGACCAGTATAGGAGCTCTGTGTCTGGCGCTTCTGCGTATGTCTACTGCCGGCTGTTTTGCTAGAGTGAGTGAGTGAGTCTGTCTGTCTATCTGTCTGTCTGTCTGTCTGTCTGTGTGTCGATATCTGTTTTTCTGTCTGTATGTCTGTCTGTGTCTGTCTGTCTTTCTATCAATCTGTCTACCTATCTGTTTGTCTGTATATCTGTCTGTCTATATGTCTGTCAGTCTGTCGATTTGTCCGTCTCTCTGTCTGTCTGTGAACATTTCAGTGGGGTCAGTATGGGGGCGACACAACATACAATAACAGCAACATTAACAACAACCACATACACACATACATACACAACACACACACACACATACACACAGACACGCACACACTCACGCACGCACGCACACACAGACACGCACACACACACGCACACGCACACGCACACACACACACACCGCACACACACACACACACACACAGACACACACACACACACACACACACACACACACACACACACACACACACACACACACACACACACCCCACACACACACACACACACACACTCACACACACTCCAAACTCAAGGAAAGGTCCATGATGTGGTTTGTTTAAGCTGTGACGGGATCACTGTTTTTTCCTTGCAGGACGCTGATTTCCGTCTTCGTCTTCATCGTGGCCGAGATCGTGCTGATTATCATGGCCATAGTGTCCTCAGTCGGTATCATACAGTCGGTGAGTCTACAACAGGAGGTTTGGGTTGGGTTGGTTTGGTTTGGTTTGGTTTGGCTTGGTTTGGGTTGGGTTGGGTTGGTTGGGTTTGATTTGGTATGGGTTGGTTTGGTTTGGTTTGGGTTGGTTTGGTTTGGTATGGGTTGGTATGGGTTGGGTTGGTTTGGTTTGGCTGGTTTGGCTTGGGTTGGTTTGGTTTGGTTTGGTTTGGGTTGGTTTGGTTTGGTTTGGTTTGGTTTGGTTTGGTTTGGTTTGGTTTGGCTTGGGTTGGGTTGGTTTCGTTTCGTTTCGCTTCGCTTCGTTCGTTTCGTTTCGTTTTAGTTTAGTTTAGTTTAGTTTAGTTTAGTTTAGTTTAGTTTAGTTTAGTTTAGTTTAGTTTAGTTTAGGTTGGTTTGGTTTGGTTTGGGTTGGTTTTGTTTGGTTGGGTTGGGTTTGGTTGGGTTTAGTTTGGTTTGGTTCGGTTTGGTTTGGTTTGGTTGTGTGGTGTTGTGTTGTGTTGTGTTTTCTTTTCTTTTTTCTTTTTTTTTCTTTTTTTTTGTCCCATTTTCTGCGCCATCTTTATGGCCACAGAAGCTGGCACACTTTTTTTTTTACAGTGCAATGATGATGATGTCGGTGAGGATGATAATCATGATGCTATGGTGTTTCATTTGGGATTGAGACTGCGTGACAGGGCTGTACTCTACGCTTACTATCATAATTTATCTTGGCGTCGACCAGGCCCCTGAGATACAGACACCTGCGGTGCTTGTCAGACGATTTGAGCAACACCCTCAACGACACGTACCTTAAGTGAATGTGACTCGACTGTGTGGTTCTAGTCTTCCCAATGAGCCCATAGCATGCCCAGCTCTGGGTAGGAGTCGGCTAGAGCCGAAAAATCCCACAATGATGTAGTTTTGAAGGGACTGATGGGGATTCGAACTCACAACCTTCCAGTCAGTAGTCCGTTGCGTTAACCACTACACCACGGCGACTGGTTGTTTCGTTTTGTTTTCATTTGTGATGAAGGTTCTTCCTTTTTCTTAAATTATCACATCACATTATAAATCTTTTTTTTTTCGGCCAAGTGGCGTTTTTTTCTCAATTTTTTTGTTCAATTCAAGTTTAGGCAAGAATTCATACAATTTAAACTGCATTTATGTAGAACATACACTTAAATGGATATAATACATGACAATCCAAATATACATATAGGTTTGTATGCTCATTTATGATCAAAACACACACACATACGCACACGCAGGCACACACACACACACACACACACACACACACACACACACACACACACACACACACACACACACACACACACACACACACACACACACACACACACACACACATACACACACATATATAAAGAAAATCATTCTTACATAGCGCTGTTCTCGAAACTCATTTGGACTCGCTGTACCTTACACATCATCAGACTTCTTAGCGGGGCACGGAGAAACTCAAGCTGTTAGGTGAGCTGACCACACTCCACTATGTTGTTGCACAGTCTGCATCCGGGTTGGTTTTTGTTGTTTTTTTCAATAGAGCCGAGGACCCAAGACCTGATATCTTGAGGTCAATCCCAGCCCGCAATACTGAATTAAAAACTGGCCTGTTGGCTGCCCATCTGAATGTTTCCATCATTCTGATGGTGTCAGCTTAGTGTTTCATAGGTCCACTGGCCTGTTGGCTGCCCATCTGAATGTTTCCATCATTCTGATGGTGTCAGCTTAGTGTTTCATAGGTCCACTGGCCTGTTGGCTGCCCATCTGAATGTTTCCATCATTCTGATGGTGTCAGCTTACTGTTTCATAGGTCCACTGGCCTGTTGGCTGCCCATCTGAATGTTTCCATCATTCTGATGGTATCAGCTTACTGTTTCATAGGTCCACTGGCCTGTTGGCTGCCCATCTGAATGTTTCCATCATTCTGATGGTGTCAGCTTAGGGTTTCATAGGTCCACTGGCCTGTTGGCTCCCATCTGAATGTTTCCATCATTCTGGTGGTGTCAGCTTACTGTTTCATAGGTCCACTGGCCTGTTGGCTGCCCATCTGAATGTTTCCATCATTCTGATGGTATCAGCTTACTGTTTCATAGGTCCACTGGCCTGTTGGCTGCCCATCTGAATGTTTCCATCATTCTGATGGTGTCAGCTTAGGGTTTCATAGGTCCACTGGCCTGTTGGCTGCCCATCTGAATGTTTCCATCATTCTGATGGTATCAGCTTAGTGTTTCATAGGTCCACTGGCCTGTTGGCTGCCCATCTGAATGTTTCCATCATTCTGGTGGTGTCAGCTTAGTGTTTCATAGGTCCACTGGCCTGTTGGCTGCCCATCTGAATGTTTCCATCATTCTGATGGTGTCAGTTTAGTGTTTCATAGGTCCACTGGCCTGTTGGCTGCCCATCTTAATGTTTCCATCATTCTGATGGTGTCAGTTTAGTGTTTCATAGGTCCACTGGCCTGTTGGCTGCCCATCTTAATGTTTCCATCATTCTGATGGTGTCAGCTTACTGTTTCATATATCCCTTCTCCTGTTCTTCTCGTATTTCAAGACCTTGCCAGCGCATAGGGTTTTGCGCAGACTCAGGGAATCTGCCAGATAATTGCTGGCAGACTTGGGTGGAGCACATATGGAATCATCCGAGTGCGATGAATCCCTCTTGAAAAAATTCCCAAAACTCCAAAACTCTGCATCTGTGGTGGGCGTGCATGTTGGAATGTTCTTCGTGTTTACCATAAGCCAGCCACTGAAGTGATTGACTTTTATCTTTAACGTGCGTACTTGATGTTCTGCATGCGTACACACATTGAGCAGGGGGGTTTAGGCATTTGGCAGGTTTCCACACATGTTGATGTAGGAGATCGGGGAAAAAAATGTCCACCCTTTACCCACCCAACGAGGGTTACCCAGGCAGGATCGATCCCGGACATTTTGATCAGAAGTCCTGTGACTTACCCACTTGATTATCGCACCAGTCAGTAAAAT
>JAPXFY010000027.1:46438356-46448356 GCA_030674185.1 Monoplex corrugatus
TACTGTGTGTATATGTGTGTGTTTGTGAATGTATGTGTATGTGCGTGTACGTGTCTGTTTGTGGGTGTATGTACGTGTGTTTCACATTTGTATATTTAGGTGGGTGAAGAGACACATTTATGTGTGCGTGATGTTTGCGTGTGTGAGTGCATGTGTGTACATAATGTGTATGTGTGTAGGTGTAAGTGTGTGTGCATATGTGTATAATGTGTATGTGTGTAGGTGTAAGTGTTGTGTGTTTGTGTTGTGTGATTCCTGTGTGTACGTGTATGTTTGCAAGTATCTATCTATCTATCTGTCTATCTATCTATCTATCTATTTTATCTATCTATTCATCTGTCTGTCTATCTATCTATCTATATATGTATCTATCTATCTATCTATTCATCTATCTATTATCTATCTATTCATTCTGTCTGTCTATCTATCTATCTATCTATCTGTCTGTCTGTCTATCTGTCTGTCTGTTGTATGTCTCTCTGTCTGTCTGTCTATCTTGTGTGCGTGTATATATGCAAGTACTATCTACATCTCTCTGTCTATCTATATATCTCTTTCTCTGTCTTTATCTATACTTCTAAACATAACAATACATACGTCATACATACATACATACATAATATCATATACATAATACATACAAACATACATACATGTGTGTGTGTGCCTGTGTGTATTTGTATACGAGTATGTATGTATGCATGTATGTATTATGTATAGATCGATAGATAGATAGACAGACAGACAGACAGACTGACTGACGCATAGACACATATGCGTATTTGTGTGTTTGCGTTTGTGTAGGCGTGTGAGTTAACATTTGATATTACGTTAGAGGTAAGAAGTAAGAAACCTGTCTCCATCATCATCACCATACCTCTCTCTCTCTCTTCTCTTCTCTCTCTCTCTCTCTCTCTCTCTCTCTCTCTCTCTCTCTCTCTCTCTTCTCTCTCTCTCTCTCTCTCTCTCTCTCTCTCTCTGTCTGTCTCTGTCTCTCTCTCTCTGTCTCTCTCTCTCTCTCTCTCTCTCTCTCTCTCTCTCTCTCTCTCTCTCTCTCTCTCTCTCTCTCTCTCTCTCTCTCTCTCTCTCTCTCTCTCTCTCTCTGTCGGCAGATTCAGTGTGACGTGGAGAGAGCCAGGTACGGTTTGCAGAACGCCAGCAACCTCCACATTGTGGATCCCAACGACCTGGTGTGCCCCTACCCGGCCTACTTCGTGCACGTGGTCCACCTGATCCTGCTGGGGGTGTCCTCAGTCGTGCAGATTGAGCACATGACCAAGATGCTGGTCATCCTCTTCACCACCTCCATGTACTGCGTCTTCTACATCGTCGTCTTCGGCGCCATCTTTGACTTCAACGATGCCGTTGTTTATGAGCAGTGAGTTTTCTGCTTTTTTTTTTTTCTTCAAATGATTCCCCAGTGGGGATGCCGGAGGCTATTTCAGTATAAGATCTTGCTACTATCACCTCCATCGTATAAGCCTGATCAGGAAGTATCTCTCTGTCAAACAACTGCAAAACTCGTTCTCTCCTTCATAATGTCTCGCATTGACTATTGCAATTCACTCCTGTCTGGTCTTCCTGCCTCCATCATTCACATCCTACAGCGCATTCAAAACAATGCTGCACGCCTTGTACTCAAAAAGAAAAAAGCTGACCACATATCTCCTCTCCTGGCACAACTTCACTGGCTTCCTGTATCAAAGCGCATACAGTAACAAACTAGACACCATGTGCTACAAAAGCCTCAATAACGCAGCCCCCGATTACCTGTCAAGCCTACTTGAGATCTATGTTCCCTCACGTACCCTCCGCTCTGCCTCCGATCCTCTGACTTTTCGCTTTCCACGCACTAAGCTCAATACCTATGATCCACGAGTCTTCTCTGTTTCTGGTCCACTCTCCTGGAACAAACTTCCTCTCTCAGTCCGTCAGCAACCTACTTTTGTCTCCTTCAAGTCCGCTCTCAAAACTCACCTTTTCTCCTCTGCATAAAATCCTGACCTCATTCAACCCCTCTGCAGCCTGTCTCCACTCGGAGGGGAATCACATTGTAATATATAATTGTATATAATATGCTCTCTATAATTCTCCATTGCTTTTATTCTTTCTCCCCATTTATAGCCACGCGTGTGTGTGTGAGTGTGTTGTGTATGTGTGTGTGTGTGTGCGTGCGTGTGTGTGTGCGTGCGTCCGTGTGTGTCTGTTTCAGCGCTTAGATTTGATTTTATCAAGATTTTGCGCTATATAAATAAAATATTGTTGTTGTTGTTAAATAGTATCCCCACCTTCTGGAAATTCTGCGCTAGAAATTTCCTCTTTTCTGTCACTCTCTTTGTTTCTGCCTTGTTCGTTTGCTTTCCCGGGCATTTCTTCTTATCATTGTCTGCCTTGCTGGTCCATTCACCTGTATGTGTTCGATAAAGTCTTAAGTACTTTTTCTTAGGATTGATAATTGGGCACATGTATTAAGTGCATTTTTTTGGCTCTAGGGAGGTGAGATACGCGGAAACAATTTTAGGTAATTTATGCATGTTTTTACATGTATGTATGTTTTGGTGTCCTTAGGTATTTATAAATTTGTATTCAGGTTTATTTATTAAATCTCTTGTGCAGTAAATTGACGGAGTGATCAACGCCAGAGCATGTCTTTAGATTATGCGCGCGAATGCATCGATATGTATGCTTAATTTTCTATCTTTTTTCCTGTTGAAGTTTTGTATGTTTTGAAGCGGTTATAGCCTTGATATGGCTCTGCGCAGTCGGCTGGGCTTTAAACAAAAATAACAGTAACGGTAACTTTGAAATGAATGGGGTGTCCATTATGAAAAAGAAAAAGTGTGATGTGATTGTGGTCATGATGATTGCAGGGATGAGAAAGTGGTGCCCTCCAAGATCGAACTGTCCATTCAACTCATCTCAGCGTCTTTGGCCCTCGTCATGTTGAACAGAAAGGTAGGGGCCGGCTTTAGGATTGATTCGTTGGTTGGTTGGTTGGTTGGTTGGTTGGTTGGTTGGTTGGTTGGTTGGTTGGTTGGTTGTTGGTTGGTTGGTTGGGTGGGTGGGTGGGTGAGTGAATGGGTGGGTGGTTGGCTGGTTGGTTGGCTGTTTGATTGGTTGGTTGGCTGGCTGGTTGGTTGATTGGTTGGTTGATTCGTTGGTTGGTTGGTTGGCTGTTTGATTGGTTGGTTGGCTGGCTGGTTGGTTGATTGGTTGGTTGGATGGTTGGTTGATTCGTTGGTTGATTGGTTGGTTGGTTGGGTGGGTGAGTGGATGGATGGTTGGTTGTTTGATTGGTTGGTTGGCTTGGTTGGTTGATAGGTTGGTTGGATGTTTGGTTGGTTGGCTGGATGGTTGGTTGGTGGTTGATTGATTGATTCATTCATTCATTGGTTGGTTGGTAGGCTGATTGGTTGGCTGGCTATGTGGTTGGTTGATTGATGGATGGATTGATTGATTGATTGATTGGTTGGTTGGTTGGTTGGTTGGTTGGTTTGCTAGACTGTTTGGTTGGTTGATTGGTGAGGTAGGTGGTTAGCTGGTTGATTTGTTGGTTGGCTGGGTGGGTGATTGGCTGGTTGAATGGTTGGGTGGGTGGGTGGTTGATTGGGTGGCTGGCTGGTAGGTTGGTTGGTTGATTGGTTGGTTGATTGACTGGATGGGTGGGTGGTTGGTTGGCTGGTGTAGGTTGGTTGGTTGATTGATTGACTGGATGGGTGGGTGGTTGGCTCTTTGGTTGGCTGGCTGGTTGGTTGGTTGATTGATTGGTTAGTTTGGCTGGTTGAATGGTTGATTGATTGGCTGGTTGCTTGCTTGCTTGCTTGGTTGATTGATTGGTTGGGTGGGTGATTGTTTTTTATGTTTGTTTATTCGTTATGGTTGTTTGTTTTTTTGTTTATTTTTATTCACATCCACCGGAAAGAGCTCTGTACGTGTGTGTGTGTGTATCTGTCTGTCTGTCTGTCTGTCTGTCTGTCTAGCTTTTCTAGGCTTTTTTTTTTCTTGGATGGATTTTCACAAAATCTGAGTCAAATCTGTGGATCAGTAAGGAGTCGTAAATAGATAAGTTTGGAAGTCATGGTGGTGAAAGATCGTCATCATCATTATCATCATGACGACGACGACGACGGCTTCGATAATGATGATGAGGATGACGACGACGACAATAACAATGATTGTGCAGACGGAGGTGACTTCCAGACGGTGGTGTTTATCTGATGATGATGATGATGATGATGATTACGACGATGACGATGATGAAGGTGACGATGAAATGACGTGATGATAATGATGACGATGGCGTGAGGTGGTGGTGTGAAGATGGTGTGTGGTGGTGGGGTGGTGGTGTCTGTCCATGACGCAGTAGGCGCGTGGTACTGCGATCCATTTGAAAGTGCACGCAGGCCCGGTGCCTCTGTCGTCGGCACTGTAGGTTTTCTGTGGGGGTTACCCTCCCTTAACTTCTGGTCCTTCCGTCGTGCTCTGGAAGCACAGGGGGTAGGGGTGTGGGATTGATTAGCCAAGGAGCCCGCCCTGAAGAATCAAAACAGGACTTCATGCAGACGACATGGTGATTTGATGCAGGGAGAAATACGCGTCAACTGCCACTACCATGTGATGATGACGATGATGATGATGATGATGATGATGATGATGATGATGATGATGATGATGACGACGATGATGACGAGATGATGACGATGATGATGATGATGATGATGATGATGATGATGATTCAGCTTCACGTTCATATCGTTTATAGCCCAGCATGACTACTAGAGCCCTATCAAGGCTAACATCAAGTTAAAAAAAAAAAACGACACCCAGGTTAAAACATAAAAGACAACAGTTAAAAAAAAACCATGCTCACCGTTTTCCTTGCAAGTGTAGAATACGTTTAAAGAATGACGTACTCAGACGTAAAATCATACCAAGTGAAATCTAGTGATCTTTTGTAAAAACTGGGAAATTGTATCCCGAAGGACGTCTCTGAAGAGGTTCCTCAACGAGTCCACTCGTGTAGTGTTTATGTTTTGCATCGTACAAGTCCCAGCATTTAAGAAGAAGGTGTTTATAATGATGATAATGGTGGTGGTTGTGGTGATGATGATGATGGTGATGGTAGTGGTTGTGGTGGTGGTGATGATGATGATGATGATGATGGTGGTGTGTGATGATGGTGATGACGGTGGTATTGATGGTGATAATGATGATGATAATGTTAATGATGATGATGATGATGATGACGACGACGACGATAATTGTGCAGATGGAAGAGATCTCCAGACGGCTGTTCATCTGGAGGGAAGAGGCGGAAGAGAAGACGGAGGTGGCGCGGAAGGAGCGTCACAAGAACGAGGAGCTGGTCTACAACATCCTGCCTGGCCACGTGGCACGGTACTTCATTGGCCAGCACAGACATCACATGGTATCTGTCATCCATCCGTCTGGCTGGCTGGCTGGCTGGCTGGCTGGCTGGTCTGCCTGTTGCCACTGTCTGTCTACTGTCGTGGCTCTGTCTGTCTATCTCTCCGGTCTGTCAGTTTGGTCTAGTCTATCTCCTGTTGTCTGTCAGTTTGGTCTGTCTATCTGCCTGTCTGGTCTGTCAGTTTGGTCTGTCTATCCTGTCTGGTTTGGTCTGTCTATCTGCCTGTCTGGTGTCTATCGCCCGTCTGGTTGTCTATCTGCCGTCGTCTGTCAGTTTGGTCTGTCTATCTGCCTGTCTGGTCTGTCATTTGGTTGTCTATCTGCCTGTCTGGTCTGTCTATCTGCCTGTCTGGTCTGTCTATCTGCCTGCTGTTGTCATTGGTCTGTCTATCGCTGTCTGGTCTGTCATCTGCTGTTGGTCTGTCTATCTGTCTGTCTGTCAGTTGGTCTGCATCTGCCTGTCTGGTCTGTCTATCTGCCTGTCTGGTCTTCGTCTTGGTCTGTCTATCGGTGCTGTCGTCGTTTGGTCTGTCTATCTGCCTGTTGGTCTGTCTGGTCTGCCCGTCTGGTCTGTCTGTCTATATGTATGTATGTTTGTATGCCTGCCTGTCTGGTCAGTCTTTCTGGCTGGCTGGCTGGTCTGGTCTGCCTTTCTGGTTTGCACGTCTGTCTGTTCTGCCTGTCCGCCTGCCTGCTCTGCCTGTCCTGTCTGTCTGTCTGTCTGTCTGTCGTCTGTCCCTCCCTTAGAATGTGTTTGGCCGAGTTGCCTGTTTGGTTGGTGACCAGCTGGTCTGTAACATCCTGCCGGCACACGTGGCACGATACTTCATTGGCCAACAGAGACATCACGTGGTATCTGTCATCCATACATCTGTCTTGTCTGGTCTGTCTGTCTGTCTGTCTTGTCTGGTCTGTCTGTCCGGTCTACCTGTCTGTCTGGTCTGGCTGCCTGTCTGGTCTGTCTGTCTTGTCTGGTCTGTCTGTCCGGTCTACCTGTCTGTCTGGTCTGGCTGCCTGCCTGCCTGTCTGGTCTGTCTGTCTGTCTGTCTTGTCTGGTCTGGCTGCCTGTCTGGTCTGTGTCTGTCTGGGCTGGCTGCCTGTCTGTCTGTCTGGTCTGGCTGGCTGGCTGCCTGTCTGGTCTGTCTGTCTTGTCTGGTCTGTCTGTCCAGTCTGCCTGTCTGTCTGGTGTGGCTGGCTGTCTGCCTGTCTCGTCTGTCTGTCTGTCTGTCTTGTCTGGTCTGTCTGTCTGGTCTACCTGTCTGTCTGGTCTGGCTGGCTGTCTGTCTGTCTCGTCTGTCTGACTGCTATCTGTCAATCTGTGTGGTCTGTCTGGCTGGTCTGTCTGTCTTGTATGTCTGTCTGTCTAGTTTGGTCTGGTCCGGTCTGGTCTGGTCTGGTCTGGTCTACTCTACTCGCTCGCTCTCTCTGCCTCTCTCTTTCTCATTGTCTCTCTCTCTCTCTCACTCTCTCTCTCTCTCTCTCTCTCTCTCTCTGTATGCCTGTCTCTGTCTCTCTCTTTCTCTCACGCTCGCTCGCTCTCTGCCTCTTTCTCATTGTATCTCTATCTCTCTCTGTCTCTCTCTGTATGTCTGTCTCTCTCTCCCTCAATCTCTCTCTCTCTCTCTCTCTCTCTCTCTCTCTGTCTCTCTCTCTCTCTCTCTCTGTCTCTCTCTCTCTCTCTCTCTCCTCTCTCTCTCTCTCTCTCTCTCTCAGCTGAAATGAGGAGTCTCAGTCGCTCTGCAGTGCATTGTGGAAAGGTTCATGTGTTTGTGTGTTCGAATCCCAGCAGTCCTATCAAAAACATTGTGGGATTTTTCTGCCTGCTTCTACCCAGAGCTGAGCGTGCTTTGGGCTCATTGGGAAGACTGGAACCACACAGTCGGGTCTCATCCACTTTATGAATGTTGCTCATGGAGAGTGTTGCTCAGATAACCTGATTATCACTGCAGGTGTATATGTCTCTTTGGCCACTCCCGTGGGGATGCCGGTTTTTTTTTTTCAGTATATATAGTATCCCCACCTTCTGGAAATTCTGTGCTAGAAATTTCCTCTTTTCTGTCACTCTGTTTGTTTCTGTCTTCTGCCTTTGCTTTCTGTCATTTCTTCCTATCATTTTCTGCCTTGCTGGTCCATTCACCTGTATGTGTTCGATAAAGTTTTATGTACTTTCTCTTAGGATTGATAATTGGGTACATGTATTAAGTGCATTTTTGGCTCTAGGGAAGTGAGATATGCCGAAGCAATTTTAGGTAATTTAAGGCCTGTTAATTATACATGTTTTAGTGTCCTTAGTTATGTTTGAATTTGTATTCAGGTGTGTTTTTTTAAATCTCCTGTGCGATGAATTGGACGGAGTGGTCAACGCCAGGAGCGTGTTCTTAGATTGTGTGCGCAAATGCATTGATATGTGTACTAAATTTTCTTTTCCTTTTCTTCACCTGTTGAATTATTGTGAATGTTTTCAAATGGTTATAACCCTGATGTGGCTCTTCGCAGTCGGCTGGGCCTTGAAGAAAAATAATAATAACAATGTCTCTTAGGCCTGGTCAATGCCAGGATGTGTTATGAAAGGAAGCGTAGCGTCTTTTCACGTTGTCTTAACCCAGAATGGAACTGCATAGTATGACTATCATCACTATCGTCATTCATCATCATTATCATCATCATCATCACCATCATGTGCCCTACCGCATGGTGTTGGCGATCATGGCCCTCGATACGAATCTATCCCTTGTTGCTGCAAGTACATCTCCCACCCTCTCTGTCCTCAGCCATCATGCAAGTCCGTCCAACTTTTTCTCTCTGGCTCTACCTGGTGTTCTCTTTCCTTCCAGCTTTCCTGTTGTGGCCAGGTGCTCAAATTTCTCTTTCTTCATAAAATGTCCTATAAATATTGCTTGTCTTTTTCTAATCTTTTTTTGTAATTGATGATCTTCTTGTGTCTGCCTCCTTCAAGACTTTCTCGTTTGTTTTCTTTGCTGTCCATGGAACTCTAAGCATTCTTCTTAGAAACCTCACTAGACTTTCTCGTGTGTTTTCTTTGGTGTCCATGGAACTCTCAACATTCTTCTTAGAAACCACATTTCAGTTGCCTCAATCTTGTTCTGGCTTTGTGTGTTGCCTGTCCACGCCTCACAACCATGCAATATTGTCGGTTTTATATAACAGTCTAGAAAGAGCTGGTGTTAATTGATAGACATTTGTTGGTAAGAACGCTTTTCATCTTCTTGAATGCTGTTTTGGCTTGATCGAACTATGTGATGCATCATCACAGTGTTGTGGAAAAAAATGTCCGTACGCTGTTACATTGTATAGATGGCTTCAGCTTGTCTTGGTCTGTTGTTGGACATAAGCCTTCCTCATCGCGCGCCACTGTTGCTGGTTAACTGCTGACCTGGTCCATCGTTTGTCGAACTTTTCTAGATCGTCTCGCCATCTGGTTCTCTGGCAACCTCTGTTCCTTTTTTGGCTTCGAGGGATCCAGTGTGTCACTTTGGTGGTCCATCTGTTGTCAGATCTCCTAATGACATGACCAGCCCAGTTCCACTTTCCACTTTTTAGCGTTCTGTATTTTCGGATATCTATTGTATAGATGCCTATCACTTGACATCAGGAAGAGACTTCTTGAATGTTTTATAGAACCGATAATGTTATACGGTCGTGAGGCGTGGACAGTCACCAAGCAAAGCCAGAACAAGACTGGGGTAGCCAAGATGTGGTTTCTAAGAAGAATGTTGAGAGTTCCATGGACAGCAGAGAAAACAAACGAGACAGTCTTGATGGAGGCAGACACAAGAAGATCATTGATACGGAAGATTAGGAATAGACAGGCAACATTTATAGGCCATTTTATAAGGAAAGGGGAATTAGAGCACCTGGTCACAACGGGAAAGCTGGAAGGAAAGACAGCACCAGGTAGACCCAGGGAAAAAATATTGGACGGACTTGCAGGGTGGCTGAGGACAGAGAGGGTGGAAGATGTGCTTGCAGCGACAAGGGATAGATACATATGGAGGGCCATGATCGCCAACGCCGTGTAGCAGGGCACTTATGATGATGATGAACTATGATGCATCATCACAGTGTGAGAAAAAATTGTCCGTACTCTGTTGCCATTGTAATGACGGGACAGCAAAAACAGTTTATTATTGATTCCACCGACAGGATCTGTACAGCTATGGCTACGACGAGGCAGCAGTGATGTTCGCCGCCTGCCCCAACTTCCACGACTTCTACAACGAGAGCGACGTCAACAATCAGGGCCTGGAGTGCCTGCGCCTCCTGAACGAGATCATCTCAGACTACGACGAGCTGCTGGACAGGCCCAAGTTCAAATCCAAGATCACCAAGATCAAGACGGTGGGGCCCACCTACATGGCTGCCAGTGGCATGGTCACCTCCCACGACCACGACACCGTAAGTTCTGTGGATTCGGAGTTCGGTTCCAAGAGGGATTCAGATAGTTCCGTATGCGTTCCACCCAAATCTGCCAGCTGTTATCTGGAAGTCTACCAGAATAGTTAGTACTTTGTTAGTAGTTTGTTCAAGAAGGATTCACTGCAATCAGAAAACT
>JAPXFY010000027.1:46453356-46465856 GCA_030674185.1 Monoplex corrugatus
CTACCATTTAAGATTTAACCCTTAGACTCCCGCAGCGTGTCCACCAGCATCCTGCATTGTCAGCCATGGTAGCAAATCAAAACTTAACCTTTGACTCCCGTACCCTTTTTCCTGTCCAGTCTATGTATTTTGTCTTCGGTGATCGCGCATGCTAGGAATGTTCTTGTTTCTATAAGCCACTTTGCTTTGTGGGATCTTTAACGTGCGTATTTAATGTTCTGCGTGTGTCTATACATGAAAGGGGTTCAGGCACTGGCACGTCTTCATACGTAATCTGGGAGATCAAGAGAATTTTCATCTTTTACCCAGCAGATGGTATCCAAACAGGGGAAGTCTTGCTGGCCTCCCAGTGGGAAGTCTTGATGGACAAATGACCTGCCGTTTGACAGCAATGATGGTGACAGTGATGATCACCAGGATGATGACAACGACGGTGATGATGACGACAGTGACATTAACAAAGGCGATGATGACTGTGATGGTAAAGATGACGACGATGAATATGATGATGAAGATGAACGAAATCGATGACGACGACGACGATGATGGTGACAATAATGAACGATGAAGATGATGTGATGGTGATGATAACGATTATGTTAACGACGACGACAGTGATGATTATGATGATGACAACGCCGACAGTGGTGATGATGACCACGATGATGATAATGATGACGACGACGACGACGATTATGATGATGACGATGATGATGATGATGAAAATAAAAATTATCGATCTGCACAGGAATCAATCACGGTCCAATTATCGCCGGTGTGATTGGAGCACGAAAACCCCACTATGACATTTGGGGCAACACTGTCAATGTTGCCAGTCGTATGGAGTCTACAGGCATGCCTGATACCATACAGGTACTCTGTGTGTGTGTGTGTGTGTGTGTGTGTGTGTGTGTGTGTGTTTGTGTGTGTGTGTGTGTGTTTTGTGTGGTGTGTGTGTGTGTGTGTTTGTATGTGTGTGTGTGTGTTTGTATGTGTGTGTTGTGTGTGTGTGTGTGTGTGTGTGTGTTGTGTGTGTGTGTGTTTGTGTGTGTGTGTGTTTGTATGTGTGTGTGTGTGTTTGTATGTGTGTGTTTGTATGTGTGTGTGTGATGTGTGTGTGTGTGTTTGTATGTGTGTTGTGTGTTGTTGTGTGTGTGTGTGTGTTTGTATGTGTGTGTGTGTGTGTTTGTATGTATGTGTGTTTGTGTGTGTGTGTTTGGTGTGTGTGTGTGTGTGTTTGTATGTGTGTGTGTGTGTGTTTATGTTTGTGTGTGTGTGTGTGTTTGTGTGTGTGTGTGTGTTTGTGTGTGTGTGTTTGTGTGTGTGTGTGTGTGTGTTTGTATGTGTGTGTGTGTATGTGTGTGTGTATGTGTGTGTGTGAATGTGTGTGTGTGTTTGTATGTGTGTGTGTGTGTGTTTGTGTGTGTGTCTGTGTCTGTGTCTCTGTGTACGTGTCCCCGTGTGTGTGTGTGTGTGTGAGTGTGTGTCTCTGTGTGTGTCTGTGTGTGTGTCTCTGTGTGTGTGTGTGTGTGTGTGTGTGTGTGTGTGTGTGTGTGTGTGTGTGTGTGTGTGTGACATCAGGACAACACTATCATGTTGCCAGTCGTGTGGAGTCTACACGCATGCCTGATACCGTACAGGTACTCTGTGTGTGGTTGTGTGTGTGTGTGTGTGTGTGTGTGTGTGTGTGTGTGTGTGTGTGTGTGTGTGTGTGTGTGTGTGTGTGACAGTGGGACAGCACTTGTCAATGTTGCCAGTCGTATGGACTTCTTAGGCATGCCTGATACTATACAGGTACTGTTTGTGTGTGTGTTAGTGTGTGTTAGTGTGTTGTGTGTGTGTGTGTGTGTGTGTGTGTGTGTGTGTGTGTGTGTGTGTGTGTTCTTAGTTATGTTTAAATTTGTGTTCAGGTTTGTTTTTTAATCCCCTGTATGATAAGTTGGACGGAGTGGTCAGTGCCAGGGGCGTCTCCTTAAATTATATGCGCAAGTTTATCGATATGTGTACTTATTTTCTTTTCCTTTTTTTCCGTTGAGGTATTGTGTGTATGGCTGTACACAGTCGGCTGGGCTTTAAACTAAAATACAGGGCTTAAAACGTTCCGCGTCTGGGCGGAATTCCGCGATTTCGGTTTGTCAAAAAAAAAAAAAAAAAAAAAGAGCAAGGCATCCGTGATCGGCTTGTAAGCGTTCATAGCAACGACGCGCAAGTTATGGCCCCTGATTTGCCCCCGGACCCCCTAGTTTCAGTGGGTTTTTTCCTCCTCCTGTTTTAAGCCCTGAAAATAACAATAACAAGCATAGGAGACCTTGCCAGCTCGTGAGGTTTTGCGCAGGCTCAAGGAATCCGCCAGAACTGATAAATTTACATAGAGCATATACGGATTTGTCCAAGCACCATGAATCTCTTCTGATCAGACTGTGATTGTGTGTGCAGGTTGTGGAGGAGACCAAGGAGATTCTGGAAGGGTTCGGCTATTACTTCAAGAAGCGAGGTCTGGTGAAGGTCAAGGGCAAAGGTCAGCTGATGACCTACTTTCTGGAGGGCCAGGACAAGTACAAGACTGTAAGCTGCTTGCCCAACCAGGTTTCATGTGTCTGAACCTCTAGGTTCGTCACTCATCATCGCATGAATGAATGGTCGAGCGTTTCCCTCCTGTTCTGGTCAGACTCTCCGATCTTCATTGCATGACTCTTCAGGCTTGGCTTGTGATGAAATTCTCCCAAACTTCATTGCATGACTGCAGGCAATATGTGTTTGGATAACTCGAAAGTCGTCATTGCATGACTCATCATCTTGTGTGTGTTTGGATAACTCGAACATGTCGTTGCATGACTGTTAATCACGTGTATTCCCATAACTCGAACGTCGTCATTGCATGACTCGTCAGTCACATGTGTTCTGATAACTTGAACGTCATCTTGCATGACTTGTCAGCCACGCGTGTTTGGATAACTCGAACATCGTCGTTGCATGACTCATCAAGTCACGTGTATTCCCATAACTCGAACGTCGTCATTGCATGACTAGTCAGTCTCGTGTGTTTGGATAAATCAAACGTCGTCATTGCATGACTCGTTAGTTTTCATATATGTTTGGATAACTCGAACGTCGTCGTTGCATGACTCGTCAGTCTCGTGTGTTTGGATAACTTGAACGCTGTCATTGCATGACTCGTCATTTCCTCATATATGTTTGGATAACTCGAACGTCGTCATTGCATGACTCGTCAGTCACGTGTGTTTGCATAATTTGAACGTCTTCATTGCATGACTCGTCAACCACGTGTGTTTGGATAACTCGAACGATGTCATTGCGTGACTCGTCAGTCCTCACATATGTTTGGATAACTCGAACGTCATCATTGCATGACACGTCAGTCACATGTGTTTGGATAATTGAGACTCCAATTCTTCAATGAATGATTCTTCAGTCTCTATGTATTCAGACAGCTCAGATTTTTTTTTTTATATTCCTTGCATGCATGATTTGTCAGTCGTCCTCGTTGATAACTTAAGAGTTTTCATTGTATGACTCTTCGTGTTATCCTGTCTTTGAGTTATTCATGGGTCCACATTGCATTATCATAAAACGATCCCCGCCTTTTTAGAACTTACGAATTTTTATTGCATCGCTGAAGTGCTTGTAGCCAGTGATTTTCCTGACATGCATGTGTGGCAGGTCTTCATTGTATGAACATCATAGAGATCTTCACTGCATGAGTCACTGTCTGTGAGAACAGTTGGAAGATCATAGACATGATCCGTCTGGTTTCGTCTTGGGAGGTGGGGGTGGGGGGACTGCATGGTGCGATTCATCACCAACCAGTGGGTCTGTTTTCACTGATGCCTCATCTTTTGTATCTGATAAAGAAAATTAACATGCGCTCAGAAAGGTGGACTTAAAGCCGGTCTTAAGTGATATCAAGTCAAGTATCGTTGGAAAGAGCATAGACTGTCCTTTCTAATGATATGTATATATAGAACGAAAACTGTCAGACCTGTCATCATCATCATCATCATCATCAAGTGCCCTGCCGCATGGCGTTGGCGATCATGACCCTCCATATGTATCTATCCCTTGTTGCCGCAAGTACACCTTCCACCCTCTCTGTCCCCAGCCACTCTGCAAGTCCGTCCGTCCAATATTTTCTCCCTAGGTCTACCTGGTGCTCTTTCCCTCCAGCTTTCCTGTTGTGACCAGGTGCTCTAATTCCCCTTTCTTCATAAAATGGCCTATAAATGTTGCCTGTCTTTTCCTAATCTTCCTTATGAGTGATCTACTTGTGTCTGCCTCCATCAAGACTGTCTCGTTTGTTTTCTTTGCTGTCCATGGAACTCTCAACATTCTTCGTAGAAACCACATCTCAGCTGCCTCAATCTTGTTCTGGCTTTGCGTGTTGACTGTCCACGCCTCGCAACAGTATAACATTATCGGTTCTATATAACATTCAAGAACTCTCTTCCTGATGTTAATTGACAGGCATTTATTGGTAAGAATGCTTTTCATCTTCTTGAATGCTGTTTTGGCTTGGCCGATTTTGCTGGCTATTTGTGGTGTGCATCTGCCGTCCTGTGAGATGACCGTTCCCAGGTATTTAAACTTATCAACCTGTCTCAAAGTTGTGCCGTTTGCTGTCATTTTGCATGAGGGGATTTCATGTTTTTTTACTGATTACCATGACCTCCGTCTTCTTGCTTATTTAGCTCCAACCTTTAATTGCTTTCTGTTATATATTCACAAGGTCAGACTTGTGGCCAAATCAAATGTCATTTGTGCGTTGTCCTTTTTAAAGGAAACGAAGGAGAAATTTTGTGAACGTTCACTGTCACGTTTTCCTAGCTTTCCGTCTTCGGTGGGTGTACATTACTGGGTGTTTTTTTATGTTTCCATAAGCCAGACACTGACATGACTTACAGGATGTTTAACGTGCGTAGGTGATGTGTATACTGGGTGTTTTTCATGTTTCCATAAGCCAAACACTGACATGACTTACAGGATGTTTAACGTGCGTAGGTGGATGTGTATACTGGGTGTTTTTTATGTTTCCATAAGCCAACACTGACATGACTTACAGGATGTTTAACGTGCGTAGGTGGATGTGTATACTGGGTGTTTTTCATGTTTCCATAAGCCAGACACTGACATGACTTACAGGATGTTTAACGTGCGTAGGTGGATGTGTATACTGGGTGTTTTTCATGTTTCCATAAGCCAAACACTGACACGACTTACAGGATGTTTAACGTGCGTAGGTGGATGTGTATACTGGGTGTTTTTTATGTTTCCATAAGCCAGACACTGACATGACTTACAGGATGTTTAACGTGCGTAGGTGGATGTGTATACTGGGTGTTTTTCATGTTTCCATAAGCCAAACACTGACATGACTTACAGGATGTTTAACGTGCGTAGGTGGATGTGTATACTGGGTGTTTTTTTATGTTTCCATAAGCCAGACACTGACATGACTTACAGGATGTTTAACGTGCGTAGGTGGATGTGTATACTGGGTGTTTTTTTATGTTTCCATAAGCCAGACACTGACATGACTTACAGGATGTTTAACGTGCGTAGGTGGATGTGTATACTGGGTGTTTTTCATGTTTCCATAAGCCAGACACTGACATGACTTACAGGATGTTTAACGTGCGTAGGTGGATGTGTATACTGGGTGTTTTTCATGTTTCCATAAGCCAAACACTGACATGACTTACAGGATGTTTAACGTGCGTAGGTGGATGTGTATACTGGGTGTTTTTTTATGTTTCCATAAGCCAGACACTGACATGACTTACAGGATGTTTAACGTGCGTAGGTGGATGTGTATACTGGGTGTTTTTCATGTTTCCATAAGCCAAACACTGACATGACTTACAGGATGTTTAACGTGCGTAGGTGGATGTGTATACTGGGTGTTTTTTTATGTTTCCATAAGCCAGACACTGACATGACTTACAGGATGTTTAACGTGCGTAGGTGGATGTGTATACTGGGTGTTTTTTCATGTTTCCATACGCCAAACACTGACATGACTTACAGGATGTTTAACGTGCGTAGGTGGATGTGTATACTGGGTGTTTTTCATGTTTCCATACGCCAAACACTGACATGACTTACAGGATGTTTAACGTGCGTAGGTGGATGTGTATACTGGGTGTTTTTCATGTTTCCATAAGCCAAACACTGACATGACTTACAGGATCTTTAACGAGCTTAGGTGGGTGTGTATACTGGGTGTTTTTTTATGTTTCCATAAGCCATACACTGACATGACTTACAGGATCTCTAACATGCATATTTGATATTCTGTATGCATATACACACACAGTGGGCTTTAGCACTGGTAGGGTAAGTCTCCACACACGTTGACTTGGAAGAGTGGAAAAATCTTCCATCTCTTTACCCACCACGCACCCCCCGTGGGGATGCCGGGGGCTCTTTCAGTATAAATAGTATCCCCACCTTCTGGAAATTCTGTGCTAGAAATTTCCTCTTTTCTGTCACTCTCTTTGTTTCTGCCTCGTTCCTTTGCTTTCTGTCATTTCTTCCTATCGTTTTCAACCTTGCTGGTCCAATCACCAGTATGTGTTCGATGAAGTCTTACGTACTTTCTCTTAGAATTGATAATTGGGCAAATGTGTTAAGTGCACTTTTGGGCTCTAGGGAGGTGAGATACGCAGAAGTAATTTTAGGTAATTAATGCCCGTTTTTATGTATGTTTTGGTGTCCTTAGGTAGGCTTAAATTTGTATTCACTAAAAATTCAGGTGTGTTTTTTAAATCCCCTGTGCGATAAATTGGACGGAGTGGTCAACGCCAGGCGCGTGCCCATAGACGATGTGCGCGAATGCATTGATATGTGTACTTAATTTTCTTTTCCTTTTTTTTTTCCCCTGTTGAAGTATTGTATATGTTTTGAAACGGTTATAGCCCTGATATGGCTCTACGCAGTCGGTTGGGCTTTAAACAAAAATAACAATGACAATAACCCACCAGACAGAGGTGTCTAAGGGGATCGAACCCAGGGCCTTCCATTTGAAAGTCCAGCGTTTACCCACTTGGTTGCCGCTAGTGCCTGAACCTCCTTTTTGTGTATATCTGCATGCCAAACATCAAATACGCACGTTAAAGATCCTATCAGCTTTGTCAGTGTTTGGTGGCTTATGGCAGCATGGAAAACACGCTGCAGGCACACTCCTGAAAACGGAATATGGTTGCCTTAATTCACTAAACGGCTGTACGTATGAAAGTCCACTCGTGCATTTGAGTGAGCGAGGGAATTATAAACCCACGAACGGAAAAATTGCACATATAGTCATTTTCACTGTAGTCATTGGCGTCGTCATCTTCGTCATCATCATCACCATCACCACCACCATCACCATCATCACCACCATCATTATCGTCTTCATTATCATCGTTGTCGTCGTCATCATCATCATCATCATCACCACCATCATCATCATCACCATCACCACCATCATCATTACCTCCACCATCATTATCGTCTTCATTATCATCGTTGTCGTCGTCGGCGTCATCATCACCATCACCACCACCATCATTATCGTCTTTATTATCATCGTTGTCGTCGTCATCATCACCACCACCACCATCATCATCATCATCATCATCATCATCACCACCACCACCATCATTATCGTTTTTATCATCATAGTTGTCGTCATCATCATCATCACCAGTATCATTATCATCATCCCTGTCGCTATCACTGTCATAATCAGCAGCAGCATCTTCATCCTCATCATTACCAACACTAACACCACCACAACCACCATCTTCATTATCATCACTGTCATTATCATGGACGTCGTCGTCGTCATCATCGTCGTCGTCGTCATCATTATCATAATCATCATCATCATCATCACCACCACCACCACCACTACCACAACCACCACTACCACAACCATCATTTTCACCGTAACCACTATCATCATCATCATCATCACAGATGTGTCACTGAGGGTGTTGTTCAAATGTCCTGGCCAAACTGGCAGGTGTGTGTAAGCTCTCAGGCTTGGCTGACGCCAGGATATATCATGAAAGTAAGTGTAGAGTACAGCATTGTCACACAAGTCTCAACCTGTAAACAGAACTCTATAGCATCGTCACTATCATTCTTATTTTCATCATCACAGCACTGTGAAAACTGTCCCATATTCTTTTTTTTTAAGGATCATTGCACTCAGGGAGGTTACCTTTGTGCTCACCTTTTTTTTTTTTTTTTTTTTTGGTCCCATTTTCTACACCACTTTAATGGCCACAGAAGCTGGATAGTTTTCACAGTGCATGATGATGATGTCGATGAGGCAGATAATCATGACGCTATGGATTCCATCTAGGATTGAGACTGCATGACAAGGCTGTACTCTACGCTTACTATTACGCCTACATACATCCTGGCGTCGACCAGGCCCGAGAGATACAGACACCTGCGGTGCTGGTCAGAAGATTTGAGCTAAACCCTCAATGACGAATCCGTGAAGTGGATGAGACTCGACTGTGTGGTCCCAGTCTTCCCAATGAACCCATAGCACGCCCAGCTCTGGGTTAAAGCCCGGTTAGAGCCGAAAAATCCCAGATGATTTTTGAAGGGACTGATGGGATTCGAACCCGCAACCTTCCAGTCGGTAGTCCGTTGCGTTAACCACTATACCACGGCGACTGGTACCTGTCCCAAAATTCTGTGGCCCTTCATGCTCTGCTGTTATGGTGACCTCTGTTTTAGTGGGTTAGGAGGTGTGTTGGAGAGCTGACATGAGTGGCGTGGGGGCAGTGACACAGGAGCAGAGCATCAAACAGAATAACAAAAAATAATAATAATAATGGCACCAACCACTCAGTCTCATGGAAGGCAAGAGATGGGAGAGAGAGAGAGAGAGAGAGAGAGAGAGAGAGAGAGAGAGAGAACAGTCAGAGTCTTAGGGGGGTTCAAACCCTAGATCTTACGGACCTCTTGCTTCACATCATAGGCAGGTGGTTTAAACCACTCAACCACCACCCTCACTTATAGCGTGTTTCATTGCATCAACAACAACAATGATGATGATGATATTGAGATGATGAGATGATTATGATATGATGATATGATGATTACGATGATGATTACGATGATGATGATGATGATGATGATCGTAACAGTAATGATCGTTCGTTCGTTATTTCTTTTAACGTCTACTCACATATGTGCTTTTAGACGAAACAGTAATGATAACGATGATAATGTGTTGATGATTTTCATTTACATATGGGAAAGCTGCGCGAGGGTAAATGTGTATGTGTGTGTGTGTGCGCGCGCGCGTGCGTGTGTGTGTGCAGGTGTGTGTGTGTGTGTGTGTGAGCGTGTGTGTGCGCAGTGTGTATGTGTGTGTGTGCCCGCGCACGTACGCTATTTTGGGTTGTCGTGATAAATAAAATAGACTGATTTTGAGTCTCAGAGTCTGAGACGAATATCTTGAGTGCACGGGCGTGTACCTACACGCTTATACCCATCACACATGCATGCACACATTTCATCCAGAATACATGTACATACACACACACACATACACACACAGGCACTCACACACACACAAATACACACTTCATCCAGAATACACACACACAACATACACACGCACACACACAAACACTTCATCCAGAACACGCACAGACACGCAGACACACACATACCCCTCACACACCCACTTCACCCAGAACAGGTACACACACAACCACATTCATATACATACATACAACATGCACCCTCGCACGCACACACACACACTTCATCCAGAAAACACTCACACACACATCACTCCCCCACCCACTTCATCCAGAACACACACACACACACACACACACACACACACACACACACACACTCATCAACACACACACACACACACACACACACACACTTCATCCAGAACACACACACACATCCCTCCCCACCCACTTCATCCAGAACACACACCACACCCTCACCACCACTTCATCCAACACACCACACCACACACACCACACACTCTCATCACACAACACACCACACACACACACACACACACACACACACACACACACACACCACACACACACACACACACACACACACACTTCATCCAGAACACACACACAAACACACACACACATACACACAATCACACACATACACACACACACACACACACACAAACACACACACACACACACACACACACACACACACACACACACACACACACACACACACACCCACCACCACCACCACCACCATGCGAATTCTCGACCAACAACCCAAAACAACAACAACCACCACCACTTCCCTTATAGGAATTAAACCTCGTGTGTCTCTGTTGCGATGCTCTGCATCCCATTCCACAGAGGTTGGCCCTATCCATGCCGGGACGGAGGGACACCTCACCCTCAGTGCCGCTTACACGAGGTGCCTTAGGGGGAGGGTCCTCAACGATGCTGCTGCCCCGCTCCGCGACAACCACAGCGGTAGAACTCCAGCCATCTATGGGACTAGCCCCACCTCCTGTCACCCTCAGCATCCCCAGCATCCCTGAAGCGGATGAACCGTCGCCGGGCCTCCGCGCCGGACAGGTGACCATCACGGTCGAGCCTGAAGAGCCCAAGCCACTCCCTCTTTCCCAGGACCTGCCTCTTAACCTCTCACCCCTACTGCAGCCCCCGGGCAAAGGTCAAGCGCAGCAGTTGAAGAAAGGCGACATGATGTCGATTGCTGGCCTGCTGTCTGTGACACCGACACCGCAGTGCTCGGCCTCCAGCGAATATTCCGAGTCTTCCACC
The DNA here is from genome assembly GCA_030674185.1 of Monoplex corrugatus. Classification (NCBI taxonomy): domain Eukaryota; kingdom Metazoa; phylum Mollusca; class Gastropoda; order Littorinimorpha; family Ranellidae; genus Monoplex; species Monoplex corrugatus. The sequence continues at coordinate 46,464,177 of JAPXFY010000027.1, forward strand.
AACGTTTCCGAGGAGTCCACGTCACAAGCGCTGGCCAGCATTCGTCAGGTCACTTGACGTGACGTGACTTTACGTACGTGACGTCGTGACGTGGTGACGAGGCGTTGCTGTCGAAGATGTGTTCCGCAGCGCACAGATTTGCTTAAGAGCGTGACATGATGTGACGTGATTTGACGATAAGATGTTGCTCTTGAAGACGCATTCCATGGGACATAGCTTGGTGCAAGACGTGACGTGACGTGACGTGACGTGATAATAACATTATGTTGCTGTGGAGGGCGGTTCCATGGGACATAAATGGTGGGTTCGTGACGTGACGTGACATGACGTGACGAACAGAAATCACCTTCCACAGAACATAACACTGGTGAGCACGTAGAATGACGTGACGTGACGTGATGATAAGATGTTGCTGTGGAGGACGTGTTCCATAGGACATAAACTGGTGGCCGCATGACGTAGTGACGTGACGTGACGTGACGAACAAAGCACTTCGCAGACATAAGACTGGTAGCGCGTGATGACGTGACGTGACGCGATGTGACGCGATGAAAATGTTGTCTTGAAGACATGTTCCACAGAATATTGGCTCGCTGGTTGGGCGCGTGACGTAAGACTGATGTGACGGATGAAAGATGTTGCTCTGAAGACGAGTTCCAGGAATTTGGGCTGCGCTGGTGGTGCGTGACGTGACATGACGTGATGTGACGCGATGAAAAGATGTTGCTCTTGAAGACGATGTTCCACAGGAATATTGGGCTGCGCTGGTGGGGCGTGACGTGACATGACGTATGTGACGCGATGAAAAGATGTTGCTCTTGAAGACGATGTTCCACAGGAATATTGGGCTGCGCTGGTGGGCGCGTGACGTGACATGACGTGATGTGACGGGGTGAAAAGATGTTGCTCTTGAAGACGATGTTCCACAGGAATATTGGGCTGCGCTGGTGGGCGCGTGACGTGAAGTGACGTGATATGGAATAATGATGATGTAACCTGTGACAGACACTATTGCTTCGATTCATTCAGTTTTGTGGGTTGCCTAACACAACTGATAAAACTTCGGTCTGAAAATCCGATGTACAGTATTCGTTCTCAGCCCACAGCCTTAAAACTGGCCTGTTGGTTGCTCGTCTTCGTGCCTTTCCGAAGTCTTGTTTAATTTAACCTTTTGACTCCCGCATCTTATCCACCAGTATCCTTCATTGTCAACCATGATAGCAAAGCAAAAACTTAACCCTTTGAATCCCTCCAATTCAAATGCCACTTGTGCGTAATCCTTGTTCATTAACGCTTTGACTCCTGCACCCTGTCCACTAGAGTATCCTGCATTGTCAACCATGCTAGCAAAGTAAAAATTTAACCCTTTGACTCTGTCACTCTATCCACTAGCTTCCTCCAGGAAGCTGGTGGATAGCGTGAGGGAGTCAAAGGGTTAAGTTTTTGCAGCTGGTGGATAGGGTGCGAGAGTCAAAGGGTTTAAAAATGGGTGGCGCTGCACTGCGGCGACCGCTCTCAAAGGGGAGAGCAGCTTGAGTTTCACGTGATAAATCCACTGTGACAAAATGAATATGAAATCATATCAAATCAAATCAAATCGGATCAATCATTCCTGTGGAGTCAGTGTTTTATGGATCCGAACGGGTTGTGAAGGGCTGTTCACAAGGAGACGTGACTCTT
>JAPXFY010000027.1:46475856-46480856 GCA_030674185.1 Monoplex corrugatus
GAGCTGGTTGGTTCTTTTGACAGAGCGGTAGACTCAAGATCTGATACCTTGAGTTCAACCCCAGCCTGCAACATTAAAAACTGACCTGTTCGCTGCCTATTTTAATGCTTCCATCATTCTGGTGGTGTCAGTCTAGTATTTCATAGGTCTCTTCCCTTCCCCCTCCCCTGCCCCCATTTCAAGACCTTGTTAGCGCAGAAGGTTTTGTGCAGGCTCAGAGAGTCTCCCACATAACTGCCGGCATATTTGGGTGGAGCGCATATGGAATTTTCCGAGTGTGGTAAATCCCTTTTGAAGAAACTCCAAACAGACAACGAAGCCCGCTAAAACCAGCATGACAGCTGCCAGACATAGCCCCTACCCCACTCCACCCCCTTCCCCCGAAAATGTCAGCTTGCTAAAAGCAAGGTCCAAATCATAACCCACATTCTGGCAAAGTCCAGAATCCTCCAAGAACACGCAGGCTCCACGATCCCCACCCATAACCCTAAAGCACTGTCCTCCTCCACCACCACCACCACCACCACCACCACCCTTACATCCATCGATACAACTGGCATCGAAATGGCGTAGTCTGTTACCAGTCTCTGTACATATCTCTGACTTCCTTCATAATTCTGATCCGATCAACAGTCGCTTCCTGACTACATGCACTGCGGCTGACCCGGAGTCGCCTGAGTAAATATCCCAACGGATTGTTGTAAGCTGACCATTTTACATGTACTTTACTATTATGCCATCGGGTCCATGCGGGTTGAAGGCTGGCGTCAGTAGGCCTAGTGACCTTAAGGCATTAGTGTGTTGCTTGTTGTTGGTTCTGTAACCTGTGTCTGTTGTTTACAGTACCTGTACATGGCCTGTACTCTGTGTTGTTGTTAACGTTGTTGTGGTTGTTTGTTGTTGTTGCTGCTGTTGTTGGTATTGTTGTTGTTGTTGCTGCTGCTGTTGTCATTGTTGTTTGTTATTGTTGTTGTTGCTGCTGTTGTCATTGTTGTTTGTTGGTGTTGTTGTTGCTGTTGTCTATGTTGTTTGTTGGTGTTGTTGTTGGTGCTGTTGTCATTGTTGTTTGTTATTGTTGTTGGTGCTGTTGTCATTGTTGTTTGTTATTGTTGTTGCTGCTGTTGTCATTGTTGTTTGTTGTTGTTGTTGTTGGTGTTGTCATTGTTGTTTGTTATTGTTGTTGTCTGCTGTTGTCATTGTTGTTTGTTGATTGTTGTTGTTGCTGCTGTTGTCATTGTTGTTTGTTATTGTTGTTGTTGCTGCTGTTGTCATTGTTGTTTGTTTTGTTGTGTTGTTGTTGTGTTGTCTGTTGTTGTTGTGTTATTGTTGTTGTTGCTGTGTTGTCATTGTTGTGTTTGTTGTTGTTGTGTTGTCTGTTGTTTTGGTTGTTGTTGTATGTTGTTTGTTGTTGTGCTGTTGTCATTTTGTTTGTTAGTTGTTGTTGTGTTGTCATTGTTGTTTGTTATGTTGTTGTGTGTGTTGTCATTGTTGTTTGTTATTGTTGTGTTGCTGTGTTGTCATTGTTGTTGTTTGTTTTGTTGTTGTTTGTGTGTTGTTGTTTGTTGTTGTTTGTTATTGTTGGTTTGTTTGTCATTGTTGTTGTTGTGTTGTTGTTGCTGTTGTCATGTTGTTTGTTTTTGTTGTGTTGTTGTTGCTGCGTGTTTGTCATTGTTGTTTGTTATTGTTGTTGTTTGTGTGTGTTGTCATTGTTTTTTTGTTATTGGTTGTTGTTGCTGCTGTTGTCATTGTTGTTTGTTTATTGTTGTGTTGCTGCTGTTTGTCATTGTTGTTTGTTATTGTTGTTGTGTGTGCTGTTGTCATTTGTTGTTTGTTGGTGTTGTTTGCTGCCTCTGCTGTTGTCTTTGTTGTTGTTGCTGTTGTTGTTGTTTGTTGTTGTTGCTGCTCTGTTTGTTGTTGTTGTTGCTGTTGTTGCTGCTGCTACTGTTGTTGTTGTTCTGCTGCTGCTGTTGTTTTCTGTTGTTGTTGTTTTTGTTTTTTGCTGTTGTTGTCGTTGTTGTTGCTACTGTTTGTTATTGTTTCTGGTGTGGTTGTTTCTTCTGATGCTGTTGTTGTTACCGTGGTTATTGTTGTTGCTGCTGCTGTCGTTGTTTCTGCTGTTGTTGTTGTTTTTTGTTGTTGTTGTTTCTGCTGTTGTTGTTGTTGTTGGTTTTGTTGTTGTTGCTGCTGTTGTTGTTTCTCTTGCAGCTGCTGTTGTTGTTGTTGTGGTTGCTGTTGTTGTTGTTACTGTTGTTGTTGTTTTGCTGCTGCTGTTGTTGTTGTTGCCGTCATTGCTGTTGCTATTAATGCTGTTATTGATGTGCTGTTGTCTTCGCTGTTGTTGCTGCTTTTGATCAATTGTTAATGGTAATCAAACCAAATGACATAAATGTCGGTTATCTATCTCTCTTCTTTTGTAACACAGGCTGGTTGGTTCCTCTGATAGACGTGGACTCAAGGTCTAATTGTCTAAAGTTCAATCTCTACCTGCAATATTAAAAACTAGCCTGTTCACTGCCCGTGTTAATGTGTGTGTGTGTGGTGTGTGTGTGTGTGTGTGTGTGTGTGTGTGTGTGTGTGTGTGTGTGTGTGTGTGTGTGTGTGTGTGTTGTGTGTGTGTGTGTGTGTGTGTGTGTGTGTGTGTGTGTGTGTGTGTGTGTGTGTGTGTGTGTGTGTGTGTGTGTATGTGTGCTTTTTTTTGTTGTTGTTCGTTTGTTTGTTTTGCTTTGTTTTGTTTTGTTTGTTTTTGATCATTCTGGAGGTGTCAGTATCTGCCATTTTCCCCCGCTGAACGCCATGTTTGGGAAGTTGCCGACTGTTTTTTGTACAAAGCGTTGTGCATGTTTTCTTTGTTTTCGTTTGTATACGCTTGACAAAGGCCAGTTGACTGAACCTCTGCGCCTGTCTTATTTTGGTTATATCAGATCCACGTTCTACTTCTGTTTTTGTGTTTTCTGGTCCATCAGGTTTCAAAAGTTCCTTCCCACCTCCACTCTCCCCACCCCATCCCCACCCCCACCCCCACCCCTTCAAGACTGTGCCAGCGCAAAAGGTTTTGCGAATGCTCAAGGAGTCTGCCAGGTGATTGCTTACAGAATGGGCGGAGCGCATATGGAATTGTTCGAATGCCATAAATCCTTTTTCAGCAAAGACGAAACTCTGTGGAAATGTTTGAACTTTGCGTTGGTCTCAATATTGTTGCGGTAGTTGTGGTGGTTGTGGTTGTAGTAGTGTAGTAGTAGTAGTAGTAGTAGTAGAAGTAGAAGAAGAAGTAGTAGTTGTTGTTATTGCTGCTGCTGCTGCTGCTGCTGCTGTTATTGTGTTGTTGTTGTTGTTGTTGTCATCGTCGTCGTCGTTGTTGCTGCTGCTGCTGCTGCTGTTGTTTTGTTGTTGTGCTGCTGCTGTTATTGTTGTTGTTGTTGTCGTCGTCGTCGTTGTTGCCATCGTCGTCGTTGTTGGTAGTGGTGGTGGTAATCAAATCAATAAACGTTTAATATTTCTCAGTGAGTCTCGAATTTGTTCAAGAGGGATACATCACACCCGAACAATTCCATATGTGCTTCACCCAACTGTGACAGCACTCACCTAGCAGACTCCTTGAGCGGGTCGGGGGGGGGGGGGGGGCGGGCGAGGGGGAACCCATGAAACACTAAGCTGACACCAGCAGAAGGATTGGAGCATTTAAGATGGGGGAGCAGAACGAAAGTGTGGACACATAGAGAAAATCACTGTTTGGACAGAAAGGCATGTCATCAAGTTAAAGACTTGAAGGAAATCCAAAACAAGTGTGACTGCCCGCGTTCAACAAACAGGAACCAGAAAAAAAAAACACGAAAGAAGAATTCGAACGCGTATCTAAATACAAGACAAGACAGGCGCAAATTTTCGGCCAACTGGCCTTTGTCAAGTGTAAGATTACAAACAAACAAACACCAGATACAAAAAATCATGAGAAAAAGACTGAAACTTCCCTGCTGCTGTGTCCGATGTGAGAAAAGGAATAAACTGACTAAGATGACATCATAATTATTAAATACGCGTTCGTATTCTTCTTTCGTGATTTTTCTGGTTCCGACTTGAAGGAAGACAAGAGTATTTGACTGTGCAATAGACAGGGAAACTCGTTCCAGTTGTATGGACCAGACATAGAGAAAGAGAAGTGACCGACTGTGGAACATCTGTATCGAGGAATTTGTAAACAAGTTGTATCAGAAGCAGAATGAAGAGGTTGGGCTGGGCTGTACATTTGGAGGTTGTCTCGAAGATAAAAAAGTTTAGTATCAATGATACATTTGAAGCATAATGTTTTGCATTTGTATGAGATTCTTTGAAAAACAGGCAAATTGGTGGAGAAAGTGTATTGTATTGTATTGTATTGTATTGTATTGTATTGTATTGTGTTGTAGTGTAATGTGTTGTGTTGTGTTTGTTGTATTGTATTGTATTGTGTTGTGTCGTGTCGTGTTGTGTTGTATCGTATTGTATTCTATTGTATGGTACGGTATCGTGTTATATTGTACTGGTAGCAAGGTGAATGTCCTTAGAAGAGAAGCCCCCCCCCCCCCCTCCCCCGTCAAACAAGTATTTTGGTCCTACACTCTAAGGGGGTCTACATCCAGATCATGATTTCTGAATGCCGAATCTATCTTTTGTCGCAGCAAGTACATCTTCCCACCCTCTCTGTCTTCATCCACTCAGCAAGTCCGTCCAATATTTTCTCCATGGTCAACCTGGTGCTCTTTTTCCCTCCAGCTTTCCTGTTGAGACTAGGGTGCTCAAATTTCTCCTGTCTCATAAAATGTCCTATAAATGTTGTTTGCCTTTGCCTAATCTTCTTCATCAATATTCTGTGAGTGTGTGTGTGTGTGTGTGTGTGTGTGTGTGTGTGTGTGTGTGTGTGTGTGTGTGTGTGTGTGTGTGTGTGTGTGTGTGTGAGTGTGGTGTGTGTGTGTGTGTGTGTGTGTGTGTGTGTGTGTGTGTGTGTGTGTGTGTGTGTGTGTGTG
>JAPXFY010000027.1:46485856-46523356 GCA_030674185.1 Monoplex corrugatus
TATAACTTACATCCTTTCTCTTAAGATTAATAAGTGGTTACATGTATTGACTGCATTTTTGGCGAATAAGGAAATGGGATGTGTAGAAGCAATTTTAGGTAATTTACACCATTTTTGTATATGCTTTAATGTCCTTTTTTAAACCCTCAGTGATAAATTGGATAGAATGAGCAACACCAGGGACATACCCTTAGATTATGTGCATGAATGCATTGATATATGTACTTATACTTAATTTGCTTTTACAGTGGGTTTTTTGTTTTGTTTTGTTTTCAACTGGCTGTTGTGTACGTTTTGAAATAGTTATAAACCCAGTAGGAAACATTATTCAGTCTGATAGAAAGTTGGCTGATAAGCTTGACTTAAGAGTTAGAATGACCATTGTACCTTTTTTTTTTTTTTTTTTTTTAATATTTTGTCATTGATTGACCATAATTCATCATTTATGTAAAGACATATATACATAAAAAGACATTTTTTTCAAAAAACAAAAAACAACAACAAAGACAAACCAAAAAAGAGTCAATATATGCAAGTGGTTGGACAACCAAAAATAGAGAGGTGCAGGTTATGTTTCTTTTTGGTTTAACCTACTTGTATTTTTTACTTTGTTCAAGTGACTGTCACTGACGGTAATACTTAAGATCCCACCATGTTTTGTATAAAGATCAGGAGTTTCAATTGGTACAATGCAAAATGTGGGTACACAAGATTTATGACCTAGTTTTGAGAGTTTTTGCTTGTCTTTTTTTACAGGATACAAGATGTGTGTTTAAATGAACGCAATGGAAATTTGGTGTACGGTTGCAGGTTCACACACACATACATGCACACATGCACATTTTTGTGTGGTTTGTTTGTTTGGTTGGTTGTTTTCTTTTAGCAAAGTATGTATAGAAGGTACAAGACAGTTTACTGTTAAAGTTGAATAAGGATAAGAAAATTTGGCACACAGTCCTGCACATGTACACATACACACACAGATACACACACAGACACACACACAGACACACACACACACACACACACACACACACACACACACACACACACACACACAATGCACACGCACACACACACCACACAAACACACACATACACACACACACACAAAACACACACACACACACACACACACACACACACACACACACACACACACACACACTCACACACACTCACACACACTCTTGACTTGAGGTAAAGAAAGAGTATGAACAAGGTGATCGTCAGCAATTGGAAAAAAAAAAAATAGCATTCAAATACCTCAGCTTATGGATTTTTCACTATCAACAAATGCACAAGGGACATCCAAGCAAAGCAGCCCTACCCCACCCCCACCCCCACCCCTTTTGCTGGTTGACACACACACAGTCACCACCCCCATTCCTTACACGCATGCAGCAACTACTCATCTAGCACATAAATTCACACACAAAGTGTTGTACTTGACACATAGCCATCATGATTATCATAGGGACCACTAAAACTGTGTCAAAGTATTTATCATTATTACCATAATGACAAGTATTAACAAAAGTGTAAAGTTAGTGATCATGTTTTTTTTTTTAGAAATGGTGGCAGGGGATGCATTTCAAAAACCGAGAAAAAGAGTGATGAACATCAGTCTCTCATGAACAGCATACATTTTTATCTCTCTTGTTTTAAAAAATGGGGAAGATTTTCTTTGTAGATTTATTATATTCATATTATCATTTATTGAAGCCCAAGATAGGAGAAGAAATATCTGACTGCCAGGCAGGCTAAGATCCAATAGAGGCACAAGGGACATGCTCTTTGTGCTACGAACACGCATAGAGAAAATAAAAAGCACTGAAAAATAAACTTTTGTCACCTTCATACTGCGCTGTTAGCAGACAACAATACCAGCATAAAAAAAATTCTATACAGGGTAGATGTGGCAGGCAAAAAGGCTGGTCTAAACTTGAACGCCAAGAAAACAAAAGTGATACATATCAAAGGCAAGGACACTGAAAACAATCATGACATCTTAATTAACAATGTTCGTTTCAAATGTCTTGGCTCTGTAAAAACTGAGGATGGAACTTGCTCCAAAGATATCAACATAAGAATTGGAATGGCAAAGCAAAAAATGGTCCAACTCAACAGACAAAAGACAGAGGCATACCAAAAGGCCTGAAAGTTTGACTTTTAAAATGTTTGATCTGGCCAGTCATGATTTATGGCTGCGAAGCCTGGACTCTGAGAAAAACTGATTGCAGAAGAATTATTGAGACAGCAGAGATGTGGTTTTATCAGAGACTACTTAGTGTCAGATGGACAGATAGAAGAACTAATGAAAGTAATCTGGAAGAACTTGATAACACCAGAAAACTACTAGCAGACATTAACAAGAGAAGACTAACATACATTGGCCATGTGCCACGCAACAAGAACATGGACCTCATGGCAATCTTCTTTCAAGGAAAAACAGTGGCAAAAAGGAAGAAAGGCAGACCTCCATAAAATCTCATACATCGAGAACATAACCAACATCAGTGGCCTAAGTATTCAAGAAATTGTCCCCAAAAGTCAAACAGAGCGGCCTGGAGGGAGATGGTAGTGTCCAGGTGTGCAGCGGCAACACCGAGCCAGGTGACACCGACAAGTGAGATTATCGTTTATGTTTTATGTGTTTATTAGAACGGATATGGCCTAATCATGAGATCATGATCATCAGACAGCAATTTTTTTTTATTTTCTATTTTTTAAATTTTGATAAACATTTTTTTGAGATAGCTTCACATTTTACTTTTAATGTAATAAAATGTGAAGATGATCCCATAGCCCTGAGACCGTAGAGGATGGAGGTGGTAGAGATGTGAAATATTCTCAGACAAGACTTATAAGAGTGAACTTCTCCTGTACTTTCCTTACATTAAATAAAAAGTCAGGTAATCACTCACAGCTGGATAGCTCAGCGACCACACACACAGACTTTTGCTCATACCCTTTGCAGTCATATGAGAAGGTGAGTGCGCTAACTCTCCACTAACGAGGCCTCTGTCTTTAAATCTAACATACATACAGTTTTTGTTTGGTTAGTTGGTTGGTTGGTTGGTTGGTTGGTTGGTTTTGGTTTGTATTTTTGCTGCCCCATTTTTGTGCTGCTTTGGAGGCATGGATCCTATGCCATGTATACCAGCTTTTTATCATACCACCAACCCCAAGTTCATTCTGTCGAAATCCCAGTGCAAGGGAGCCCATGGGAACCAGCAGTGTCAGTTCACATGGAGCCATTCATTTGGAGACTCAGCACCACTCCCAGGCCACCTTGGTGGAATTCAACAGTACCTGCTCTGATCCTATCCACCAAGGACGCTGCCTGCTAAATATCCATCCACTTACCCAATCACAGTGGACAGTTTTAGTTCCAGTTTCTCAAGATGGTATGTCTACGCTGTGAATAAATTTCATATGCATTGAAACCATGACAACAGTCGCCCAATGAAGGATCCAGACTAAGCAAGAGGCCCTTGTACATGTATGTTAAAATTGTTTGTGTGCTGTTTCAGACCTGTACCAGATTACAATGGCCTATGCCTACTGGAAGAGCGGCAAAATGAATGACAAGGCTGTCTTCGATCTCTACTTCCGCCGCAATCCTTTCAAAGGGGAGTACACTCTCTTTGCCGGCCTGGAGGAATGTGTCAAGCTCTTGCAGAATTTCCGTTTCTCCGACAGTGGTAAGATTTTCTCTGTGGGGATTAGTTTCTTTCTAGAGTAGCATCCGTTCTTTGTGGATATTCCCATCTAGAACGTAGTAGATGGTATATTGGATGGACTTGCAGAGTGGCTGAAGATGAAGAGGGTAGAAGAGGTGCTTGAGGCAACAAGAGATAGAAACAGATGGAAGGCCATGATCGCCAGTGCCATGTAGCAAGGCACCTGATGATGATGAGTAGATAGTTCCTGTTTTCTGTCAGTCTCTACCTTTTTTTTTCCTTTTCTTTTCATTCTCTGAGAGTTGACTGCTTGTCTTCTCTCTGTCTGCTTTACCAGTCCATTTGATGTTTTTGTTGATTTTGTTGTTTAAAAAAAATTACACATTTTTTAGGATTGATAATTGGGTACATGTATTAAATGCATTTTTGGCTCGAGGGAGGTGAGATATGCGGAAACAATTTTAGGTAATTTATGCCTGTTTTTAATAGGTTTTGGTGTCCTTAGGTATGCTTAACTTTGTATTCAAGTGTGTTTTTTAAATACCCTGTCCGATGAATTAGATGGATTGGTCAGCGCCAGGGGCATGTCCTTAGATTATGTGCGCGAATGCATTGATATGTGTACTTCTTTTTATTTCCTTTTTTTTTCTTGTTGAAGTTTTGTATGTTTTGAAGCAGTTATAGCCCTGATATGGTTCTACACAGTCTGCTGGGCTTTAAACAACAATGACAATAACAATAACAACAAGGCATTTTAGAATATTTATTTTAAGGGTTGTTGGTATGCATTTGTCTTTCTAGATGTTATTAGGTTGGGTCATTTTCTGTTTTGCCATTCCTACTCTTACTTTGTTGTCTTTAGTATAGGTGCTACCTTGAGCTTTAACTGAGCCTAAACATTTAAGATCATTCACATTAACTAGTGCACTCTTGTTGGAGTTAGACCTGTACAAATTACTACAAGCTGTAGATAGGCCTTGCGGGCACATAGGGTTTATGTGTAGGCTTTCAGGGTACACCATGATGATTTTGGATGTCCCTTTCTATTACATGACATTTGCAATGTAGACAGATGCAAAGGTCAAGTGGTTAGGACATTAGTCTTCCAACTGAGAGGTCTGGGTTCGAGCTTGTGTGGGTAACGCCTGGTTGGTAAAAGTTGAAGATTTTTCCAATCTTCCTGGATTCGAGCTTGTGTGGGTAACACCTGGTTGGTAAAAGTTGGAAGATTTTTCCAATCTCCCAAAGTCCAAAGTGCAGATCAGTTGTGCCAGAACTCCCTTCTTCTGAATACAGAGAACAGCAGATATGCTGGTTAAAGATCCTATAAGCTATGTCATGTTCAGTGTCTTTAGAAACGTAAAACAAGCTGGTTAAAGATCCTATAAGCCATGTCATGTTCAGTGTCTTTAGAAACGTGAAACAGACAGCATACAGACCCCTCAAAATGGAGAACGACTGCCTTAATGGTGGGGTAATAAAACAGCCATACACGTGAAAAGCCCATTCAAAAATTGTGGTGAACGTAGGATTGCTGCAGCCTGTGAATGAAAAAAAAAAAGTGTGCGGGAATATTTCAAGCGTGGAGACATTGTCTTGAGAAGAGTGAAACTAAACGCTGAGGAACAGGGAAGTGAGGACAAGTGTCATTGTGTGATGGTTGATGATAGTGATGATGACGGGGCCTGCTGTCCATTGTTAGTCCCATTGCACTTTGTCCCTGTGTGTTTTTGAGTGTGACACCTCCCCTTGATACCTCCTGGTATAAGCAGACAGGGAACATGTGAAAATACTCTGTGTGTGTGTGTGTGTGTATACGTGTGTGTGTGTGTGTGCATGTGTGTACGTGTGTGCGTGTGCACGCGCGTGCGTACATGTATAAGTATGTGTGTGTGTGTGTGTGTGTGTGTGTGATTGTGTGTGTGAGGTTGTACATCACCGCTAAATGAACTTAGTCTCACCTTCCATTGAAAATATACATTTTCATTGCACTATCCATTCTGTACTTAAAGTGGACTTCACCCCGATTCAGAGTAGATATAATATTATCAAGTCAACTTATTACTTCCTAGAGACAAATTACACCCACTGCTTCGCCACTTTTGCAGTGCTGTCACGATTCACTCAGCTGTCATATGTGTCAGAGGTAGTGTCAGGCATCATTGTACATTTTTCCCCTCTGAAGAGGTACAGAATTTCAGATTGTTTCTTCCTGATTGTGGTTTCTTCCTGGTCCTTGTGGGTGAAATACTGAATGTGAATGACAGTGTCTGTGTGAGTGAAATACTGAGTGTGAATGACAGTGTCTGTGTGGGTGAAATACTGAGTGTGAATGACAGTGTCTGTGTGGGTGAAATAGTGAGTGTGAATGACAGTGTCTGTGTGGATGAAATACTGAGTGTGAATGACAGTGTCTGTGTGGGTGAAATACTGAATGTGAATGACAGTGTCTGTGTGAGTGAAATACTGAGTGTGAATGACAGTGTCTGTGTGGGTGAAATACTGAGTGTGAATGACAGTGTCTGTGTGGGTGAAATACTGAGTGTGAATGACAGTGTCTGTGTGGGTGAAATACTGAGTGTGAATGACAGTGTCTGTGTGGGTGAAATACTGAATGTGAATGACAGTGTCTGTGTGAGTGAAATACTGAGTGTGAATGACAGTGTCTGTGTGGGTGAAATACTGAGTGTGAATGACAGTGTTTGTGTGGGTGAAATACTGAGTGTGAATGACAGTGTCTGTGTGGGTGAAATACTGAATGTGAATGACACTTGACAGTGTCTGTGTGGGTGAAATACTGAGTGTGAATGACAGTGTCTGTGTGGGTGAAATACTGAGTGTGAATGACAGTGTCTGTGTGGGTGAAATACTGAGTGTGAATGACAATGTCTGTGTGGGTGAAATACTGAGTGTGAATGACAGTGTCTGTATGGGTGAAATGCTGAGTGTGAATGACAGTGTCTGTGTGGGTGAAATACTGAGTGTGAATGACAGTGTCTGTGTGGGTGAAATACTGAGTGTGAATGACAGTGTCTGTGTTGGTGAAATACTGAGTGTGATTGACAGTGCCTGTGTTGGTGAAATACTGAGTGTGATTGACAGTTTGTTGGTGAAATACTGAGTGTGAATGACAATGTCTGTGTGGGTGAAATACTGAGTGTGAATGACAGTGTCTGTGTGGGTGAAATACTGAGTGTGAATGACAGTGTCTGTGTGGGTGAAATACTGAATGTGAATGACAGTGTCTGTGTGAGTGAAATACTGAGTGTGAATGACAATGTGTGGGTGAAATACTGAGTGTAAATGACAGTGTGTGGGTGAAATACTGAGTGTGAATGACAGTGTCTGTGTGAGTGAAATACTGAGTGTGGATGACTGTCTGTGTGAGTGAAATACTGAGTGTGAATGACAGTGTCTGTGTGAGTGAAATACTGAGTGTGAATGACAGTGTCTGTGTGGGTGAAATACTGAGTGTGAATGACAGTGTCTGTGTGGGTGAAATAGTGAGTGTGAATGACAGTGTCTGTGTGGGTGAAATACTGAGTGTGAATGACAGTGTCTGTGTGGGTGAAATAGTGAATGTGAATGACAGTGTCTGTGTGGGTGAAATAGTGAGTGTGAATGACAGTGTCTGTATGGGTGAAATACTGAGTGTGAATGACAGTGTCTGTGTGGGTGAAATACTGAGTGTGAATGACAGTGTCTGTGTGGGTGAAATACTGAGTGTGAATGACAGTGACTGTGTGGGTGAAATATTGAGTGTAAATGACAGTATTCTAGTGAATGAAAGTTTGAAACTCTGAGTGTGAATGACAGTGTCCTACTCCTAGTGGATGAAAGCTTGAAATGGTGAGTGTGAATGACAGTGTCCTACTCCTAGTGAATGAAAGTTTGAAATGCTGATTGTAAATGAGTGTCCCACAAAAAGTCTGTTGTCATGCAAGAGAGTTAACAAGCATACAGTGATACAAAGACTTTATTGCTCTGATTAACTCTTTTTAGAGCTCCGAGAGAAGAATCCCAATTGCTCTGATAAACTCTTTTTAGAGCTCCAAGAGAAGAATCCCAAAATTTGGGATGACTTTTACAGAAATCAGTGTCAATTAATCATGACCATTCAGCTGTATAAAAGTGGGTGTGTGTATGTATGAATATAAATATATTCTGATAGATAATTGATTGATGTATGTATATATCTGAGCCAGTCAGGATGAAGTGAAAAGAAATAAATCTTCTTAAGGGGCAGATAATGTATTGATATAGTTACCCCCCAAACCATTCCAAGATGCATGGCTGCTAGCAAAATGCTTAATAGGTGCATGATTGTCTGGAGAAGAAGAAAAGAAGAAATTGAACTCAGAAAAAAAATTGTTTGTATATTGCTAATGGAGATAGACATTTCACTGTAATGTAGCTTAGGTTGTTCCTGTGACTGATAAAAAGATAGTTGTAAAATCATATGCTAGGTAGGACCTCAAGACCTAGACAGTGTGTAGGGTTTATGTGTAAACTTAATTGTGTGTGTATGTGCATATGTGTGTGTATGTGCATATGTGTGTGTGTGTGTGTGTGTGTGTGTGTGTGTGTGTGTGTGTGTGTGTTCTTTAAATATAATTGACCTAATTGTATTCAGTAAGATTTTGTTTTGTTTGTTGCTGTTTAGTTGCTTGTGTGCGTGTGTTTTTGTTTTTTGTTGTTGTTGTTGTTGTTTAAATATTCTTGTTTGTTTGTTGTATTGTTTAGTTTCTTGTTTTTCTTCTTCAGACAATTCAGCACTTACTTATGCAATACAGTATTTGTCAGTGTTCCTTGAAGACGTATGTCTCTGTCACTTATCAGTAGATAGTTACAACTTTTTAATCTTTTATGGAACTTTTTATGTGCAACTGCAAGTTTCAGAGATAAGCAATTTTCTGGGTCGTTATAACGCTGCATATAATAACATTAATCTATGGCCATTGCATCCCATAGACAGTATAGTGCAGTATAGTTAAGATGTCACCGAGTTATTTTACTTTCATACTCCTTGGCAGTGCTCACACGCCAAATCTCAACCCTTTAAGTCTTTCAGTACATTTAGCTTTTGCATGATTTCCTTCTTCTGCAGGCTGTCAGCTGTGCTGACATTCCTGATTACAGAGCAGTTTTGGCACTTGTCTAATGCATTTTACAGCTGCAGTTTAATAAGTTTTTGGCAGTATGTCAGTATGATTGAAAAGAAGAAACCGAAAACTCTTTGTTGAACATATTTTCAACAGTCTTAGATATTCCATAATGAGACGACACATGGATACATCAGATAACCAAAACACACAGAAATAACAAGTTTAGAGTTTGACGAATCATTATTTAGACATACCATGCAGACAAACAGATACAGAAACAGCAAATACCCTATACAGTTGTGCAATTCACCATCAGCTGTGATCCATTTCTTCAGGACTTGACATTCAAATCAAAAGAAATCAGTCAAGAATTTTTCGATCATTCATTCTCAGTTGAAATGATTTTTCAGTGGTTCTTCATTTCAAGTCCTGGTTTCAACCGGTCAGAACCAGCTTGGACCAAGGGATATTATATGCAAGATTGCAGAATTGAGATTCATGAATGCCTGCCTTAGACTTATCAGTAATGAGAGTGTGGTATTTTTGTTCATAACTTGTCGTTTAAATGTGGTATGCAGTGTAGCAGTGGCTTCAATTTCAAAATAGATAGGGCCACTAAACTGTTTACTCCATTTTAGTGCTGTGTCATGATTATATTATAATTAAGAACATGTGAAAACTATTGAAATTTATGTTAGATATAACAGGCGTGGTAGGCAGGCAGGTAAATGTTGCACTTTAAATCCAGACAGGTGGGGTTCAATCCATCCTAGGTACCTCTGACGGTAGGTAAAGGGTGGAGATTTTTCTGATCTTCCAGAACAGTATGTGTGCAGACCTGCCAGTGTATCAAGCGTGCATGTTGAAGACCTGTAATTCAGCATCAGTGTCTGTTGCCTTATGGAAATATGAATACACCCAGTATGCGCACCCACCAGAGACTAGAGTATGCAGACTGTGCAGTAATATACCACCTGCATATTGTTTGCAAAACAGCATGGATACATGCAGTATAGAAAATTGGAACTTCAAATAAAAATGAGAATATTATAGGTGCCCAGTTACTACTTACTAGTAAATGTGTGAAATGTCCTGCAGTTTGCCTGAAAAGTTCATGAGTTGACAGACTTAGGATGGCCAAGAACAGCCAGGATGAGAAAGCTGTCTAGGCTGTAAGCTGTTTAGATTTGATAGGGTTAATATCAGTAAAATAGCTGTGTGAATGTGGCTGTGTCATGATAAACCTCCTTGACCTGTTACAAGTGGGTTCTTGATGCTCCACATAATTGCACATCCAAACAGAAGATTGTTTCCATATACAGGAGAGATTTGCCAGTTTTCAAGGTCACAGTTGAGCAAAATGTGTAAAAATAGGATGTGTTACTCTGTACGATTTGCCACTAGATTATGAGAAGGGATTTATTTATTGGTTGGTTGGTTGTTGATGTTTTTGTTTTGTTTTGTATTGTTTCATAGTGCCATAGTAACTGGATTGATGGAATTCGAACCCACATCCTTCCAGTCTTTAATCTTTTGTGCTAACCACTGTAACATGGTAACTGGACTGAGGGGATTCGAACCCACAACCTTCTGATCTTTAATCTGTTGTACTAATCACTGTGACATGGTAACTGGACTGAGGGGATTCGAACCCACAACCTTCTGATCTTTAATCTGTTGTGCTAATCACTGCGCCATGGTAACTGGACTGAGGGGATTCGAACTCACAACCTTCTGGTCTTTAATCTGTTGTGGTAACCACCGTGCCATGGTAACTGGACTGAGGGGATTGGAACCCACAACCTTCTGGTCTTTAATCTGTTGTGGTAACCACCGTGCCATGGCAGTTAGACTAAGGGGATTCGAACCCACAACCTTCTGGTCTTTGATATGTTGTGCTAACCACTTGGCCATGGCAAAATGTGTTAACCACTGTGCCAAAGTAACTGGACCGAGGGGATTGGAACCCATAACCTTCCAGCCTTTAATCTGTTGTGCTAACCACTACGTCATGGTAACTGGTTTGATGGATTTCGAACCCACAGCCTTCCGGGTTTTAATCTGTTGTGTTAACGACCATGCCATGGGCTGAGGGGATTTGAACCAACAGCCTTCCAGTGTTTAATCTATTGTTGCTAACCACTATGCCAAGGTAACTGGTTTGATGGGTATTCCAACCCACAGCCTTCCGGTTTTTAATCTGTTGTGTTAACGACCATGCCATGGACTGAGGGGATTTGAACCAACAGCCTTCCAGTGTTTAATCTATTGTTGCTAACCACCGCACCACGATAACCGGTTGAGCTTTGTTCTTGTTTTACGTCAGTTGAGACGGAGATGTGGACGGGAGATTTTTAGAGTGTGGCTTGGTCTGCATTGATTTCCTTTCCCTCCAGTTGTGTTTGTTTAGGCTGTGTACACCCTGGTTGGTAAAGAAGCCAGAGAGGGCCCTGGTCTATGGCATTCAGCAGGTCAGCAGCACCCAGTGTTAGTGCCGTCATACCTGTTTTCAGTGGGGTTTTTTTGTCCCTCCTCTTCTTTTGAACCTTTTGATCAATAGGGCATACAGTTTGCTAATGCTCATGCAGACTAGGTGCCTGCAGTTTTTCGTATGTTTGTGTACATGTGTGTGCGCATGCGTATATGCACATGCACATACACACATACATTGGTGCGCATGCTTGTGTGCGTGCGCGTGCACATACACACAGGCACGTGCGCACACAGACACGCATACACACACAAATGCACGCACGCTCACACACACAGATGCATGCATGTGCACGCACACGCACGCGCGCACGCACACACACACGCACACACACACATGCGCACACGCACACACGCACGCACACACACACACACACACACACACACACACACACACACACACACACCACACACACACACACACACACACACACCACACACACAACACAACACACAACACACACGCACACACACACATCTCCTCACACACACTCTTCTTTTGAACCTTTTGATCAGTAGGGCATACAGCTTGCTAATACTCAGTTTCACATACATGTGTGCCCATTGTGTGCGCACAACACCACGCACACAACACACACACACACACACACACACACACACACACACACACACACACACACATACACACACTCACACACACACACACACACACACTCACACCACACACACACACACACACACACACACACACACACACACACACACACACACACACACACACACACACACACACACACACACACACACACACACACACACACCAACAATACCATAAAGAACCAGAAAAAACATGAAAAAAGAATCAGAACAAGTATTTAATACAACCAGACAAGACAGGCACCTGTCTTGTCTGGTTGTGTTAAATTACGCGCCTGTCTTGTGTGGTTGTATTAAATTACGTGTTTGATTCTTTTTTCGTGTTTTTTCTGGTTCTGTTTTTGCTTGAACACAGGCAGTCACACTTGATTTGGACAACAATACCACAGTTGTTACGCATGTGAATTATCATTGTGCAGTTTTGTCAGGCACAGGCACAGTAATATTGTACACTGGATTGTGGCTGTGGCCGTCATTTTGTCTCCTGTTTTTTTGGGGTGTTTTTTTTTTCACTCCTGTAGTGAATATGCCTTTTTCTCTATTTTATTTAATTTTTTATTTTTTTTATTTTAGTTAACTCTTTTTGCTGTTCTGCGGTTGTTAGTGCATGGAAACTATCTCTGATCACATGCTGCTCTGAATCAGCGTATCAATGGCCATCACAGATGATATCAGTGCTTTTGTCATAGTTCAGCCATGGATGATGGCACATGAGGCACACATACTGTTACCTACTGCTTGTGTGTGTGTGTGTGTGTGTGTGTGTGTGTGTGTGTGTGTGTGTGTGTGTTCGCAAACGTGAGTGTGTGTGCCTGTGCATGTGTGAGTGTGTGTGTATGTATGTATGTGTGTTTGTGTGTGTATGTGTTTGTGTGTGTGTCTATGTATGTTGTGTGTGTGTGTGTGTTGTACATGTGTGTGTATATTATGCGTGTGTGTGTCTGTGTGTGTGTATGTGTGCACCTGTGTGTGTGCGTGTATGTGTCTGTGTGGGTGTGCACGTGCGTGTGTCTGCGCTCGTGTTTGTGTAAGTGTACAAGCATACATACCTACACGCACATTTACAACCTGACAGACATAATTTTGGGAAGGGGGGGGGGGGGGAGTTGACTCTGCCTTGGCATCTGTGTGACTGTGAATGTTGGTGAGGGGAGGGGAAGGGAGGGGGTTGGCATGTATTGCCATGGCATAGAGTGTTGCTTTGTTTCTGGCAATGAGAGTGACAGGTGTGAGGGTTTGATATGGGAAGACTTTCCTATTACACTCTGCGCGCGTGTGTGTATGTATGTGTATATAAGTATGTGTGTGTGTGTGCACATGTCTGTATGTGAGAGAGGAGGAGAGAGAGAGAGAGTGTGTGTGTGTGTGCGCGCAATGTTACTGTCATTTTTGTTTAAAGCCCAGCTGGCTTCGTAGAGCCATATCAGGGCTATAACCGTTTTAATACTTCAACAGGGAGGGGGGGGGGGGGGGGAGAAAATTAAGTACTCACATCAGTGTATTTGCACACATAATCCAATTCATTATGCAGAGGATTTGAAAAACATATCTGAATGAAAATTGAAAACACAACTAAGGACATTAAAACATACATAAAAACAGGCCTAAATTTACTAAAATTGCTTCTGCATATCTCATTTCCCTGCAATCAAAAATGCACTTAATATATGTACCCAATTGTTAATCCTAAGAGATAGTATATAAGACTTTATTGAACACATACAGGTAAATGGACCAGCAAGGCAGAAAATGATAGGAAGAAATGACAGAAAGCAAAGGAGGGAGAAAGAAACAAAGAGAGTGACAGAAAAAAGGAAAATTCTAACAGCATTTCCAGAAGTTAGGGGTACTATTTATACTGAAAGAGCCCCCCCCCCCCCCCCCCCGGCATCTGTGCAGGGCTGTGTGCGTGTGTGTGTGTGTGTGTGTGTGTGTGTATAGAATCAGAATCAACAGCAGTTATCATTATCATCATCATGTGCCCTGCTGCATGGCATTGGCTATCATGGCCCTCCATATGCATCTATCCCCTGTCACTGCAAATTCATCTTCCACCCTCTCTGTCCTCAGCCACCCTGCAAATCAGTCCAACATTTTCTCCTTGGGTCTACCTGGTGTTCTCTTTCCCTCCAACTTTCCTGTTGTGACCAAAAGCAGTTATATCCTTGTCATTATTATCATTACCATTGTGATTCCTCTTGAACAT
The DNA here is from genome assembly GCA_030674185.1 of Monoplex corrugatus. Taxonomy (NCBI): domain Eukaryota; kingdom Metazoa; phylum Mollusca; class Gastropoda; order Littorinimorpha; family Ranellidae; genus Monoplex; species Monoplex corrugatus. Next base: position 46,499,962 of record JAPXFY010000027.1, read on the forward strand.
CCAACCGTTCCTGTGGAAACACAAGGCAGGCCTATCTGTACAAACTTTGTGTCCACACTGACTTACCAGTGCCAGACCTGGATGTTAAAGGAAATCCTTGAAAGAAAGATCACAACCTGTCTAGTGAGGTGTCTCAAGACCAGAAGAGACATGAGTAGAAACAAAGAGATCTGAGAGATGGTGGAAACAACACCTTACTTAACCCTTTGTTTCTTGCATCCTGTCCACCAGCATCCTTCATCATCAACCATGCTAGCAAAGCAAAAACTTAATCCTTTGACTCCCTCACCCTATCCAACGGCTTCCTTCAGGAAGCTGTTGGATAGGGTGAGGGAGTCAAAAGGTTAAGTTTTTGCAGTTGGTGGATAGGGTATGGGAATCAAAGGGTTAAAACCATTACATCACACTACAGTGGATCAAGTGGTTTGGGCATCTGACAAGGATGCCAGTCAACCAGCCAGTCCTTCTAGCTTACAACAACAGATGCTCAGTCTTCAGAGCAAGAGGAAGACCACATCAACTCTGGATAGCTGAACTAGTAGACACACTCCATGTGGGCAACATGATTATGTTAGGCTTTCCATCTAGCACTAGACCTGCAGCTTTTTATCTCTTTGTGACAGCTTCCGATACAAGATGACAGAAAAAAATCAGTTAACCCTTTGACTCCCTCGGCCTGTCCATTAGCATCCTGCTTTGTCGACCATGACAGCAAAGCAAAAATTGAACCCTTTCACTCCCTCAGGGTGAGGGAGTCAAAGGGTTAAATTTTTGCTGTTTGCAGGAAGCTGACGGATAGGGTGAGGGAGTCAAAGGGTTTTAAAGCAATATCATTATTATACTAACATGTTTTGAATGTGTGACAGACATAGAGTACCTGAAGAAGGCCATGTCACCGGACGTGGAGACCGAGTTCTTCGACTTCCTGTCAGGGTTAACGACGCGGGATGTGACGCTGTTGGCGGTGGATGAGGGCACCGTGGTTTTTCCCAAAGTTCCCCTGCTCATGGTGGAAGGTCCTCTTGCTGTTGTACAGTTGTTGGAAACACCCCTGCTTAACCTGATCAACTATGCAAGGTACACATTTTGTTCTTTGAGAAGGATCATTGCATTGAGGTCATTTCAGGGTGGGTTTTTGTTGTTGTTGTTGTTGTTGTTGGTCCATTTTCTGTTTTGCTTTAATGAGCAATGAAACTGGGACACTTTTCAGAATGCTGTGATGATAATGGTTATGGTGATGATGATGAGTGATGATGTCAATGAGGATGGTAATCAGGATGCCTCGGAATGCCATCTGGGATTCAGACTGCATGACATGGCTGTACTCTATGTGTACCGTCATAACATATCTTTGCGTCTGCCGGGTCCAAGAGATACAGGCGCCTGCAGTGTTAGTCAGGAGATTTGAGCAACACCCTTGGGTGAAAGGTGGCAGGCTGAGTGTACCTGGCTTTTGTGTGTATGTGTGTGTGTGTGTATATATGTGTGTGTGTGTGTGTGTGTGTGTGTTTGTTTGTGTGTATATGTGTGTGGTGTGTCTGTGTGTGTGTGTGTGTTGTGTGTGTGTGTGTATGTGTATGGTTGTGTGTATGTGTGTGTGTATGTGTGTTCTTGTGCATGTTTGTGTTGGTAAGACAGAGAGAGGATGACAACTTGGGTCAAGGACCACATGCCTAGCATAATGAGTGTACTTTGTGTGTTGTGTGTGTGTGCATGCGCACATTGTTTGTGTGTCTGTGAATACTAGCACAGAATGCTCTGTGTGTGTGTGTGTGTGTGCATGTGTGTGTGCATGCGCACATTGTTTGTGTGTCTGTGAATACTAGCACAGCATGCTGTGTGTGTGTGTGTGTGTGTGTGTGTGTGTGTGTGTGTGTGTGTGTGTGTGTGTGTGTGTGTGTGTGAGAGAGAGACAGAGGATGACGGCTTGGGTCAAAGGCCACAGGCTGAGGCTGAGTGTACCTAGCTTTTGTTTGTGCACTTGTGTGTGTGTGTGTGTGTGTGCATGCGTGCGCGTTTGTGTGTGTGTGCATGAGTGAGAGAGAGAGAGAGAGAGTGTGTGTGTGTGTGTGTGTGAGAGAGAGAGAGAGAGAGAATGTGCATGTGCACATTGTTTGTGGGTCTGTGAATATTCATATTCATTTAAATTATTTGCCTCTTATTATGGTATCCAAGAATCACATTACTACAGTTCAGTTTGTTACTATGGTTCTTAATACTTGTTACTGAGGTTCATCTTTCTGCTATGGTTTCTGATACTCATGTTACTAATTTACTAAGGTTCACCTTTCTACTATGGTTCTTAATACTCATATTACTGTGGTTCGTCTTTTGACTGTGTTTCCTAATACATGCATTACCATGGTTCTCAATACCTATTTTCACTTCATGTTCTGTCAGTGTATTTTTATTTGATTGAAAATGCAATTTTGTTTTATTCCTGTAAAGCAAAACAAGCATGTTTTTGACATGGACAATTCATGCCGTGTAGGTGAAATTATTACTATTAATACTATTGTTATTGGTAATGTTGTTGTTATTGTTGTGATTTTTGTTGTTGTTATCATGATGTTGCTGTTGATGATGATGATGAGGAGGAGGAGGATTATAGTGATCATCATCATTATGATGATAATGATGATGATTGTTGTTGTTGTTGTTATTATTAGTGTTGTTGTTGTTATTTGACTACCCCGCACCCTGTTCACCAGCATCCTTCATTGTTAACCGTGTTAGCAAAGCAAAAATTTAACCCTTTGACTCCCTCACCCTATCCATCAGCTTCTTGCAGGAAGCTGGTGGATAGGGTGAGGAGGTCAAAGGGTTAAGTTTTCGCAGTTGGTGGATAGGAGCAGGAGTCAAAGGGTTAAAGTTTAGAGATGATACAGAAACAGTGTTGTTTGTGTCATGTTTGGATAGGGCATACTGGGCATGGCTCAAGACTGAAGATGCATGTTGTGTATGTTTCAGCCTAGTGGCTACCAACGCCATGAGGTTTCGCATGGCGGCGGGGCCACAGAAAATACTGCTGGAGTTTGGGTTGAGACGAGCACAGGGCCCAGATGGTGGTCTGTCTGCTTCCAGATACTGCTACATGGGCGGTGAGTTGGTAGTATGATGTGGTGATGGGTGGTGGTGTGATTTTGGTATCATCATCATCATCAGGTGCCTTGCTGCATGGTGTTGGCGATTATGGACTTCCATCTGTCTCTATCTGTTGCCTCAAGCATCTCTTCCACCCTCCTTGTCTTCAGCCACTCCGCAAGTCCGTCTAGTATCTTCTCCCTGGGTCTACCCGGTGCTCTCCTTCCCTCCAGCTTACCCGTTGTGACCAGGTGTTCCAATTCCCCTTTCCTCATAAAATGGCCTATGAATGTTGCCTGTCTTTTCCTAATCTTCCTTATGAATGATCTACTTGTGTCTGCCTCCATCAAGACTGTCTCATTTGTTTTCTTTGCTGTCCAAGGAACTCTCAACATCCTTCTTACTAATCTTAGAAACCACATCTCCGCTGCCTCAATCTTGTTCTGGCTTTGCTTGTTGACTGTCCACACCTCACAACCATACAGCAGTATTGGTTCTATATAACATTCAAGAACTCTCTTCCTGATGTTAATTGATAGGCAGTTGTGGTGTAAGAATGCTTTCCATCTTCTTGAATGTTGTTTTTGCTTGGCCGATTCTGCTGGCTATTTCTGATGTGCATCTGCCGTCTGGTGAAATGATCATTCCCAGGTATTTAAACTTATCAACCTGTGTCAAGGTTGTGCTGTTTGCTGTTATTTTGCATGAGGGGATTTCATGTTTTTTACTGATCACCATGACTTCAGTCTTCCTGCTGTTTAGTTCCAACCCCTTACCTTTGCTTTGGTATTCCCCCCCCCCGAAAAAAAGCAACAACAAAAAAGACTGTGCCTAAAATCAGCACATGTTGAGGAAGGTGTAGAATCAGTTTTCACTATTGTCATGATAGATACCGTTATTGCTGTTTTTGATATATGTCTAGTTACATTTCAGCCGAAACGTTTTTCTGCAATTACAGTGACTTTTACCTGGATTTGCTGTAAAAGTCTGTGTATTAGCCCTTTGACTCCTGCACCCTATCCATCAACTGCAAAAACTTAACCCTTTGACTCCTTTACCCTATCACTCCTATCACCCTTCACTCCTGCAACCTTCTTTTTGGTGTTTGTTCGTTTGTGATCTTACGCTTGACAAAGGCCAGTTGGTTGAAAATTTGCGCCTGTCTTGTCTGGTTGTATTAAATACGCGTTCTGATTCTTTTTTCATGGTTTTTTTTTCTGGTTCCTGTTTGCTTGAACGCGGGCAGTCACACTTGTTTTGGATTTACTACTCATTGATTGTTTACTTGGTTGTATGTTTTGTAATGTTGTTTTGTCTCATTTACATATTACTGTTTTTGTTTCATGAAAATGCTAATGAGGAATAGGCTATAATAATGCAAGCTGTCCTGCTGTACAGGCTTTGATGGGACGAGCAATGTACTGGCAGGTAAGATGTTTGGGATCCCTGTCAGTGGTACACATGCCCACGCCTTTGTCACTTCTTACCAAAACCTGCAGGAGATCAAGTGTCGAGTGAGTATATCCTTTCTCTCTACTCACCTAATAATCATGATGTCCTGTGGGTATCTGTAATTACCTGGTAATTATTTGTCCTGTGGGTATCTGAGTTATCTTCAAGTACCTGGTAATTATGTGTCCAGTGGATATCTGAGTTATCTTTCATTACCTGGTAATCATGTAACCAGTGAATATTTGAGTTCTCTTTAATTACCTGGTAATTATGTGTCCAGTGGGTATATTTGAATTATCTTTACCTTGTAATCATGTGTCTAGGGTATATTTGAGTTCAATTTAATTACCTGGTAAATATGAATCTTGTGGGTATTTCAGTCGTCTTTGATTACCTGATAATCAAGTGTGGTTTATCTAAATCCTCTTAATTATTTGGTGATCAGCTTCCAGTCATCTTTTAACTACCTGGTAATCAGATGTCGAGTAAAAAGCAGATGCTGTGATGCAGTGGTCAGCGAAGTGACTATGACTGGAAGGTTGTGGGTTCAAATCCCATCAGGCCTTCAAAGTATGGTGGGATTTTTCATCCCCCAATCTGCCTCTTAGGCAGAAATTGAATGTGCTATGTGCTCATTAGGAAGACTGGAACCTTAGTTGATTGTCATTCATCTTCACAAATGCGGCAGTGAGGGTTTTGCTCAAATCTCTTGACCAGCATGGCAGCTGTCTGTATCTCTCAGTCCTGCTTGATACATGGATATATTATGATAGCATGCGTAGTTTACAGCCCTGTCATTCTGTCTCAATCCAGAGTGGAACTCTGTAGCATCATGATTATTATCCCCCTTGTCATACCATTGTGAAAGATCATCCCAGAAACTGTGGCCATTGGAGTGTCAAGTCGCTGGCGACAGCAAGGTAAAGTATTACTGAAAAATTTGTGTTTTCCTTTCTTGTCCCTCCAACACATAGTGTACAGTTTTCCCTTCTTGTCCCTCCACACACACCTCTACACAACTTTGACACAGTATAGCATACTGCACATAAGGGTTGTTAAAGTAGAGACCCTACTGCTGATTAGAAAATTGCCTTTCAGGACACACTCTAATTTAGGTAGAGGCTCTGTTTGTAAAGCTCATCAACAAAAGGGGTTTCTGTTTGTCTTCCCACATAGATACATGCACCAGCTCACCCTCACACCCATACACACGTACGCATGCACACACACGTACATGCATGCGCGGCCCACACAAACACAACACTACACTAAACAAAACACGCCGCACCGCACACACACACACACACACACACACTCACACAATGCACACACAACACAACAACACATACACACATCACACACACACACAATTCTACACACACACACACATGTCTACACACACACACACACACACACACACACACACACACACACACACACACACACACACACACACACACAGCACACACACACACACACACACATCACACACAACAACACACACACACACACACACACACACACACACACACACACACACACACCACATATTCTTCACTCATATACCAACATTTATGAATACAGCACATAATTGTTCCATGCCAGTATATACCTTTGTGTCCATGAAAAATAAAAGACAATTAACATCACATTTCTTTTTGGTCAGTGGAAAGGGGAGACTAAAAAGGACAGAACATAATCAAATGTGAAACAGGTGTTACTGTGTCTCTGTCAAGTGATACAGCGGTACAAAATCAGTTACTGGAGAATAGTTTTTTTTCCCTGTTTGAATTTTAATGCCACACTAATGGCCACAGAAGTTGGATTATTTTGCATGTGTTTTGGTGATGATGACAGGGACTGACAGTCATGATGCTTATGAAGTTCCATCTCTGATTGAGACTTAGATACAGGGCTGTACTCTAAGCTTTCTGTCATATAATACATCCTGGCGTCAACCAGGCCTGAGAGATACAGACACCTGTAGTGTTGGTTAGGAGATTTGAGCGGTGCCCTCGTGACATGTCTGTGGGGTTTGTGTATGAATACAGTGAAAAAGCAATTGTGTTGAAGGACAAGAAGTAAAACCTGTACACATGATGAGGACAAGAGTGAAAACTGTACACACCATACTGCATACACATCTACATGCACAGTCAAGCACAGGCGCACACACATCTTGTCAACTACACGCACCGAAGCGCACACACACACACACCACACACACACTCACACACACACACCACACACACACACACACACACACACACACACACACACACACACACACACACACACACACACACACACACAAACACAGATAAAGATGCAGTACATTGGATCTAGAAGAGCCACAAATATTGATATATGAATTTTTGAGTACAGTACATGGTCTGTTGAACAAAGTTGCTGAAAACACAGCTTAAAAGCTCAAAGTTTGAGCAACACTCTTTGTCAGTTGAAAAGTAGGTTGGCAAGAGTTGTGTCCCTTATATAGGGGGGGGGGTGCAAAAGTAGGTATACAGTAATTATCAAAATCATTATTATAATGCTTAATTCCGCTCTCGATTAGAGGAGTGTGTGAATACCGACGGCAAGCAGTTTGAGTATCTGAGGGATTAAGGCTGTGCTGTTATTAATGTATATGCAATATTCATTTGTTTGTATAATAATGCATGAGTATTGTACGTGTTGTCTTTTTTCATAACTGTATACCTACTTTGCACACACACACACACACACACACACGCACGCACGCACGCACACGCACACACAACACACACACACACACACACACACACAACACACACACACACCTGTATAACCATGTGTGCTTATAATCTAGCAGTCAAGAAACCAGTCCATTTGATCGAAATTATTTGCTTGAGTTTGATCGAGCGCTGCATGCAGATAGGTTGTGTAGGACCCAAGCTGTGCCTGGGACCTTGTTGTGGATATGTTAACACTTTGACTCCCTGTCCCATCTACCAGCTTCCTCCATTAGTGGCCATGGTAGTGTCCCTTTGTTCCTTCACCCAGTCTGTGAGGAGTGAAAGGGTTAAGTTTTTGCAGCCAATGGATTGGGTGAGTAGTCGAAGGGTTAAGTAAATCCATAACCAGTGTATTAAGTCCATACTAATCTGTGACTCTGTGTGTGTGTGTGTGTGTGTGTGTGTGTGTGTGTGTGTGTGTGTGTGTTGTGCATGATGTGTCTTTATATCTCTGCATGTGTAAATGTTTTTATATATTATACATGTGCATACGGTGTATAGTGTGTGTGTGGTGTGTGTGTGTGTGTGTGTGTGTGTGTGTGTGTGTGTGTGTGTTGCAGTCACTGAAGTCCAAAGATGGAACACGCCAGGTGGACTTTGTGGACCTGTGTTTACAGTGGCAGTCTAAGCTGTCCAGCCTGATGTGTAAGTTGTCTGGTTTGTCAGGAATTTTCTCTTTTATTTTGTGTGTCTTTTGTTTTGTTTTGCTTCTGTTTGTTTGTCTATACAGATCTTTGAAACATTAAATTGAAACCACCAGAATGAAGGAAACATTGAAGTGGGCAGCAAACAAGAAACAAGCCAGTTTTTAATGTTGCAGCTGGGATTGAACTCAAGACATTAATAAGATCTTGAGTCCACAGCTCTGTGAAAAGAACCAACCAGTTCTTATGTTTGAAATGGGTCAGCATTCGCAGATTTACGTCATTCATGTATAACAATATCAACACTTTTGTGGGTCCACAAACACAGTTCTGGCAGTAATGGAGTGATGCATTCTTGCCTCGGTTGATAATTTCATCTACCATGACACACTGTCCAGGACTGCCCTTCAGATATTGTGGACTGGACCAGATCTGCATTCCTGGTCTGCTTGGTGTGGCATACCTGAGAATGATAAGAAATTGAGTCAGAGAGGTCAAAGCCCCATTTGAAGGGATGTGAACATATTGGAAAGAACATTCATCATCATCATCATCGTCGTCGTTGTCGTCATCGTCCTCATCATCATCATCATCATCATCATCATGTGCCTTGCTGCATGGCAAAATGTGAACAGTTGCAAACAACATTAGCAATACAAAAAATATGAAATATGAAATTCTCTGGAATTACGGTCAGTGTAAATTAATATACACATACATTCACAGTATATAGGTGCACATATATACATGTATATATAAAAGCAAATCTATAGTATATATATACACACACATAAGCATGCATACATTTATAACCATCAACTTGAAATACTGCATATTAGATAGATGGAGGTTCCTATCTGCTACAGTGTCCCATCAGTACCCCCACTGATCATGCTGTTTACAGAATTAGATAATAACAGGTGAATGACACTGTCATGGACTGTTGCAGGTTTTCTTGCGGACCAGGTGAGCGAAGGGGAGCTGGCAGCCTTCATTGCCTACGCCCAAGCCTTTCCCGACAACCTGCTGGCCCTTATAGACACCTATGATGTGGTCAGGTAAACTGTCACCTGCCTGTGTATAGCAAGCATTTTTTTCTTTTAAGTGTGTTTGATGATGTATTCTTCTTTCAGTGTGATTGATGGTGGTGGTTTTTAGAAAAAAAATTCATGTATGCGCAGACACAGATACAACCAATCAGCCAGTCAAATCATTCTCAGATACCAAATCTGAATAAGTGGAGAAATTGATAAATAAAGTGAGCAAGTCTGGCATATAAGACAAACGCATCATTGCCCATTGCCTGCATTTGTGATCTCCTCACTCGTTATACTTATAGACAGCTTTGATAAACACAGCATATTCTGTAGGTTCTTCATGTAAGGAACTTTCAGCCAACGTTCATTCTTTTTCTTTGTACCACAGTAGTGGAATGCCTTTCCCTCAGATATTCGTTGTTTGCAAACTTTTCCTCTTTTTGAGAGTTCTTAATACTTATATCTTTCCGAACAATACTGTTAATAGTATTAGTAGTGCTGCTGTCTGTATTGTATGATTAGTTGTGCTAAATAATGCTGTTTGTGTATGTTTCATGAATTTTTGTTGTTGTAAGCCTGTGACAGTGTATGTGCATTTTTCAACATAAGGCCCTGTGTTGATCCTTGTCTGTTTACATCTGTGCATACATACTTTCTGTATCACAGTATGTCTATCTGTGTGTCCTTGTATACATATTTGTTCATATAGAAATATTTTTCTTGTGTCATACCTGAACAGTAATTTCCTGTTCTTTGTCATATTATGTTTATATCATTGATTTATCCAAGTCTAAGGTGCTTAGGAGCTTACATCCCAGGATGTTTTCTTTATAGATCTTTCAGTATATGATTATCGTTATTGATATGATACGTTTCATAAATGCACAGTTTTTGTTTTATCACATGTTTCCTGTTTGCAGCAAAAGTGTTTGAATTGTCTTCATGAATCATGCTTTATGGCTAAAAACAGATGTGTTTGTAATTCACATCCCTTCATAAGGGGCTGTCACCTAAATGAATCGGTCATCTGATTATGAGCTTGCTACATATGCACTTACTGACCAGTCCACATTTTCAGACTTGTTTTGTTTTTGGCAGGAGTGGTCTGCCCAATTTCTGCACGGTTGCCATGGCACTGAATGAGCTGGGTTACCGGCCGCGGGGCATTCGATTGGACAGTGGTGACCTTGCTTACCTCTCCTCTGTTGTACGGACCACCTTCTGCAAACTGGCTGACGAGTGAGTGTGTATGTGTGTGTGTGTTGGGGGGGGGGGGGGGGGTGCGTATGTGTGTGCATGAGCGTGCATGCCTGCATGAGTGAGCATGTGTGCATGCATATGTGTGTGTTGTATGTGTAGAGTGGTATGTGGGGTGTTGTTTGTGGAATGTGTGTGTGTATGTGTGTGTGTGTGTGTGTGAGAGTGAGTAAGTGAGTGAGTTTGTGTTCGTATGTATTGTAGTGTTTTGTGTGTGTTTTTCGTGCGTGTTTGTGTGTGTATGTGTACAGTGTTTGTGAGTGTGTTTGTTTAGTGATGTGTGTGTAGTGGTGTGTCTGTGTGTAGTGGTGTGTTTGTATGCAGAGGTGTGTTTGTGTGTAGTGGTGTTGTGTGGTCAGCAATGAGTTAACGTTGAGAAATGCTGTATCTTCTTGTCATTGCCGTCATTGTCATCACATGTGGAGAGAAACGCTGTGTGATGTAAGAACATCAACACAGAACACTGGTCACTTGTCTATGTCTGCCTGACGTGTGTGTGTGTGTGTGTGTTTGCAGGTACAAATTACCATGGTTTGCAACGCTGACCATCGTAGCCAGCAACGACATTAATGAGGATACTATACATTCCTTAAACACACAGGTAAATGACCATTGTGTCCCCTAATGATTTTCCTTATTTTCTTTTTATGTTTATTTTTTTGCAGCTTCATTTTCCACTCGTCTTCTGTGCTTGTTTTTGCTCATCAGCATGCCACCGAGTCCAAGTTAAATTCAGTCAAACCAATAACAATAATGATAATAATAATAAAAACAATAACAACAATAATAATGATAATAATATATATAAATGTAAATATTGTAATGATAATAATGATATTAATAATGATAATGATAATAATAATAATGATACACAGGACATTAGCTACAAAGCCGCGCGCTAACAACAGTAATTGTTACTGTTCTAATACACTATGTGCAGGAGATGAGCAACAAACTCCATGCTAACAACTGTAATTGTTCTTTGAAGAATGACAGCTGATACCCAACTTGTTCATGATTCATAGGAAACAAAATTATTCATTCGGGAGTCAGTAGTTTGTTGGAGTGGTGACGTTTTGGTTTCGATGAAGACCTGAATATGTCTAAGTTACTGGAAAAGTTGAGATCTATAATACCACACTCAAGCGCACATAGGATTGCCTGAATGCTCCCCTTCATGGGGATGCCGGGGGTTCTGTCAGTATGAATAGTATCCCCACCTTCTGTGCTTGAAATTTCCTCTTTTCTGTCACTCTCTTTGTTTCTGCCTTGTTCCTTTGCTTTCTGTCATTTCTTTCTATCAATTTCTGCCTTGCTGGTCCATTCACCTGTATGAGTTTGATAAAGTCGTAAGTACTTTTCACTTAGGATTGATAATTGGGTACATGTATTAACCCCTTAACTGCTCAGTATAATAGCACTTTCGAATAACTGCTTGCCAGGGTAAAATTTAGCTTTTTAGGGTAGGTTCAATAAAATGGTTACTGCTTATTTATTTCTTGACAGATCTCTCAGATTTTTTGCATGTTTTGTTGTTATGCATTGGTCTACAATGTCCTGTCAAAATAACTTGATTATGTTGATAATTAGTATAGCAGAAACTGACATAACTACAAAAAATTACCAAAAAATAACAGCTTTCGAGTATACACAAATACACTGTGCCACACAAAATGAGTCAGAACATTGGAAAAGTGGTTTTACTATTTATTCAACATCAGCACTAACACATGACAGTCATATAAATCCCAAGGAATGTTGCTCTTGATCATAATCTGCTCATAATTGGGAGTACTATTTTTTAGGAAAAAAGGGGCATAATCATGCTTTTTGCAGTATGTTCACTAACATGTACATTACTCATCCACTTATTGAGTTATTTGTTAGATTTTTTGTGGACTTCTTCCTTATACCCTTGTTTACAATTTCACATCATTCTAATTTGATTTTGTTGGTAATGATGATGGTTCACACTAATAACATGTGATAAATCAGTTTTTGTTTTGTTTTCAATTTGAGAGTTTTAGAACAATTCAGCACATAAAAGCCCACTGAACAAAGCAAAATACCTTTTGGTGTTTGCTCAGCAATATTACAAACACCTGGGATTCAAACTGATGTCAATAAATGTCCTCTGTGTAACAATCTGTATGTTACTGGGGGTACCCCAATTCTACTGGAAAGGGGCATAATTTTACTATTTGGGGTAGGTTCAGTACCGCAATCACTGCTTATTCATTTGTTGACATATGACTTAGATTTTATGGCTTCTCTTTCATTTTACCCCAAGTTATAATGCTATATAACAATAGTGTAATTTTGTTAGCCATTGGCAAGATGGCCAGGGATATAACGGATGGTGGTTTTACAGAAAATAAAAGTTTCTAAAAACATACACATGTTACAACACATAAAACCTGTAAAACACTGACAAAAACTTCTGTTAGTGTTTACTCAACATCACTGTAAGTACACAGTATGGTCCAAATTGTTATAGTATAATATTATACATATTGGTAAATGTTCAAAATGACAACTATGGGAAAAAAAAGTCTGAAGAAAAAAATAAACAATTGTCTGTTCAAAAAGAAAGACCCTCCCCCCACATACACACACACTTGGTATCCATTTGTTATCACATAAAACACTGTGGGAACTGTGTTAGTGTTTCTGAACATATTGTACTCACATTACTGCCATACTGTTCTATAGGAATCCAGCACTTGCGCTTGGACATAATCCTCAGGTTGTCTACATTCGTTACTTCATAACTTTGGGGGATGGTGTTCATTTTTTTGTCTGTCCAAATTGTGGTTCAAAGAAACACACAAGGGGATTCATTCTATACTCCACTTGGTCTTCTTTCACTGATGGCACTCAGTCTTGTCACAGCGTTCACAAAACGGTGAACACACACACAGGTGAGGAAAAAAAAATGCACTGTAGAATGGAAAACTAAGAACACAAAAACAAAAGCACAAAAAAGCAGAAGAAAATGAAATATATATAACTGAGGGGAAAAAAAAAACTAACACAGAACACCCTACTGCCAATACACAAACTTGGTGTGGTAGTCCTTGAAACATTGGCCTAAGCACAATCCAGGCTTGGATGGGCAGGAGGGGCAGTAGTAGCGGGATTCCTTCCGCACTTTTATTTTCTTCGTGCAGACCCGACACGGCTTGGTGGGGTTAGACTTGTTTGGTGTCGGTGGCAGTGGAAATAAAAAGTGGTGTGCACCCACCCTCACCTCGTCATCTGTTTTTCCCTCTTCCACAGCTGGCACCTGATCTGGCCAAATCCAAGAGGTGATGACACTCTCCAAAAAACTTAGGAAAGTGTTACAGGAGTCATCACCTCTTGACTTTTGCAAGATGAATGCATTGCAGGCTGCAACCTGCAGAAAATGGAAAAAACAGTTTTTTTGTCCATTTCATCGACTTACGTGAGCAGTCATATGGGTGAAGCAGCTGATCTTGTTTGTCAACTCCACCCATATTCCTGTTGTAATTCGATGAAACAGACGGACGCATGTTGACACCCCGTCGTCCCCGGTGTGGAATGGGTGCCTCAGTGTGGCCATGCACAGAGGACAGCAGGTGCACCACTTTTGTGCTGTGGTACTTTGTGGCGACGATCTTGTTGTCACCACAAAGAGCAGCTGATGATCCGGGGTCCAGCTTCACTCCACGTAGCTCCTCTGGAATACCCCGGTTCTCCCGGACGGTGCCGCAGGCCAAGGTGTTCCTTTCCAGGAGGTAGAGGTACAGCCGCAGACTACTGTACCAGTTGTCCGTGTAGACATGGTAGCCCTTTTCCAGGAGAGGGGCTACCAAGTACAGCACCATCTTCTCGCTGGCCGAGAGAGTTGGGTTGTCTGCATTTACGGACTCTAGGACAGGCTGCACCTCATTGACGGGGTCCTCCTTTCCAGCATACACCTTGAAGCGGTAGCAGTAGCCACCACTTCCCTTGACACCGCCGTCAGACTCACAGCACAGGTATATTTTGATGCCAAACCGGGCACGTTTCAACGGTATGTATTGACGAAATATCAGTCTACCCTTCCAAAGAAGTAGACTTTCATCAACACATACCGCTTGCCGGGGCTCATACACCTCCTGGAACCTCTCATGCAGATGATCCAGAATAGGACGGATCTTGTAGAGCCGGTCGTACGCTGGATCACCTGGCACTGGCATGGCTGCATTGTTGTTGAAGTGCAGAAACTGAAGAAGAATCTGAAATACAGAGTAAACTTTCAAGATAAGTAAGCAGACCCACAACTGGGCACACACACACACACACACACACACACACACACACACACACACACACACACACACACACACACACACACACACACACACACACAGCCTACACACACACACACACACACACATACACACACACACACACACAGCCTACACACACACAGCCTACACACACACCCACTACACAAGCACACACTGACAGTATCACACACACTTGAATATATAAAAACACCACACTGGTATAAAAAAGTGCTTTTGTCTTTTACAAAATGAATAAACTTGCATGGAAAACTTACACACAGAAAATAAATAATGCTTATGCACACACGCGCGCGCGCCACACACACACACACACACACACACACACACACACACACACACACACACACACACACACACACACACACACACATACACACACACACACATTCACACAAGCACACACTGACAGTATCACACACACATGAATATAAAAACACCACACTGGTGTACCAAAAAAGTGCTTTTGTGTTTTACAAAATCAGCAAACTTGTATGGAAAACTTGCAAACAGAAATAAATAATGCGTATGTACACATGTGCACTCACACACACACACACGCACATGCACACACACACACACACACACACACACACACACACACGCACACACACACACAGCCTACACATACACACACACACACACACACACACACACACATTTACACAAGCACACACTGACAGTATCACACACACTTGAATATATAAAACACACACACACACACACACACACACACACACACACACACACACACACACACACACACACACACACACACACAAAATGAATAGTGGAGGGATGAAGAATCAAGTAGTGAAAAAAGAAAAGAAAAAAAAATAGAGCTACTTGCCTGGAACCGGTTTCTTGTCATGATGGAGCTGAAGACTGGAATTCTGTACAGCACCTTCTTAGACCAGTACAGTTCAATTGAAGGTAGCCGCACAATGCCCATCAGCAGAACCAGGCCCAGAAACTTCCTCATTTCTGCACAGTCGACTTTCTCCCACTTGTTGGCCCTGGAAAACTGTGGAAGATTGGGGTGTGCCTCGAGAAACTGGTCAGCATACAGGTTTGTCTGAATGACGAGATGGTTGACTAGGTCAGAAAAAAATAATTCCAAATAGTCAACCGGCCTAAAATTAGCACAGCTGACCTTCAACCCCGGATTTCCAGTGAAAACTACACCAGGGTTGGGGTGCTGTGCATCAGCTTCTCGCCATTCTCTCACTAGCTGTTGCTGACCACGCCTCACGCCACGCCCCCTGCCGCTTCCACGGGGCCCTCGCCGTCGTCCAGACCCCCTACCACGTCCACGACCCCGTCCCCTCCTGACAGGAGGGGGTGCAGTGCTTGTTGATGGTAGAGGATCCCCCATTTCCTCTTCTTCACCCTCGCTAGCACTGGTTTCCCCACTGCTTTCACTGGGAGCGAACGAAGGATCCACGTCATCACCAGCACCTATCTCCGATAAAAGTGGATGGTGCTGGTTCCCATCCGTCTCCTCCTCATCACTGATGTCAGGATCCGATCCTCCCATGTCTTCTTCTCCACTGTCTTGATCGTTGAATATCTCGTCCAACACATCAAGCGCAGTGTACCGCTTGAAAACAGGTCGAGCCGACGACGTACTAGGTCTCGCTGCCATCTTGAATTCGCTAATCACTGTAACCTCTCAACTCGCGATTTGCATATCCTGTGGTCAGTTACTGGTGACGTGAAGGATATGGGGCTCTTCGCTGATATCAGCAACAGAGTTGGAAACATTTTGCGCAGTCATTTCTTGTGTAGATTTGCTCGCTTTCCGTGACGAGTTTACTACGAGTGGCACTCGTATACGGGCGTGGTGAATTTCGATTTTACTACGAGCGTTACTCGTACCAAGCAGAGAAGAGGTTAAATGCATTTTAGACACTAGGGAAATGAGGTGTGTTGAAGCAATATTAGGTAATTAAGGCCTGTTTTTATGTATATTTTAGTGTTCTTAGGTATGTTTGAATATGTATTTAGGTATGATTTTTAAATCTCCTGTGAGATAAATTGGATGGAGTGGTCAGTGCCAGGGGCATCTCCTTAGATTATGTGTGCGATTGCATTGATATGTGTACTGAATTTTCTTTTCCACTTTTTCCCTGTTGAAGTATTGTGTATGTTTTGAAACAGTTATAGTCTGGATATGGCTGTACGCAGTTGGCCAGGCTTTAAACAAAAAACAGTAACCTGAATGTAATAAATCCCTGTTGAGCAGTCACCAAATACTCCTATGTCATCAGGGTGACAGGACATATTTTACCTTTGATACTCAGTCAACAAGCAAAGCACAACAAGATTGAGGCAGCCGAGATGTGGTTTCTAAGAAGAATGTTGAGAGTTCCATGGACAGCAAAGAAAACAAACGAGACAGTCTTGATGGAGGCAGACACAAGAAGATCATTCTTAACCCTTTGACTCCTGCAGCCTGCCCAACAGCATCCTTCTTTGTCAACCATGCTGGAAGAGCAAAAACTTAACCCTTTGACTCCCTCACCCTATCCACCAGCTTCCTGCAGGAAGCTGGTGGATAGGGTGAGGGAGTCAAAGGGTTAAGTTTTTGCAGTTGGTAGATAGGGTGCAGGTGGCAAAGGGATAAGGAAGATTAAGAAAAGACAGGCAACATTTATAGGTCATTTTATGAGGAAAGGGGAATTACAACAGGAAAGCTGGAGGGAGAGAGCACCAGGTAGACCCAGCGAGAAAATATTGGACGGACTTGCAGAGTGACTGAGGACAGAGTGGGTGGAAGATGTGCTTGCAGCAACAAGGGATAGATGCATATGGAGGGCCATGATGGCCAAAGCCATGTGGTAGGGCACTTGATGATGATGATGATGATACTGTATTATTTCAGGGTCATCACATTGACAGTTTTGGCATTGGAACACACCTGGTCACCTGTCAGAAGCAGCCAGCCTTGGGCTGTGTCTTCAAGGTATGGCCACTTCATGTGTTGGAGGTTGGCTTGTATATATGACTGTCCTTGTCTCTGGGGTGCTTTCTTTCTTTGTGTCTCATGGCTCGTACGTGTTTGTGTTCCTTGCTCGCTTGATAGCTGGCTAACTTGCTTGTTTGCTTGCTCTACTGTCGATATGTGGTGTGTCTGCCTGTCTTTGTCAGTTAGCAGCAGTTTCTTAGCTGTGTTTGGACATCTGTTACAGGGATGTGTGTGTGTGTGTATGATGGCGGTGACTTGTTATTAAGAATGAGAAATAAGTGGCATTTTTCAGGCAGGCAAAAGATCCATGTTATAGCTGCGTGAAGTCATCTTCAGAAAATGCAGTCAGCTTGTTGTGTAGAAAAAGATAACAAAGAACACAAATGAATTCAGTTCATTTAAAGCATTAAGCATAACTCTATACCAAAGAACTAAAACAAACTCAGTTTATTGAAGTGCTAAGCATAACATAGAGAAAGTCAAGTCGACTTGCAGTGCACAAAATGTGATAAGGGATTATTAGGAATTTTGGTTTCCATTTTTTTATTTCGTTTAATATCATCAAAAGAAATATTGATCTATGGGTTGGTTTATGAACACTAGGGCCACACAGTTAAGTCTTTCCCACTTAAAGGATGCGTTATTAAAAGTGTTAACATTCTTGACCAACATAGCAGGTTTTTGTAACTTTCAGGCCTGGTTGACGTCAGAATTTATTATGAAAGTAAGCACAAGTGTCTGGTTGGTGCCAGTATAGTATATGGTATAAAAGTAAACATAGATTACAGACTTGTCACTTTCTCCTTCTGAAATGGAACTCTATAGCATCATCACTGTCATCTCTTTTCTCGTCATCATAGCGTGTGAAAAACTCCCAGATTCTGTGGCCCTTCGTGCCCTGCTGTGATGGTGACCTCAGTTTTGGTGGGTTTGGAGGTGAGTTGCAGAATCAGAATGAGCGGTTTGGTGGGTAGTGACACAGGAGCAGTGCAGAGAATGGGTCAAAAAAGAGAAAGGCATGAGAGAGGAGAGAGAGAGAGAGAGAAGAATGTTAATGTGACTTGGCCTTTGTGTTTGTCCTCTGTGTTCAGTGGTGTCATTTGTGGGTATTCATAAGGAAGTTCTCATTTAACAGGGAGTCATACTAATTCGTACATTTCTTGAGTGTACATATGTTCCAGTACATTTTGCTGTGTACATACATTTCTTCAGTGTACATATGTTCTGATACATTTTGCTGTGTACATACATTTCTTCAGTGTACATATGTTCCTTAGGTTTTGTCTGTGTATGTCTGTTCCTGTACATTTTGCTGTGTACTCTTTCATGGTCAGCGATGTAAGTGTCACAATCTATGAACAGATAATGATATATGTTCCACATTTGATACAAACATGGTCAGTGTTTCACAAAAAATATGTATGATGTGAACACAGGATTTCCTCACAATTTCTTCAGTCCAGTTCAAAATCAGAAATAGAATCAGTGGTTGTATAGCCCTGGCTTCTCACGGGTATATCAAGTTCTTCACATACCCTGCTTTTTACTGTCCATGTTCATGGCCTTCACAACACGAAGCATTATTAATAAGCCTGTAATTTTTTTTCTTCCTTTTTTTTTTTCTAATAGCAGGCAGCCTGGGGAAACTCTGGAGTCTGCTTTCCAGTGAGTTGTACTCTGATCTCTTTTGCTTTTCTAAAGCATTGTACTAATAGTGATTTTATTCTGGAATTCTCACCCAGCCAGCCTCGCCTCTCCCCTACCCCTCTTAATTTTCAATTTTTTTTTTCTCCCTCCCTCCCATCTTTGACAGTGTTGGTACCCTGAATACGTAGGATTTATTTGTGTGTACTGTATGCATGTATGTATTTGTGTGAAAAAAGAAGTAGTCAGAAAGAACATAGTGCATGCGTGAGCGTTATGAAATATGAGACATGTCCAGCTTTTCAGAAAGTTATAAACATTTCGAATGGACACAAGTTGCGTGTTGGGACATTGTGATTGGAAGCAAAGGAACGCCACTAAAAGGATTTTCAGGTCTTTTTTTGTTTTGTATTGTTTTGTTTTTGACAAGCATGAAAAATAAATGTACTGCGATCACCTTAAAAGTCGTGCAACAATGATAACAGACACCAACTGGTTTCAGCTATTGGGTCGTCATTAGACAAAAAGAACACACAGATTGTTTATAGGACGAACATCACACATAGATTTTTGGACAAGTGTTTATCATTTGTGTAATCCAGAGCGTTGCTTCTCTAGCAGTAACCTTGAATTTTGTTTTGAGACCAACTGAAAGACTGGTGTACCCTGGTTTACTTGGTCCTGTAATCAGAAGTCAGCTTGAAGCTATTGAGGTAAGTTCAGCTTGAGCTTACTGAGCAGAGGAGACCCTGCACTACTGCTATGACAGCCTTAGGGTTCAGATTTTACACAGGATACATTAGAGCCAATGAGTTGTGCTTATTCTCCTTAACTTGTACAACTGTGACATAAGGTGTGTGTGGGATTTTTTTCCCTTGATAGAGCTGTGGTTTCCAGATCTGATGTCTTGAGTTCAACCCCAACCCGCAACATTTGAAAAACAAAAAAAGGGCTTATTACCTGTCCATCTTTATGGTTAACCCCTTTGACTCCCACACCCTATCCACCAACAGCAAAAACTTAACCATTTGATTCCCTCACCCTATCCACCAGCTTCCTGTTTTTGTTTTTTTGGTTGAGGATGCTGGTGGACAGGGTGCAGGAGTCAAAGGGTTAATCATTCTGATGGTGTCAGGTTAGTGTTTCATTGGTTTTCTCCCCCCCCCCCCCCCCCCCCCCCCCCCCATTTCAAGACCCTGTCAGTGTTTAGGGGTTTTGTGCAGGGTCAGGAAGTCTGCTACAATATCACTGGCAGACTTAGGTTGAGTGCATGTGGGGGCAGGGTTGGCTCTTTTGTCAGAGCCATGGACTCAGTATCTGCTATCTTCAGTTCCAGTCCCAGCTGGCAACACTAAACACTGGCCTGTTTGCTGCCCATCATATTGTTTCCATCATTCTGATGATGTCAGCTTCATGCTTTCAAAGGTCTGCCCCTCCCCCTTTCCATTCCTCAGTTCAAGACCTTGCCAACGCATAGGGTTTTGCGCAGACTCAGGGAGTCTGCCAGATGATTGCTGGCAGATTTGGGTGAAGCGCATGTGTAATTTTTCTAGTGCGATGAATCCTCAAAGAAATTCCAGACTCCACGCATTATAATGGTATTGCCTGAGTGCAATGAATCCTTCTCAAAGACATTCCAGACTCCACGACATTATAATGGATGAATCCTTCTCGAAGAAATTCCAGACTCCACACATTATAATGGTATTGCCTTAGTGGGATGAATCCTTCTCGAAGAAATTCCAGACTCCACGCATTATAATGGTATTGCTTGAGCGCGATGAATCCTTCTCGAAGAAATTCCAGACTCCACGCATTATAATGGTATTGCTTGAGTGCGATGAATCCCTCCTTACAAGCAGGATTGACCAAGGATTTTGTAAACTGTTCACTTCTGTCTTGCACTAGCAGCACTAGTTCTTGCCCAGAACTGACAATGGCAGGTTTGAGTTTTCAGGGGATGGTGTGGATGTGTGGCAGCTACATGTTTAGGTAATGACCTTTTGACTCCCACACCCTGTCCATCAGTGTCCCGCATTGTCAACCATGCTAGCAAAGGAAAAAATTTAACCCTTTGACTCCAACCCTTTGACTCCCTCACCCTATCCTCCAGCTTCCTGCAGGAAGCGCGCGCACGCGTGCATACACACACGTGCACACACACACACACACACACACACACACTACACACACTTAACAACACTCACACAAATACACACACACGCACACTTACACACACACACACACACACACACACACACACAACACACACACACACACACACACACAACACACACACACACACACACACACCACACACTCACACAAATACACACATACACACACACACACACTTACACACACCACCACACACACACACACACACACACACACACACACACACACACACACACACACACACACACACAACACACACAGCCTCAACTGGCTTCTGCCTAGCATGTACGTTTTCACCAGCACATGGTTTTGCCAGCACGCATGGCTTTATTTAAGGTTGTGGTGTCTATCGGGTCATTGCTGGTAGATTAGGATGGAGTGCATATGGAACTGACTGAATGCAGTGAATTGCTCCTTGAACAAACCCCTGTTGTAAATCCAGTACAGAAACGGTGTCACTGTGAGGAGTTAACTTGTCTGACAAGATTCAGTGTAGTAATGAACACCTTTTTGTTGCTGTCGGGGTTGGTTGGTTGGTTGGTTGGGGGGTTTATTTATGAATGGAGTTTATTTTGTGGTCTGAACACATATCTAGTCAAAAGAGGTAAAGTACTGACTCAGGGCCTGTGCATTGAGAACGTTAACCTTTGCTGATTCAACTGCTGACATACTTATTTTGTGCAGTGAGACTAGTAAAATATATCTTTCCTGGTTCAACTGCTGACATATTTGTTTTGTGCAGTGAGACTAGTAAAATATATCTTTCCTGGTTCAACTGCTGATATATTTGTTTAGTGCAGCGAGAGTAGTAAAATAAATCTTTCCTGGTTCAACTGCTGACATGATATTTTGTTTAATGCATGGCAGTGAGATTAGTAAAATGAATCTTTCCTGTTTCAACTGCTGATATGATATTTTGTTTGTGTAGTGAGACTAGTAAAATGAATCTTTCCTGGTTCTACTGCTGACATATTTGTTTAGTGCAGTGAGAGTAGTAAAATATATCTTTCCTGGTTCTACTGCTGACATATTGTTTAGTGCAGTGAATGGTAAAATATATCTTTCCTGGTTCTACTGCTGACATATTTGTTTAGTGCAGTGAATGGTAAAATATATCTTTCCTGGTTCTACTGCTGACATATTTGTTTAGTGCAGTGAATGTAAATAAATATTTCTGGTTCTATGCTGACTATTGTTTAGTGCAGTGAGTGGTAAAATAAATCTTTCCTGGTTCAACTGCGACATGAATTTTGTTTAGTGCAGTGAGATTAGTAAAATAAATTTTCCTGGTTCAACTGATGATATATTTGTTTAGTGCAGTGAGAGTAGTAAAATAAATCTTTCCTGGCTCAACTGCTGATATATTTTGTCTTTGGCAGTAATAGTGTTAAACTGAATCCTTACTGGTTCAGCTGCTGACATGTGTTTTGTCCTGCATCGTAATAGTGTTAAACTTGACCTGTGCTGGTTCAACTGCTGACATATTCCGTCCTGCGCAGTAAGAGTGTTTAACTTAACCCTCGCAGGACTAACTTCCCATCTGCCTGTTTTTATACCTGACCAGCGCTTGCCTGAGGTTCCAGAGTAGATATTGGTGATCTCAAAGTAAACTGCGCTTTTCCCCTACAAATTATTTCCATGACACTTTGCCTACTTGATGTGAAGACACTGAAATGTAAAACTGTTTAATCCAGATTTTACTCTGCTTTTATTTGGTCAGTGGACAGATCCAGGAGATCCTTGCTGGTGATCCTGTGCTTATTCAGCTTTTTGTACTGTTCTCCACATTCCCCCTTTATTTATGATGTATTATATTTTATTCATATCACAGGTTGATAAATTCAGATACCTGGGAACGATCATTTCATCAGACGGCAGATGCACATCAGAAATAGCCGGCAGAATCGGCCAAGCCAAAACAGCATTCAAGAAGATGACAAGCATTCTTACCAACAAATGTCTGTCAATTAACATCAGGAAGAAAGTTCTTGAATGTTATATAGAACCAATACTGTTGTACGGATGCGAGGCGTGGACAGTCAACAAA
>JAPXFY010000027.1:46528356-46533356 GCA_030674185.1 Monoplex corrugatus
TTCTAAATTCCAAGAGTCAATTCTAGCCGCTGCAGACGTATCAATTCCGAAACTCAAAACTTCTAAATCGAATAATCGATTGGATAATGTTTGGTGGACAGAGGCATGTGAGAAAGCAGTTCAATATAAAAGGGAGAAATTCAAAATCTACATCAAAAGCCGGAAACCTGAAGATCATGTGGAAATGGAAAAAGCTAACATCCAATGTAACAAAATCATTGCTGAAGCAAAGAAAGATTATTGGGCATCATTCTGCAAAAAAGAAATTTCAGATTTCAAAGATTTCCATAAAGTTTGGACGAAAATGAATCAAATGAAGAATGGAACCAACTTACCTAGGTGTCCGATAATGATAGAAACATGTAACACATTTCCTTCAGACATGGACAAAGCAGAAACCTTTGTGGACTTATTTGCTAAAAACAGTAAAGTTGAAGGTTTATCTCCAGACTGCAAACATCACAGAGAAATGGAAGATAACAACTCAATCTACACTGATCCAATACCTCAGAATGATCTCTGGTTTAATTCTCAAATCACCTTAGAAGAGCTAAAAAACACAATACTGTTTCTACACAACAAAACGAGTTCGGTAGGTGTTGATGCAGTTTCGACTGAAATGATTAAACATCTCCCTGAAAACTATCTTATTTTCCTACACAAAATTTTGCAGAAATGCTGGGTTAGCGGAACTGTACCACAAATCTGGCAAAAGTCTATAGTTATACTGATATTAAAAGCAGGAAAATCGAAAACTGATAAAAACAGTTACAGACCCATTGCTTTGACGTCCCACACGAGCAAACTAATGGAAAGATTGATCTTAAACAGACTTTTACACTACTGTGATAAAAATAACGTT
The DNA here is from genome assembly GCA_030674185.1 of Monoplex corrugatus. NCBI lineage: Eukaryota > Metazoa > Mollusca > Gastropoda > Littorinimorpha > Ranellidae > Monoplex > Monoplex corrugatus. The sequence continues at coordinate 46,529,219 of JAPXFY010000027.1, forward strand.
ATTCCGGTAAACCAGGCGGGTTTTAGAAAAGGGAGATCCGCAGTTGAACACCTGGTTAAACTTACGACTCAGATCAAACAACAATTTGCCCGCAGAAAAAGTGTTTTAGCTGCTTTCTTTGATGTAAAAAAAGCTTACGATCAAGTTTGGCATAAACGTTTATTGTTCAAGCTAAAATCTGTTGGTTTATCTGACAATATGTACAATTACATTAAATCTTTTTTAGCTAATAGAACAATACAGGCTAGAGTGGGAGCTAGTTATTCTACTTCACGGCGCCTCGACATGGGGATTCCACAAGGTTCAGTGATAGCACCTATTTTATTTAATATCCTTATACAGGATCTTCCTAAAGCTTTTTCAAATCGTGTTGTTTTAGTACAGTATGCTGATGATATATGCACTTGGATGAATATCACTTTAAAAAAGACAACTCCACAGAGAACATGGAATTACATCAGGAAATTGTATCAAATTGATCTTGATAATCTTGGAAACTATATGTTAGAAAGTGGTCTGTCGTTGTCGGCGGAAAAAATTAACATGTTGCTGTTTGATCCTGGTGGTAACTCAAATAACTTGCCTACTTTCAAATTGCTTGGTGAAGTGTTAAATTACAAACAGGTCGTAAAATTTCTGGGAGTTTACATCACTTCGAAATTAAGCTGGAATGTTCATTTTGATTATATTTTAACAAAAGCACGAAAAACCTTAAATTTTCTAAAGATAATAAGCAAATTACCCTGGGGAATGGATACAAATATACTGATTCATCTGTCAACAGCGCTGGTCAGGTCTAAATTATCCTACGCGCAAGAAGTTTTTTTCAATGCACCTAAATATTTACTAAAAAAGATTCAGAACTTGGACTGCAAAAGTCTTAAAATTGCACTAGGTGTTCCAACTCATGCTTCTACTCTGGAAACATACAAAGTTGCTGGAATTCTACCTCTAAACAACCATCGTGAGCTAGCTACAGCAAAGTTTGCAATTAGAACTATTTCACAAGCGAATAATTTTGTGAGCAAAGAAATTAAAATCAGGTCTGATATTGACTTTCCAAAACGAGCAAAAAACATTTCATCACAAATTACAACCGCAACTTACATATCTGACCTGATCAAACAATCCAGCATAACTATGGATGAAATAGCCGAAAAACCAACGTTAACGCCTATCCCTACATGGGAAATGCTAAAGGCCATGTTTGATCTCGATTATGCAGACGTTAAAAAAGATGATAATGTCAACATTACGCTATCCACAGCTTGTGAACACATCGATGAAAAGTACTGTACCCACCTCCACATTTCTACTGATGGGTCAGTCTTAGCAAATCAGAGCGCTGGAGCAGCGTTTTATGTTCCAAAATTTAACATTAAAAAGTCTTTTTTCATTGGGGCAAATGTATCTATATATACAGCAGAATTGGTCGCTGTTGTTCAGGCATTGCATTATTTAATAAGCCTTCGGCCTGTGCCTTTCAAAGTAGTTCTGTTCGTTGATTCAAAATCTGTATTATATGCCTTACAGTCTTTTGATACAGACACAAGACCTGATTTAATAATTGAGGCAAATCATCTAATACACTGTTTAAAGATAAATGGCTCGGAAATCAGTTTATGCTGGGTGCCTTCTCATGTTGGTCTTCACGGCAACAACGTAGTTGACAGAGCAGCTAAATCCGGTGCACTCCATTTTGAAAATTCCATAGAATTACATGTTAACACCTCGGTAAAAGAAGCTTACAACTCGCTAGAATTAGCATCATGGATTCGATTTCATGAACATTTAACCCTTTCGCATTCGCACTGCTAGATGTAAAGCTAGCTCCTAGTATTCACATTTTTCTGACATTTTTTCATCCGAGTACAGTCATGCTGATAAACATACTGCCATTCACTTGTTTGAAAGTACAGAAGAAAGATTTTTTGCACACATATACACAAGTGTCCATAGTTTGATTTGCATGTGGTTTTGAGTGTCCTGGGTCTAGTGTGCGTGTCCCTGTCACCAAAGATGTCACAGACAGAGGTATTTTTATGGTGACAATACAATGGTTAGCATACAAACAAGCTCTATTGTCTAAAAACAACATTTGTTAGTTGTACACACAACATCTGTCCTACCCGATGCTGTCTCTGCTCCTCCAGTATAGTATCCAATACACAGGCACAACACAAATGTCAGAAAAGAATTGTCACGATGTCACCAAAATGAACATAAACAGAAAGAAACAGAAATGTTTTCCAAAGATATTTGGTACATGTTCGTCTACAGATTTCATTCCCTATACACTATTTACACATATGTGCCTTTACAGCAACTTTGCAGCTACTGTAATGATGGTGAGATGTTGTTGTCATCGTCACTGTGATTGTCACCGTCATTGTCAGTGGCAGTGTCACCAGTGGTGTCACAAGCGCTGGTTGTAGCCTGTGTCGTGGTGTTTAGCGCATGATAGTCCCGGAAACAGTCCCGGACAGAAAGTTGACCAGTAGCACCATAGACGGGACTGATGTTTTAGCCCCATCATGATGAGAATAGACAGGTATGCCCTGATTTCATCAGCTGTAGTCTCTTTCCAAAGTGGGTCAGGTTGCCCCTTTGCCGCATCTTCTGACCAGCGTAGTTGTTGGTCTCTTCAGCAGCACTGACAAAAAATTCTAGTGGCAGAAACAAACAAAAAATAGTCTACTGGTTTCGCATCAGCGGGCAGCAAATGTTTAGGCCCAACAACTTGTGAAAATTCCCTGACTTCACAGCCACGTGTCACCGGTCGCCATGCCTGCACCAGTGCAGCCAGCGGTACATCGTCGTCTATGTCACTGTCATTTCCATCTTCACCATCACCACCTACTTCAACATCTGACTCTACATCTTCCTTTTCTTCTTCATCTTCTTCTTCAATTTCTAAACGATCTATTTCTCTAAAAATTTCCTGCAACTCTGCTTCAGTGTAATCCACAAATTCGTCTTCGCTGAAACTCGCCATCTTTCCCACGCTCACAGTTGTGAATGAAAGCACGTACCACTGCATCAGTAAGTTGAGTAACTAAGTCTTTCAGTAGGCCTAGTGAATGGAAAGTTCCTTGCATCCCAGAATGCTCGTACTATTTCTAGAACATTCAACGCGGGACTGACCAAGATTCTAACCACATGTGCGATAAGACAGCAAGGCCAGTAGTGATGGAAATTCCCCACACGTGTGCCGGAAAAGGTAGGGCGATCTCGACCGCTATGAACGGATCAGCACATTTTTTCCGCAGGGCGGTTACGGGCCTTGTGAACAGCTAAGGGTTAAATGAAAAATTTGTGTCTCAAAAAAGAATCAAACTTTCAGTTCAAAATATCTGTTAAAAAAATGCAGTATTCTTCGATATATCATTTGAGATTAATTGTTACCACATATTTTCGTATTCAACTGAATGCTTTGAAAACAAAATATTGTAAAAACGTTTTATGTATTTGCGGTGAACAATTCATATTGTATCACTGTTTGTTTTACTGCAGAAAGCTTCGTTATTTTTTACCAAAGATGTTTACACAAGGAAACTATCTTGAAAAGCATTTTAAAGAAGTGATATCAGATCAAGTTCTGTTAGTTAAAATTTCAGAATCATTGGTTCACAGTCCTGTTAATGCATTACTTTAAGGTTATTATTTTAATTATCATTATCTTACTTTGTTTTGTTTTGCTTTTTATGACGATTTTTCTTTTACATTTGATGTTAGCGTTGTTCTAGTTTCATTTCTCTGATCATCCATATCATTTTTCTAAAGACCTTGCCGATTCCTTTTAATTTTTTTTTCCGTCTCTTACTCTGTTCCCTTCTTTCCCCTCCTCCCCCCCCCCCCCCCCCCAAAAAATCATCCTCCATGCCATTTTTATCCGTCTAATATCACTTATAGTGAAAAGACGTTAAATCAAGGAACGAACACACACATGTATGCTCGCACGCACACACTCTCTGGTGCATGCACCCACACAGACATAGATACACACACGCACGCATGCACACACACACACACACTGTATACAGACACACACACACACACACTGTATACAGACACACACACACACACACACTCACACTCACACTCACACTCACACACACACACTCACACACACATGCAC
>JAPXFY010000027.1:46535856-46543356 GCA_030674185.1 Monoplex corrugatus
CAGGTGGTGAGAGATTTACCTCCCTTATCCAGTCTACGCACGCGAGCATTCCAGTCCATGCAGACCGTAAGACAGGACCACAAGCGTGCCCTCAACCCTACCCCCTACAAGGTATGTGTTCCACTGCCCTCAACCCTACCCCCTACAAGGTACATGTTCTGTGTTATATTGCCCTCAACCCTACCCCCTACAAGGTATGTGTTCTATTGCCCTCAACCCTACCCCCTACAAGGTACATGTTCTTGTTCTATTGCCCTCAACCCTACCCCCTACAAGGTATGTCTTCTATTGCCCTCAACCCTACCCCCTACAAGGTACATTTCTGTGTTCTACTGTCCTCAACCCTACCCCCTACAAGGTATGTGTTCTACTGCCCTCAACCCTACCCCCTACAAGGTACATGTTCTGTGTTCTACTGCCCTCAACCCTACCCCCTACAAGGTATGTGTTCTACTGCCCTCAACCCTACCCCCTACAAGGTATGTGTTTACTGCCCTCAACCCTACACCCTACAAGGTATGTGTTCTACTGCCCTCAACCCTACCCCCTACGAGGTATGTGTTCTACTGCCCTTAACCCTACCCCCTGCAAGGTATGTGTTCTATTGCCCTCAACCCTACCCCCTACAAGGTACATGTTCTGTGTTCTACTGCCCTCAACCCTACCCCCTACAAGGTATGTGTTCTATTGCTCTCAACCCTACCCCCTACAAGGTACATGTTCTGTGTTCTACTGCCCTCAACCCTACCCCCCTGCAAGGTATGTGTTCTACTGCCCTCAACCCTACCCCCTACAAGGTACATGTTCTGTGTTCTACTGCCCTCAACCCCACCCCATACAAGGTATGTGTTCTACTGCCCTCAACCCTACCCCCTACAAGGTATGTGTTCCACTGCCCTCAACCCTACCCCTTAAAGGTACATGTTCTATTGCCCTCAGCCCTACCCCCTACAAGGTACATGTTCTACTGCCCTTAACCCTACCCCCTACAAGGTACGTGTTCCACTGCCCTTAACTCAATCACTTCGTGCCAGAAGAAAATCTCTGTCACTTCCGTTTACTGCTTGGATACGCGACGTCAATTTATCGACGGCGGACATTCGTTGTTGTTTTTTTACGTCAGAAGCATCAGTTATAGGGAAAAATCACTGGGAACTGAAACTAGGGTATGTTTACAGCAGTTATTTACCTTAGACCGTTTGTGGCAATGTGAAACAAAGGCAACAGTAGCCTTTTTTCAGCGCTACCCGCAACATGCGAATTTCGCAAATGGCGTCAAGGAAAGCAAGCCGAACCTCACAATTCTGTAAATATTTTGTGCTCTGGAGCAACTGTACGCAAAAAGTGATAACTACCAGTAATCTTGTGATTTGAAACATCCATGGCATGGAAATTATGTTCTGGACTTCATCTAAAACCGTTTCACAGTGTGTGTTCATATCCATCAAAAAAAAAAAAATTACCCCCCTTTGGATACCTATTTGGATACCTCATCATTTACAACTACACAGAATACCATAAATAAAGTAAGATTATTTGTAAAGATCTAATCCTGGTCTTTCTGTATCACTTTACTTTGTCTACTTTATTTGGTTGTTTTTCTGTATTTTTTTAAAATGTGCTAAAATCCTCCGAATTGAGGGGGCAGAATGACCCTGAAGATTGCGACTCGATTGAGTTAACCCTAACCCCCTACAAGGTAGGCCTACATGTTCTACTGCCCTTAACCCTACCCCCTACAAGGTATGCGTTCTTCTGCCCTCAGTTTTATCCCCTGCAAACTATGTGTTCTATAGCCCTCAATTTTTACCTCTACAAGATATGTGTTCTACTGCCCTTAACCTTATCCTCCTACAGGGTACATGTTCTGCTGCCCTCAATTATATTCTCCTGCAAACTATGTGTTCTGCTGCCCTCAATTTTTACCCCTACAAGATATGTGTTCTACTTCCCTTAACCTTGTCCCCTACAAAGTACGTTTCTACTGCCATCAACCCTAACTTCTATAAGGTAGGCCTACATGTTGTACTGCCCTTAACTCACTTGCTACGCACGATTATGCCCCTTGCCGTTCCCCTGATACTCACCATTTGTATAGGTCATGAGAAAAATTCTCATACAAAGAAATGAAAACAGAGAGCTTTGAAATTTGGCAGGTTATATATTAAAAGATTGGTGTACAACATGCTGAAATTTCAATTGTCTAACCCTCATGGTTGCTGCATAATGGTACAAGTAAAATAAGAGAAATTTTCTGATGAAAAATGTCTAACAAAATACACAGTCAGGTCAATATATCAGTTCCTACAGCCACATCTTGAATGAAATTTCATAAAATCCAACTTGCACACACTCCCAAGTATCATGTCCAAAATAAGTCCAAATGTTGTGACGCTGATCATCTTCAGAGGATCAGTCTTGGTGGTGAGGACATGAACAGGCTTCTTGTCGACCCACTTCAGGACTGCAACACTCGCTGCAACAAATCCAATAAGTGCTGTTCAGTTGCACATCAGTTTATTTATTATCATTTTATTTATGTAGGAATGCTGTGCTTTTGTTGACACAGTTATAGTTTTTCCCATGTATCATACTCATTTCTTTTATTGATGGAGTTATTTGTTTTGAAGTTCAGTTTTTGCTGTTCTTTTCTCTCACCATTATCTAACAAATTTCCACCACATGCATGTATACACAGAAGACATATGCACACATACCTGCACATACACACACACAGGTGTATATATATATGTATGTATATATGTATGTATATATATGTATATATGTATATATACACACATACAGAAGCATTAGTTTCATTTGTATAACACACACCACACACACACACACACACACACACACACACACACACACACACACACACACACACACACACACACACACACACCACACATCATCATCATCATCATATCATCATCTTCATCTTCATCATTAATCATCATCAGAATTATGGTGTGTTGCAGGTATCAGTCAGCTCCAATCTCTACACGTTCATCCATGACCTGTGGCTAGAGAACGCCCCCATCGGAGAGCTGTCTTAATGAGGTCCCACTAGGAGTCTCCGCTATAGGGTCACCAGACAGGAAGTGAGGTCGTCTCTATAGTGATGCCTGCATAGACAGAAAGATGTGTTCAGTGTGTTTGTCATCAGGATGTGTTTCAATCACGTGTCCAGTATGTGATTTTTAGTATTGTACGATACTTTACCCCGCCATGACTGGGTACTAGACATTAATGCAGGGAAAGGTCAAGTGGGGGAGAGGAGATGGGCACCAGCCTCATGGTGCTGACCTTGAGAAAAGTTGGTCAGATCCACCTCATTTCCCCTTTGACCTCAGGGTTATGGGACAACCTTGATGTTTTTACTTCACATGACCCAGGATTTTGTTGTGCAGGTACGCTGAAACCTGAACAGCAGTAGAAGTCATGATTTTTTATTAGCTGGAGTGCCATCTGTCCTTTGGACCTTTACTTTAGCAGTTGCCCATTTCGAAATTCCTAGCAATTACCAAAGCTAAAATAGAACCAAACTAAACACAGTTTACTGTTGACGTTCATGGTATTTAGGGATGTTGTGGTGCTGTCTTGTTTGATAAAACTGACGGTCGTGTATGAGTTGCGGTCTTATTCACATGGATAAAATGATAATCTTGTGAGACTTGTGGTCTCACTAGCAGGTGGTTACTACTCATGCGTGTCAGGGTTCAATTATCAGGTTCTGTTTGTTTTCTCAAACCAGCAGCAAGAAGGAACCAAGTTCATGATAAGATATCTTCAAAGGGCATTTGGAAGCTCAAGAAAGAGTGTAAGAATCGTAATAAAATCTGTTTGAAATCGAATTGGAAGTACAAGTAATAAGATCTGTTTCGAAATAGAACTGGAAGTGCCAGAAAGAGTTTGAAGAATCATAGTAATGAGTCTGTTTGAAACAGAATTCGGACATGCAAGAAAGAATGTGACATAATACACTCTTTTTGAAATTGAATTGGAAGTGCAAGAAATAAGATCTATTTGTAATAGAACTGGAAGTGTGAGAAAGAACATAAAGATTCATGAATCAGAAAAAAATGGGAAAAAAAAATCAGAACGTGTATTTAATACAACCAGACAAGACAGGCGCAAATCTTCAAACAACTGGCCTTTGTCAAGCGCAAGATCACATACAAAGAAACACCTAATTTTTCTCTTAATTTTTGTATTTGGTGGTTTTTTTGTTTGTTGTGATCTTACGCTTGACAAAGGCCAGTTGACCGAAAAATTTGTGCCTCTCATGTCTGGTTGTATTAAATACACGTTCTGATTCTTTTTTCGTGTTTTTTCTGGTTCCTCTTTGCGTGAATGCAGGCAGTCACACTTGTTTTGGATGAAGTTTCATGTTAACTTTATTGTGACATGTCTTGCCTCATGGGCTGTTGATGCGCTGGCCTGAGGTTGACTTCAGAAAATTTGAGGCAAATAGGTTCTTGTCATTTTTGTGAAATGGCATCTCTCGTTATTGATAAATCACAAGAAATTTTGCATAGATATGTTAAAATGATTGGGGAATTTGAATTGTCAAATAAAATCTGTATATTGAAGTATTTTTGTAATGCATGTGGTTATAGGGCTTTTTTTTTTTTTTTTTTTTTTAATAAATTTTTTTCCAGTCATACAATTATTCAGTGATTTATATACCATCACTGTATTACATAGTTTCATCCTCTTTGTCATCAAGGTTGAATAGTCACATAATTTCTTCATGTGTGAGACCATGATTTCTTGCCTTTTTTTTTTTTTTTTTTTTCCAAATGGGCTGAAAAAGTGGTTCTACAGCTTGTAAAATACAATCCTGGAAATCCAGCAACAATGGGAGATAACATCCCGCTTAATGTGAAACAATATAGAGCCAGTTTTGTACCTTTAACTGTTGAAACTGCAATTGATGCTTTCCTGATCAACAGAGTTTTTGGCCTGAAACAACTATCGATGCTTCCTGTCATGCAAATTACGTTAAGGTCTGTTTGAAATAAGAATTTGGAAGTGTGATGTTAAAGAATTCATGAAGAATATTAGAGAAGCACTAGGAAGGATAGGTAGCACTTTTAATGTAGCATGAGAAAAGGTTGAGGCACTTGTGTTAAGAGATAAGGGTTTAGGCATTGTGTTATGAGCATAGCACTCTAACAACTGAACTAACAGGCCTTGTCGCCATGTAATTACCATACAGTTTTAAGATTTGTGTCCAGGTTAGCTGATAGCGACTGTAGGGATGAACATTTGATGAAAAAAGATAGAGATTTAGGTGGTAGTGTTAGCATTCTTAACAACTGAACTAATGGGCCTTGTCACCATGTGAATTACTGAACAGTTTTGAGATTTGTGTCCATGGTGGTTGATTGAGACAGTAGGGATGAACGTTGAAGAAGATAAGAGGTCTAGGCAGTTGTCCTTATAATGATGGGATCCACTCAGCAGGTTTCTCCTGACTTTTTTTTTTTTTTGGGGTATGACTTTTTCTGGAAAGCATGGATTGTTTTTAGCGATCATATATATTTGAATTGTATAAAGACGTGTCATAAACGTATGACAAAAAAAAAAACAAGCATGAAAGCAGCGTTTCTGAATATGTTGTCAAATAATTTGTTTCAGATGTGTTGTCAGTAAACAACTTGTAAAAAGGAACAGTCGGAATATGTTTTCATTGTGTCAAATTGTGATTTCAATCAATAACTTGTAGAAAAAAGCGTTTTTTGAAAATATCTTATGTTCTCAGCAAATGGCTTGTCGAAAAAGTATTTCAGAATGTGTTGTCAATAATTGCAAATGATGTAGATATGTACAATAATTGTAGAAAGCATGTTTGACGTGGAGTGTTTGTAGTCCAGTTCTAGAGAAATATTATCTGGGGCCATGGCTAACAAGAAACTACAGTTTGTTTTTTCATGTTTTTGAAATTGTGATAAATCATAGACGGTTTTTTACTTCTTCCAAGAAGAAGTTTGATTATTGCTTGAAGACATCATTTGTGTTTTCAAGAATCCCAGTAAGGTATACAGTCATTTTTCAGGAATAAAGATTTTAGTTTAATCCTTTGACATTGTTTTTTCTTGGATTCCTGGCCATGTTGGTATTGGAGGCAATGGAAAGGCTGACTGCCTGGCCAAGAAAGCCAAAGGGGAAAAGATGTCTAAATTCTTCATTCCTTACACATATGTGAAATCCAAAGTATCAGTTAAGGAGAAATCTCTGAAGGAGGATTGGAATAAGCAGACAGACAACTAAACTTTTCCAATCCACCCAACTTAAGAGATATTCTCCCTCTGCTTCAGGAAACCATAGGAAAGAGACAGTGTTATGTTGGTTACACACAGGTCACACATCCTACACTCATTTCTACCTTTTAAAAAATGAAGACACACCATGGTGTATACCATGTGACAAGCCATTGAGCGTCAGACATCTTATTGATACACACTGGACATAGCATTCATCACTCCTTAAAGAACCTCTTCAAAGACGATCCCTCCCAATGCAATTTTCCAGTTTTTATAAGAGATCAATAGATTTCATCTGATATAATTTTGCATATGAGAATTTTTAAATGCATTTTAGACAAGCAAGGATAATGGTGAGCTTGGTTTTTAACTGTTGTCTTTTTACTTAAACATGGGTGTCATTTTTAACATGGTGTTAGTCCTGATATGGCTGTAGAAGTCGGCTCGGCTATAAACAATATGAACCGACAGCTCATTCACACTATCCACCAGTTTCTTGCATTGTCCACTATGAAAGCAAAACAACAACTTAACCTTTCACTTCTTTCACCCAATCAACAGGAAGTGGGTGAATAGGGCGTAGAAGAAAAAGCATTAAGTTTTTGCAGCTGGCAGATAGGTGAGAGGAGAGAGTCAAAGGATTGACATTTTTATGCTGAAGAGGAAGATTGTGAAGTTGTCTTTGAAGATGGGTGTGAGACTGGTAGAAAGAAGCATGAATGACTGTGTTCATAGTTTTTATTGATTTTTCGATTTGAAGAATATCTTTTGTTGTTGTTTATGAGAAAGAGAAAAATATCTTTTGTTGTTGTTTTATGAGAAAGAGAAAAATATCTTTGTTGTTGTTTTATGAGAAAGAGAAAAATATCTTTTGTTGTTGTTTTATGAGAAAGAGAAAAATATCTTTTGTTGTTGTTTTATGAGAAAGAGAAAAATATCTTTTGTTGTTGTTTTATGAGAAAGAGAAAAATATCTTTTGTTGTTGTTTTATGAGAAAAAGAAAAATATCTTTTGTTGTTGTTTTATGAGAAAAAGAAAGTGTGTGAGTCAGAAGGTGGTTTAGTCCTTTGATTCCCTCACCCTTACCATCAGCTGCAAAAACTTAGCCCTTTCTCTCCCGCACCCTGTTCACCACATACCTCCGGGAAGCTTGTGGATAAGGCAAGGAAGTGAAAGAGTTATATTTTTAATTCTCTACCGTGGCTGATAATGCAGAAAACTGGTC
>JAPXFY010000027.1:46545856-46610856 GCA_030674185.1 Monoplex corrugatus
AGTTGAATCGGCGGTATTATGACCGAAGCAGCACTGTAGCAGACGAATGGAAATGAGGAATCGCTCTCAATCGTTGAAGACAACACAGGTCCAGCGATCTTTGTTAGGCTACACACGTCACTTACGTCGCGCCATTGTGCTGCTAGTGCCTTCAAGCGAAAAAGTTTTCGAGTTAGCCTGATTTTCCGTTTTTTCAGATTTTCAAAATGTCACCCTTGTATTTGTCATTTCAAATTATTTTATCATGAAATTGATAGGCATATTACAGCTTACCTTTTTAAGAATTAATACGACTTGTAACAAAGATTAGCAGAACATTTTTATCACATTTCACACCTTCTAGCATTGATTCTAATTTGGGGAGCAAACATTTTGGAGATGTATATCTTAAGGTAGCCATATATACGATGTACCTGTGAGTTTGTTGCATTCCTTGTTAAGCTTCAACATTTGCTGGCATTGTAAAAGATGTCTGTGGCTTTATGCTGCATGTGTAGTTGTATGGTATTTTTTTAGTTGTATGGTAATTTTTTTTAAGTTGTATGAATTTTGAAAAATTGTACATCTTTCTGTTACAATCCAAATGTATTATTGAGGGTTACCAGCAAGATTTGTGTGTCGCAAAAGACCTACAGAAGGCTGATACTCAGTTCTGTTTGGACAGCCTAGGTTTGTTTTTAGACTATGCATTGATCAGTATTCAGTTTTTATTCGTTTCGTAGGTGATTTTGTTGTGGTGGTGGTTGTGATATTTGTATGTGTGTGTGTGTGTGTGTGTGTGTTTAATTTTGTGTGTGTGTTAATTTTGTGTGTGTGTGGGTTTTTTTTTAAGTTTTGTGGGGGTTTTTTAAAATTTTGTATGTATGTTGGGGTTTTGTGTGTGTGTGTGTGTGTGTTTTGAAAAAAAATGTGTGTATGTGTTTTAATTTTGTATGTATGTTGGTTTGTTGTTTGATTTTGTTTTGTTTTTTTTATTTTGTGTGTGTGTTTTTAATGTTCCAGTGTTTCTTGGATGTATGTATGCACATTATTTTGCCCACACTGCGCAGGCCTGTGTGTCTACACAGTCTGTATTTTCCGTCTTTGGTGAGAGTGCACACTGGTATTTTCATGTTTCCATAAGCCTCCACACACTGACTTGACTAACAGGATCTTTAACGTGCATACTTGATGCCGTGTGTGCGTACACACATGTGAGGGGTTTAGTCACTAGCAGTTCTGCATACATGTTGACCTTGGAGGTAAAAAAAATCGCTTCTCTATACCCACCAGCTGAGAGGTATACCATGGTAGGATCAAACACAGATCTTCCCATTGGACATCTTACCCACTCAAATGCCACTTCCGTCATAGTTGATTTGATTTTTCATTTTATCTATTATCAGAGACATAACTATTGCTGTATGTTGCTGTTATAAACATGCTAGACAAGATGTAAGAGATGAGAGTCGTGTACAAATAGAGCAGTCCTGATTACATGGTTTCAGATGGCGGTTATTAATGAATTAGATAAAGCTTTTTTTGTGAAAAGAAATTGCCAGGGGACTGCATTTTCAAGAAGAGTAAATGCAGGTGGTGGTTCTCAGTCCCAAGATAAGGAAAACAGGGTTGTTTGCCTGGCAATGGTGAGAGCAAACAAACTACTTCTTCTCTAACTCCTTGAAGAGTGATTACGGCACTGCACTGAAGACCTCTTCACCAGGTTTCTCCAGCTCTGTCAGTTATGTGCCAAAGCCTGGGTCTCTGCAATCGGTTTTTCTGTCCATTCTGCAGTATAGTCCATTCTGTCTTCACTCCATCTGCATCCCTTAACAGTTCTCAGTAGGACTGATTCAGCAAGGCCATTGTGTCTTGTTATAAAGCCATACTAACATAGTTTTGTAGAATTGAACTTGGCAGAACTTCACTTGATCCAGTGTGCTGCTTGATGGTTTGAAGCACTTATTCACTGATGGCATGGTCAGCGTATCTGATGTTTACTATCGTACAATAAAACCTTCATTTTCATGGCTGGGATTCATCTGTCCAAATCCGCTGTGAGGGTCCGTGTCTCGCATGCATACCAGTCGGGGATCTTGTCTCGCATGTGTACCAGTCGGAGTCTTGTCTCGCATGTGTACCAGTCGGGGTCTTGTCTCGCATGTGTACCAGTCAAGGTCTTGTCTTGCATGTGTACCAGTCGGGGTCTTGTCTCGCATGTGTACCAGTCAGGGTCTTGTCTCTCATGTGTACCAGTCGGGGTCTTGTCTCGCATGTGTACCAGTCGGTGTCTTGTCTCGCATGCATATGAGTCGGGGTCTGTGTCTCACATGCATACCAGTGGACTATACCAGTGCACATAAGAGCCTGATCTTGTGTTTCTTGGAGATGTTCTTGTCCTTCCAACAAACAAAAATAAGCAAACAGAAAAGATCTTTTAAACAGAACGAACCATCAAGGACTACCACCTGGTTTTACTGTAAATGAAACGTGTTCATTCAGCCTCCAGTCTACCAAGCTGTGACTGGATTCCTGACCCTTTTTACTGTTGGTGAAGATAAAGCAGTTAGGGAGAGGACTGAGAGTTTGTGAAGCTGACATGAGAGTGTTGAGATCCACACCACCTGACTTTCATAGGGGCAGCTTTTGTCTTGTTCTGTGTATTTAATTCTGACAGAATCAAAACGCCTGTACTGCTGAACTTTCTCATGTTTAAGTGAACATTTTAACAAAGGGCAGCAGAATGGGAGGGATGGGGGTGAGAGGGTATGATCATGGAAAGAGAAACAAATTGCATTAAGGATAAGATTTGCATAGACACACCTTTCAGTGTTTGAAATTGCAATGAGATACAATCATGCTTGTGCAGTTGTTGATGCTTTATGTCCACTGTGTTGTCCGCGAGATCTGCTACCTGTGAGTTTGCATATTTCGTATACAGTTTTCGCACGTATATCCAGTAACACAAAAAAGGTATTTGGTATGATCACAGTAAAAAGAAAGAAAGAAACAAAAAATGGCCAGTCAAAGAGATCTTTGAGATATTATTATTATGTGAAAATGTTTTTTCCTTAACCCATGAATCTCGGAAAAGTTATGGAAAGGCTGTAGATGAAAAATTCACAAATGTTTTGACTGGCATGCAGAGAATGTTCAATTCCAACTTTTTCACAGCCGCAGACTGCATCATCTTGTCTGTGTCTGCAGTCATGTCAAAACATTCCATCTACAACATCTTTGGCTGGTGATGATTTATTGCTGGGTGCTCACCCTTCAGTTATGAAGGAGAAGAAGGAGCAGGTTTTCCTGGACAGAAATACAAGAAAGTTTCAGGAATGGAAAGTCTTCGCTCTTGGAAATATTTTCATGCATTTTTCCTTCTGCCAGTTGATTTCTCCATTTCCCATTCTGAATCTATGATATGATATTGTCACTTAATAAAAAAAAAAATCATAAACTGCATGATGCAGTGCGAAGACTGCTGCAAAGTTTCTTTTGAAATCTGGAATTATAAGCATATGTGAAATTAGCTGAATTGTGTGGTTTGTTTTGTGAACAATTTTGAAGAATACACAAATGCAGATTTAAGGTAGACAGGTCTGCATCTGGTGCTTTTCACACTTTGGAAACGGTTTATTTCTAGCAAGTGCTAGAGACAGGCCTAAAAATTGTGCTGTTATCTACAGATGAAAAAAAAATAATATAAGTGATTTTGCCATATTTCTGTATCTTTCATGTAAAAAACGAAAATTTGCTACCAGCTAAAATCAGCGACACGTGTTTAATTTACTGTAAGTGAAAATGTTTTCCTGTTGTTATTCATGTGTATTGTGTAAGCTGTATTTATCACATTGTTAAGGCTTGTGGCCATACAGTTAAATCCTTTACATGTTGAATGTTCGACAAAACTGTCTAAACGCTTATCTTCGACATTACTGTGATCACAGAAAGAAGAACAAATTGTAAGACAGGTAATTTTACAATAAAATACCTTTGACGTTTATTTGAGTGTTCAAAGTATCAGCCAGAGGACACATCTTTGGTCTCATTAGAAGGAGCGATGTTTAGGAGGCTGTCTTTTTACCTCCAGTTTTGGGACTTGTGTTAAAATATAGGTTTTCTGGAGTTGTTAGTTTGAATAGATATAATAAAAGAGTGGCGATGAACTCTTCTGTTTCTTGCACAGTATCTCCAGTGTTAATCTTCATGTGGGATACAAGACGATTTAGAAATGCATGCTCATCCACAGGCGCTGTATGGGTAGGAGTCCTGCAGCTTGGGTTCTGCTTCTGATTGTCCTTTTCTGTTGAATAGCAGCTGTCTTGTGTTTTTCAGATGTGATTGTACACTACATGTTTTTGCTGTTACCAGCTTACTGTCTTGTGAGTAGTGTTCCTTCCCAGGTGGTGGCATTAATGCTACAACAGTTACTGATAAGGTTGGCCTTCAGAATATCCTTGTGTCGCTTTAGTGGTCTACCCTGGTCATGGTGGGGTTTTTTACATCTCCAATGCAGTCCCTTTTTCTTGTCGAAACGTCATTTTGAAGTGAAGAAAAATATCTTGGGGACAGTGCCAAAACTGCTAAAATTTCAATCGTATACACATCTCATCTTTGTGCTCTTGACAAGTCGTCATCTTACATTGATATACCACATAAGTTCCGGAATTCGCTGAAATACACATGGGTGCTAACTCCAGGTTATCCATAGACATGGAGAGGGAGGTAGGGTGATTTCTCTGCAGCGACGCATTGGTCTGTCTCACTGTGGCGGCCAACAGCCCGGCACTGCAGAAGGCTTCGGGACAGCAAAGCCACCGATGTTTTATAGCTGCAAGGTGATTTGTGCACATGCTGACTGATCTTTTGTGAAATCCAAAACAGGTGTGACTGCCCGCGTTCAAGCAAACAGGAAGCAGGAAAAAACACAGAAAAAGAATAAGAACGCGTAGAAAATTTGCGCCTGTCTTGTCTTGTTGTATTAACTACGCGTTCTTATTCTTTTTTTCATGTTTTTTTCTGGTTCCTGATCTTTTGTGAGTGTATTTGGAAGTTGGCCAGGAAGGATTTTCGGACAATTTCCATATGCGCTCTTCTCAGATCTGCCAGGTATTGTCTGGTAACCCCCTAACTTTTGACTCCTGCGTCCTATCCACCAACTGCAAAACTTTACCTTTGATTCCCTTACCTTGTCCTCCAACTTCCCGGAAGCTGGTGGATAGGGTGGGGAAGTCGAAGGGTTAACATTTTTGCTTTGCTAACATGGTTGACAATGCAGGATGCTGGTGGACATGGTGCGGGAGTCAAGGGGTTAAAGCTTGTGCAAAACGTACGCACTGACAAGGGCTTGAAACGAGGAGAAAAAGGGGGGAGGGAACCAGGAATGCCAGGACAACAGGACCTATGAAATACTAAGCTGATACCCCCAGAATGATGGGAGCATTAACCAACACCCTGTCTACCAGCATCCTGCATTGTCAACCATGCTAGCAAAACAAAAACTTCATCCTTTGACTCCCTCACCCCCACCAGTACCTGCAAAGAAGCTGGTGGATAGGGTGAGGGAGTCAAAGGGTGAAGTTTTTACAGTCGGTGGATAGGCTGCGGGAGTTAACTAAAGGGTTAAGATAGGGGCGAACAGGCCAGTTTTTAATTTGCGGCTAGGATGGAACTCGAGACATCAGATCTTGATATTGTGACCCCATGAAATCATCTTGTTGCCTGTCTCTCGGTTCATGTTTGTGGATGATACTGTCCAGACTGCTGATTTTTTTGCCTATTGTTGTTGGTTGGTTGTTGTGGTTGATTTTGTGGTCTTGTTTCAGTTCATGTCAAAATATTTTGTTAACGCTAAAAGAGAAATTAAGTACAACTTCTGTTACAGTGTCAGTTATACTTACAAAGCGCATAAAGAAGAGAGCATGTAGACGCACGCACGCACACGTGTGCATGCACAACGGGCGCGCACACACACATGTCCACTCCCACACATGTACATATGCACACACACACAGACACGTACACAGACACTCACACTCACACACACTCATTCTTACTCTCACACACACAAACACACTCACACTCATTCTTACACTCACACACACACACACTCACTCGCACACACTCATTCTCACACTCACACACACGCACACACACATGCGCGCAAACGATGCACCCATACACACATGCTCACCTACTGTACACCCATAGACAGCTGACTCATTTGTTCACTTTTAGTGCACAAAATGGGCAACCTTGTGGAAAGAACTCATAATTCATCAGTGTGTTTTTCAACAGACTGGTCATTTTGCTCAGCACAAAGCTACTTTTTGTTCTGTTCTATTTAACTTCACTTTTAGTGCATGAAATGGGCAGCCTGATACTGATAGAAAGAACTTGTAATTTATCAGCTTGTTTTTCAGCAGACTGGTCATTCGCTTGAAGATTGTTGAAATTATTGTGATCAAACTTGTGCTTTTGTTTGTCGGTGTGTTGTACAAAAGACTGGTCATCGGTTTTAATTATTTTGTCATTCTTTTTGTGGTTTGCTAATGTGCCATGGCTGAAGTTTACAGCATGTTTGTTATAAATTTTATATACTGTGGTCTGTGGTAGTGCTTTTATGTGATGTGGTGGGGGTGTGGATGTAATGATTGAAGATAGATAAGTAATGTCTGTTGAAGTCAAACAACAGCAGTGTAAGATTTTAGTAATGGTAATGATTCAGGATAGATACCTCATGTCTGTTGAAGTCAAACAACAGCAGTGTAAGATTTTAGTAATGGTAATGATTCAGGACCGAAAAATACGCCGGTCTTGCCAGCACCCTGAAGAAAGCAGGTCTGCGGGTCAAAATCTTCGCCATAGAGGTCGGGGCAAGAGGGTTTGTGGGCACCTCCGCTTATGATCTCATGAAACAACTCGCCATTTCTGGGAAGAAGAGGACTAGAGCCCTTAAAGCGATGGCAGAGGCAGCAGAAAAGAGCTCAAGCTGGATCTGGGCAAGGAGGAACCAAAAAAGTGAACTTCATAAGGATTAATTCCCTACAGATGATGTGTGCCCCGTTAGCACATTGGTAAAACCGCGTACCGCAGTTCTGAAGCGCAGAATCGCCCAGGTTCGATCCCCGGCGTGGGAAAAAAAAAAAAAAAAAAAAATAGACAACAGCAGAAGGGCATCCAGGAGTCATGACCTGGATGTGGCCCGGCCCCCCGAGAGTGTAAGGAATTCAGGGCCGAAACACTTGTCTAAAGGGGGTTACTTCTCTGAAGACCTTCTGTTGTCTAGCTCTCCCTAGAGTTTCTTTCTACCAGGATAGATACCTCATGTCTGTTGAAGTCAAACAACAGCGGTGTAAGATTTTAGTAATGGTAAGGATTTAGGATAGATACCTCATGTCTGTTGAAGTCAAACAACAGCAGACTAAGATTTTAGGAATGGTAAGGATTCAGGATAGATACATCATGTCTGTTGAAGTCAAACAACAGTAGACTAAGATTTTAGGAATGGTAAGGATTCAGGATAGATGCGTCATGTCTGTTGAAGTAAAAAACGATATGTCATGTCTGTTGAAGTCAAACAATAGCAGTGTAAGATTTTAATGATGATAATGATTCAGGACAAATCTGTCATGTGACATATCTGTCATGTCTGTTGAAATCAAATAACAGCAGTGTAAGATTTTAATGGTGATAATGATTCAGGATAGATACGTCATGTCTGTTGAAGTCGGACAACAGCAGTGTAAGATTTTAATGATGATAAGGATTCAGAATATATGTGTCTGTTGAAATCAAACAACAGCAGTGTAAGATTTTAATGATGATAAGGATTAAGGACATATACGTTATGTCTGTTGAAGTCAAGCAACAGCACTGTAAGATTTTAATGATGATAAGGATTCAGGATAGATACGTCATGTTTGTTCAAACAACAGCAGCATGGAGTTCAAATGATGATAATGAATCAGGATAGATACGCCATGTCTCTTGAAGTCAAACAACAGCAGTGTAAGGTTTTGATAATGATAACGATTCAGGATAGATACGTTATGTCTGTTGTAGTCGAACAAGAGCAATGTAACATTTTAATAATGATAATGATTCAGGACATGTATGTCTGTTGAAGTCAGACAACAGCAGTTTCAGTTTCAGTTTCTCAAGAAATCTCCGTGCTTGGAACAAATTTCATATGCACTAACATCACAGGTGCCATGTGTATGATGATCATGCCTTAAACCTGCACATAAACCCATGAGCTGGCCAGGTCCTGAGACCCTACCTAACCTGTGTTTTACCTAGTCTATATTTTATACTGGTATTGTATCAGCCTATCACTGGAATAATCTTGGTTACATGTGAGTGACATGTGTATCTGTGTATCTTATCTTCAAAGTAAATAAATAATTAAAAGTCTGAATCACAACACAGCCAGCTATTCTGTATAGACTCCTCTCACATGACAGAAAGACCACCCCCCCCCCCCCCCCCCCCCCACACACACACACAGCATTGTAAGGTTTTCATGATGATAATGAATCAGGACAGATCTGTCATGTCTGTTGAAATTGAACGTCGACAGTGCAGCATTTTAATGATGATGACAATAATAATGAAGACTTGTATGAAATCATAAGTGACTGCCAGCATTAAAGCAAGCAGAAACCAGAAAGACACGATGTGAATTAGAATGCATATTCATTATAACAAGACAAGACAAGACAGGCGCAAATATTCGGCCAACTGAGGATTTGCGTACTTTTGTAGTGCAGCATCGAGGGAAGCAAGCTATGTGATATGGAAAAACAGCAACTCAGCGATAAATCAGTGGTATAAACATGATATAACATAGAACTAGTATTAAAAACATAAGTCAGTAATATATCAGTGACATAAGCGTTGTATGACAGAACTAGTATTTAAAAACATAAGTCAGTAATATATCAGTGACATAAGCGTTGTATGACAGAACTAGTATTAAAAACATAAGTCAGTAATATATCAGTGATATATAAGTGTTGTATGACATAGAACTAGTATTTAAAAACATAAGTCAGTAATATATCAGTGACATAAGCGTTGTATGACAGAACTAGTATTAAAAACATAAGTCAGTAATATATCAGTGATATATAAGTGTTGTATGACATAGAACTAGTATTTAAAAACATAAGTCAGTAATATATCAGTGATATATAAGTGTTGTATGACACAGAACTAGTATTTAAAAACATAAGTCAGTAATATATCAGTGACATAAGCGTTGTATGACAGAACTAGTATTAAAAACATAAGTCAGTAATATATCAGTGATATATAAGTGTTGTATGACATAGAACTAGTATTTAAAAACATAAGTCAGTAATATATCAGTGATATATAAGTGTTGTATGACACAGAACTAGTATTTAAAAACATAAGTCAGTAATATATCAGTGACATAAACGTTGTATGACACAGAACTAGTATTTAAAAACATAAGTCAGTAATATATCAGTGATATATAAGTGTTGTATGACATAGAACTAGTATTTAAAAACATAAGTCGGTAATATATCAGTGACATAAGCGTTGTATGACAGAACTAGTATTAAAAACATAAGTCAGTAATATATCAGTGATATATAAGTGTTGTATGACATAGAACTAGTATTTAAAAACATAAGTCAGTAATATATCAGTGATATATAAGTGTTGTATGACATAGAACTAGTATTTAAAAACATAAGTCAGTAATATATCAGTGATATATAAGTGTTGTATAACACAGAACTAGTATTTAAAAACATAAGTCAGTAATATATCAGTGACATAAGCGTTGTATGACATAGAACTAGTATTTAAAAACATAAGTCAGTAATATATCAGTGATATATAAGTGTTGTATGACATAGAACTAGTATTTAAAAACATAAGTCAGTAATATATCAGTGATATATGTGTTGTATAACACAGAACTAGTATTTAAAAACATAAGTCAGTAATAACAGAATTTATATTTATTGCATCAAAGCGACTTCTGTCTACTGTGCCTATCCCTGTTTCTATCCAGCTTGAAGACTCGGTAATCCACACTTCCACATCCGTGCGTAATCTTGGAGTTGTACTGGACCAAACTCTTTCCTTCCACAGCCAGGTATCCTCTGTCTGTCGTGCTTGTTACTTAGAACTTCGACGGATCAGTTCTGTGCGTCATCTTCTATCTGAAGAAAGCACTATAACTCTCATTTCTGCACTCATTCTTTCCAGACTCGACTACTGTAACTCGCTTCTTGCTGGCTGCCCCCAAACACTCTTATCCAAATTGCAAAAAGTTCAAAATAACGCTGCTCGCCTTGTACGGAAATGCCCAAGGTCAACTCATGTTTCCCCTCTGCTTCGAACTCTACACTGGCTTCCTGTTCGAAAGCGTATTGACTATAAACTTTCCCTCCTATGCCATAAGTCTCTGGCTGGTCTAGCTCCCCCCTATCTTTCTGATCTCCTGACTGTTTACATTCCCTCCAGAGAGCTACGCTCTTCTACTGATGCCCACCTATTTAGAATCCCACGCTTCCGCAACAAAACTCTTGGTGAACG
Source organism: Monoplex corrugatus (assembly GCA_030674185.1). NCBI lineage: Eukaryota > Metazoa > Mollusca > Gastropoda > Littorinimorpha > Ranellidae > Monoplex > Monoplex corrugatus. The sequence continues at coordinate 46,556,414 of JAPXFY010000027.1, forward strand.
TGCTTTTTCTTATCAGGCCCCCTCTATTTGGAACAAACTTCCCTTTCCTCTCCGCTCTACCTGTACCCTTTCTTCGTTTAAGTCCAGTCTAAAAACCACTCTTTTTAAATCCTAGCCTGTAGTTCTGTACTCTTACTTCAGCTGCCACCTTGAAATCTGTGCCCGCGCGCGTGTGTGTGTGTGTGCGGGTGTGTGTGTGTGTGCGGGTGTGTGTGTGTGTGTGTGTGCGTGTGCGTGTGTTGTGTGTGCGTGTGTGTGTGTGTTTACTGTAAGCGCTTAGGGCTTTTTTTAGATTAAGCGCCATAAATGTTCACTATTATTATTATTATTAATATATCAGTGATATATAAGTGTTGTATGACATAGAACTAGTATTAAAAACATAAGTCAGTAATATATCAGTGATATATATGTGTTGTATAACACAGAACTAGTATTGAAAAAATAAGTCAGTAATATATCAGTGATATATAAGTGTTGTATAACACAGAACTAGTATTAAAAACATAAGTCAGTAATATATCAGTGATATATAAGTGTTGTATAACACAGAACTAGTATTTAAAAACATAAGTCAGTAATATATCAGTGATATATAAGTGTTGTATAACACAGAACTAGTATTTAAAAACATAAGTCAGTAATATATCAGTGATATATAAGTTGTATAACACAGAACTAGTATTAAAAACATAAGTCAGTAATATATCAGTGATATATAAGTGTTGTATAACACAGAACTAGTATTTAAAAACATAAGTCAGTAATATATCAGTGATATAAAAGTGTTGTATAACACAGAACTAGTATTTAAAAACATAAGTCAGTAATATATCAGTGATATATAAGTGTTGTATGACATAGAACTAGTATTTAAAAACATAAGTCAGTAATATATCAGTGATATATAAGTGTTGTATGACATAGAACTAGTATTAAAAACGTAAGTCAGTAATATATCAGTGATATATAAGTGTTGTATGACATAGAACTAGTATTAAAAACATAAGTCAGTAATATATCAGTGACATAAGCGTTGTATGACACAGAACTAGTATTTAAAACATAAGTCAGTAATATATCAGTAACATAAGCATGATATGGCATAGAGCAAGAAAAGGGAACAACAGTATCTTTCACATGCAACAGTAGACAATGTTTCAATATGAATGGATGCACACACACCCACATACAGACATACGCAGGCAAAGACGCATGCACACACAGTTTTCTCTGGGATGGGTGGTCTTTGAGCAGTTTGACCTTGATCGGTGCTACTGACATGAGACCTTCGTTTAGAAAGACTGGCAGCTAGTGCTGTCTGAGGCTGGTGTTATCGCCTCACTGTCCCATGGGGCTCATGAGCTGTCTCAGTTTCTCAAGATGGTGTCTCCACATGGAATATACCGTAAAGTTCGAGCTGTAAGCCGCGACTTTTTCCCCAGCTTTAACCCCTGCGGCTTAAAAAACGATGCGGCTTATTTGCAGATTTTCCCTGATCCAAGGATCGTCACGTTCTTGTATATTCTTAGCTTCTCTTTAACTCACCAAAATCGTGTTTACCGTACTGTTAACTGTTTACATTTTTAAATCAAATCCGCACACATTGAAGCATTTGGATTGATATTCAGATTTCCTCTGCTCAAGCGTACACCCTCATCATGCCGAAAACGCGATGTAATGCCTACAAAGCAGCCTTCAAGTTGAAGGCGATCGATCTGGCCATAGAAAAAGGGCTTTGGCTTATAAATCAGTGCGGCTTATGTGTGAATATAGTTTTAAAAAATTTCTATGATTTACTGGGTGTGGCTTATATACCGGTGCGCCCAATAGCCTGAACTTTACGGTGTTCCATGTGCATTGATGCCACAGATGCCACAAATTACAGAAATAGTCGCAAAAAGGAATTCAAGCTAGATGAATGAAAGCCCCCCAGTGGGGATGCCAGGGCCTCTTTCAGTATAAATAGTATCCCTGCCTTCTGGAAATTCTGTGCTAGAAATTTCCTCTTTTCTGTCACTGTCTTTGTTTCTGCCTTGTTCCTTTGCTTTCTGTCATTTCTTCCTATCGTTTTTTGCCTTGCTGGTCCTGTATGTGTTCGATGAAGTCTTACGTACTTTCTCTTAGGGTTGATTATTGGGTACATGTGTTAAGTGCATTTTTGGTTCTAGGGAAATGCAATATGTGGAAGCAATTTTAGGTAACTTAGGCCTGTTTTCATGTATGTTTTAGTGTCCTTAGTTATGTTTAAATTTGTATTCAGGTATGTTTTTTTCAAATTCCCTGTGCGATAGATTGGACGGAATGGTCATCGCCAGGGGCATCTCTTTAGATTATGTGCATGAATGCAATGATATGTGTACTTCATTTTCTTTTTTTTTGCAGTTGAAGTATTGTGTATGTTTTGAAATAGGTTATAACCCTGATATGGCTCTACGCAGTTGGATGGCTTTATACAAAAATAACAATAAGCAAGCTAAATAAACAATAAAGCAATGATAAACGATAAAGCAATGTATTCAACTCTGCAGGCTCACAGCTTATGTGGTGATCATTTTTTCGGATCTTCTCCATCGTATGGCATCTGTGGCATGGATGTGTATGGAATTTATTTTGAGCACAGAGACGCTGTTTTCAAGAAACAGACACTGAATCGTCCTCATGCTGTGACACTTACAGTTTTCAGTTTTCATAAACTGTTCTTAGATTTTGTGTGTGTGTGTGCATGCGTGAGTGTGTGCATGTGCAAACTCAGAACCCAGAGCACATTAATACAGTCCATAAGAATCCCAAGCTAAGACATAGGTCTTTGTAATATGTTGGCATAGCTGTCATTGCTTTCAACATTTGTTGATTTCACATTTCACATCATCATTGTCATCATTGATGGGAATGTTAACCCTTTGACTTCCCTGTCCACCAACTGCAAAAACTTAACTTTTTTACTCCCGCACCCTGTCCACCAGCTTTCTGGATAGGGTAAGGAAGTCAAAGGATTATGTTTTTGCTTTGTTAGAGTGAATGATCATGCAGAATGCTGGTGGAGAGGGGTGTGGGAGTCAAAGGGTTAATGTTATGAGTGACTAAAGACTCTTGCAGTTTGTCCCCAATAGAAGCAGTCTTGTGAAATAATGAAATAAAGTTTTCATGGTTGGCGGAGCCATCTGAAATAGTGGCTGTTGTTTGTTAGAGGTTGTGTAGGAATGATTGAAATTTGTGGTGATTGTTGATTTGCAGGAGGGGGTGGATGTGGTTCGAATCATTTTAACACGTTTGAAAGTTTGTACAGTTGTTAACGTTCGAACTTGACATTCCACTTACGTCAGTAAAACTGTGATGGTTAAAATAGTGTGTGTCTTTGTCTCTTTGTCTGTCTGTCTTAATCTCTCTCTCCTCTCTCTCTCTCTCTCTCTTCTCTCTCTCTCTCTCTCTGTCTTCTCTCTCTCTCTCTCTCTCTCTCTCTCTCTCTCTCTCTCTGTCTTCTCTCATCTGTCAGTCTGTCTGTCTCTCTTCTCTCTGTCTTGTCTCTGTTCTCTCTCTCTCTCTCTCTCTCTCTCTCTCTCTCTCTCTCTCTCTCTCTCTCTCTCTCTTCTTCTCTCTTCATTATAGATATTACAGTGTATGTGTATTAGTTTGAGCCTCAGTGGGTGAGCGCTGGTTGTAAAAAACAAACCATTATTCTGCTTATGTCACTACCCTCAAAATGAAACTTCTTTTTCTTGTGTCTTTCTCTCAAAACTATATCTCTCTCACTAAATTATGCATAAAATAAACACTACAGTTTTTGTGGTATGTGTTTTCAAGGAATTGTGTTTCATCTTTCTTTGTACTTTTCTGTTTGAGCTGACATTTTTCTATTTCTCTGTTTTAATCATACTTCTCTGTGCTACCATTTTTCTGTCTCTTTCTTTTTTTTAATCATACCTGTCTGTGTGAATCATAATTATGTTTGATTACATACATAGGTCTACTCCATATTGTATGTTTTCATTATAAGTATTCTTTGATTATTGATTTCTCTGATGATAATAATGACGGTGATAATGTATATAATGTCACTGTTGATTATAGTGATGGTGATAATGTGTGTAATGTCATTGTTGATTCAGTTGGTGGTTATTGTTGTTTCTGATGTTGTTGTTATTTGATGGTGATTGTTGGGAATTTGGTGGTGGTGAGGCGAGTTTTTTCATTCCCCCTTCCCTTTTTTTGTGTATGGGGAAGGGGTATGGAGTGAATTGTTTTCTGTATATAATACTGTTTACAGTATGAATTGTTTTTTTTGTGTATGATAATAGTTGCACACTGAAGTATTTTATGTACATAATATGTGTGTGTGGAATGCCTTCACTCTAATGTGTTATTTGAAGCTATTTTAGTGCCTGCAGGTTTTCTGTGTGTGTGTCTTAATCGTGCATGCAGCACATGGATATAATTCATTGTATAGCTGGGCTTGAAAGTCTGTTGCATGGTTATGTAAAAAGATCTTTTTGATGTCTTGGCTGGAAAGTCTGATAGCATATTCATGTGAAAAGATCTTTTTGGTGTCTTTTTGACAGTAAAGCTATGGGAAAATGTTTTTGGTGTCTTTTGACAGTGGAGCTATGGAAAGATGGTGTTTGAAATCATTTGGTGATAAAGCTACAAAAAGATGTTTTTGTTTCTTTTTGACAGTAAAGTCATGGAAAGATATTTGTGATGTTCTGATATCTTTTGACAGTCAGGTTATGGAAACACGTTTCTCATGTTTTTGGTATCTTTTGACAGGAAAGTTATGGAAACACGTTTCTGATGTTTTGGTATCTTTTGACAGAAAGTTATGGAAACATGTTTCTGATGTTTTTGGTATCTTTTGACAGTAAAGTTATGGAAACATGTTTCTGATGTTTTGGTATCTTTTGACAGGAAAGTTATGGAAACACGTTTCTGATTGTTTTGGTATCTTTTGACAGGAAAGTTATGGAAACATGTTTCTGATGTTTTCGTATCTTTTGACTGTCAAGTTATGGAAACACGTTTCTGATGTTTTGGTATCTTTTGACTGTCAAGTTATGGAAACACGTTTCTGATGTTTTGGTATCTTTTGACAGGAAAGTTATGGAAACATGTTTCTGGTGTTTTGGTATCTTTTGACAGGAAAGTTATGGAAACACGTTTCTGATGTTTTGGTATCTTTTGACAGGAAAGTTATGGAAACACGTTTCTGATGTTTTGGTATCTTTTGACTGTCAAGTTATGGAAACATATTTCTGATTTGGTATCTTTTGACAGGAAAGTTATGGAAATATGTTTCTGATGTTTTGGTATCTTTTGACAGTAAAGATATGGAAACAAGTTTCTGATGTTTTTAGTATCTTTTGACAGGAAAGTTATGGAAACATGTTGCTGATGTTTTGGTATTTTTTGACAGTAAAGTTATGGAAACGAGTTTCTGATGTTTTTAGTATCTTTTGACAGGAAAGTTATGGAAACATGTTGCTGATGTTTTGGTATCTTTTGACAGTAAAGTTATGGAAACATGTTGCTGATGTTTTGGTATCTTTTGACAGTAAAGATATGGAAACAAGTTTCTCATGTTTTTGGTATCTTTTGACAGTCAAGTTATGGAAACACGTTTCTGATTGTTTGATATCTTTTGACAGGAAAGTTATGGAAACATGTTTCTGATGTTTTGGTATCTTTTGACAGGAGAGCTAGAGGAAGATGTTTTTGGTTTCATTTGGCAGTAAAATTGTGGAAAGATCAGAGGCTTGTTTCTTACAAACTGGGTAGTGAGGTATCCGCGAGATACGCTAGGTGTGAGCGTTATATATGTTTTGATGTCCTTAGGTATGCGCAAATTTGTATTCAGGTGTGTTTTTAAACCCCCTGTGTTAGATCGGATGGAGTGGTCAGCGCCAGGGCAAGTTCTTAGATTGTGTGCAGATACATTGATATGTGTATGTAATATTCTGTTGTTGTTTTTTTTCCCTGTGGAAGTTTTGTATTTTTTGTGGCGATTGTAGCCCAGATATGGCTCTACGCAGTCAGCTGAGCTTTAAACAACAATGACAATAAGGTGTGAGCGTTTCTTTGTTCCACCTCATGGCAAGATGTTCGCTGAGTAAAACTAGGTTGCATCAAGAGGATCTTGCCGGCAAGGTAAAGATGGCGGTCGTGCAAATCGCTTTTGTCTTTGACGATGACTCTGTCTACTATTGCGAAATAAGCGCTGTACATTGGCTTAAATCTACTTCCACCTTGTGTCCTTTTCATAGCACTTTTTTCCCCCCTTGCTCTCACCTCTCACTATCTCGCTACTTGCGCACCAGTGTGCTAGCATGTAAGAAACGAGCCTCAAATGTAATGTGGTAGTATAGCTGTAGAAAGATATTTTTGGTGTCTTTTGACAGTAAATTTTTTGAAAGATGTTTTTGATGTTGTTCATTAGTGACGTTTCATTTTTGTTTTCATGCCTCAGCTCTGATGGTGGGAGATGTTAATGGTTGATATACTATCCGTGTTACTTGCAATATGTATGCGATATATTTTTAAGTCTGTTGCTGTCCTGCAATCATTTCATCAAAATGTAGTGGTACAGGTGATACAAGTGGTATGGACCATACCTGGTATTTTTACGTGCAAACCCTGTTAAGGTTTGTAGTGTTAGGTCACGCTGGACCTGTCTTATAGGTAATCCTTGCTACTCAACACATATAACAGAGAACTTCATAATGCTTAATTAATAATAATAATATATTTTATTTTTAATAATAATAATAATAATAATATATTTTATTTATATAGCGCAAAATCTTGACAAAATCAAATCTAAGTGCTGAGCGTATACATGCATACATACCTACATACATATGAGCGTATACATGCATACATACATGCTTACATACTTACATACATAAATCTAAGCTGAGCGTATACATGCATACATACATACATACATAAATCTAAGCGTATACATACATACATACATACATACGTACGCACATGCATACATAATAATTACAATATTTATATAGCGCAAATCTCGACAAAATCAAATCCAAGCGCCGAAAAGACACACACGCACACACGCACGCACGCACGCACGCACGCATGCACACACACACACACACACACACACACACACACACACACACACACACACACACACACACACACACACACACACACATGCATGGCCACAAATGGGGAGAAAAGAATAAAAGCAATAAAAGCAAGAATAAAACCAATGGAAAACCACAGAGAGCACATCATATACAATTATATATTAAAACAAAGATAGTAGCATTAGGTCTCTCTGGACCTGTCTACAGCTAGTCTTTGTTACTCTACACATATAACACAAAACTCTGAAATGCTTTGTTATTCAAGGATAGTAGCATTAGGTCCCACTGGACCTGTCTTGCAGCTAGTTCTTGTTATTCTACATGTATAACATTAGCAAAAATAATGTAAGGAAGCATTAAAAAAAACAAGTGAGGGGTAAACTACATTAACAGATCTTGTTGTTGTTTTGTTATTGTTAGTTTTTATCACAATAATCAATGCTATACTCCGTTACAAGATAGCTGTTATAACATATATTGTGTGTCATGCTTTTTATGCTGCCATCTGTGTGTGTGTGTGTGTGTGTGTGCTCGCGCGCGCATGTGTGCATATGTGTGTGTGTGTGCATACGTGTGTGTGTGTGTGTGCATACGTGTGTGTGCGCATATGCGTGTGTGTGTGTGTGTGTGCATATGCGTGTGTGTGTGTGTGTGTGTGTGGTTTCTTTTTAATCTATATATATTGTTGTTTCTTTTTAATATTATATCTATGCTATGCCTTGTTACAAGATGGCTGCTATGATACATTATGTGTCTCGTGCTTTTTACGCTGTCTGTGGTATGCTTATTATAGTGTAGTTGCTGTGTTGCAGGTGGTTCCCTGCATCCTGTTTGCTGTATTTTTATAGGTTTTTTTTCTATTTTGTATATACGCTGTGTGTGGTACACTGTCCTTGATAATTAGTTCTGTAACTGTTATAAATAAAGGTGCACATTGTTTCACGCTTTTTTTTTCTTAACTTTTTTTTTGGTCAAATCCTTTCACACACCCTGTGTACAAGATGCTTAACTCTTTCATCCCCTCACCCTAACCACCAGCTACTTTCTACAGTAAAGCTGGTGAGTGGGGTAAGGGAATGAAAGGGTTAAGTTTCTGCTTTGCTTTCACGGCTGATGATGTCGGAAGGTGGTGGATAGGGTGAGGGATTGAAAGGGTTATGTGGGCGTCTTTGATGGACGTTGTTTCTTGAAGTGCGGTTTTATCACAGTATCCTCAGCTTCTGTGCTAGAAAATGTCTTTTTTTCCTTCACTCTGTGTTTCTGCCTTGCTCCTTTGCTTTCTGTCATCTTTCGTTCTATTTTTTGCCCTACTGTTCCTCTCACCTGTGTGTTTCCCATTAAGCCTTACATAGTTTAAGTCCATTGGAATTGATGATTGGGTGCATAGATTGATAACATTCTTAAGTCTAAGAAAATGTGTGAATTGCTCTGTGGTAATTTTAGGTAGTATAGTCCAGATTTTATTTATGTCTTTGTTGACTTAGTTATGTTAATGCCTTGGTATTTAATTATGTTTATGCCTTGGTATTTAATTATGTTTATGCCTTGGTATTTAATTATGTTTATGTCTTGGTATTTAATTATGTTTATGCCTTGGTGTTTAATTATGTTTATGCCTTGGTATTTAGGTTTGTTTTTTAAATTCCCCCCCTGGTGATAAATTTGGTAGAATGGTCAACACCAGGGACATACCCTTAGATTATTTGTGTGAGTGCAGTGATATGTGTACATAATTTTCTTTTGCCTGTTTTCTTTTTTGTAGTGTGATCTGTGTGTTTAGATATGTGTGTGTTGTGTTTTAGGTGGTTATAGTCCTGATATGGTTCTGAGCAGTCGGCTGGGCTTTAAATAACAGTAATGATGATGATCATCATCATCATCGTTGTCATCGTCAACATCAACACCATAGAAACCAGAAATACAAAACAAACGAACAAACAAAAAACGAATCATAATGCAGTTGTTTTTTCTGTTAAAGTTTTGTGTATCTATCCTTTGTCTCTTGGTTATGCTTGACAAAGGCCAGTTGGCCGAAATGATTTCTCTTGTCATGTCTTGTCTTGTCTTGTCTTGTCTTCTCCTGTTACATCAGAAATGCATTCTGATTTTTTTTTTTTGGGGGGGGGGGGGGGGGGGGGGAGTATACTTGCTTGAACAGGGGCAGTCACTTTGATTAAGGAATTATAATAATAATAATAATGATAATAATAAATAATGATAGTAATAATAACAATAATTATAATAATAATACTAATGATGTTGTTGTTTGTAATATAATTATGATGATTATGATAATAGTGATACCAATATTAATAATCAGAATAATAATAATAGTAGCAGTAGTGATAATGATAACAAAGACAGTTCAAATGTAATTGGTGAAAGAGTGTGGTGTTATCATCAACAGATAGTGGTGTCTGTGTAAAACCGTTTATCAGTCCCAAGTCAAGGATAGTTACTACATGCCATGGCTGTTAAGCTAGTGGTGTAGTTATGTGTGTTATCGCTGTAACTTATCAGCGAGAGGTGTGTCAGAGACTGTCCCCCACCAGGACGCCATGAACTGTATGTATGTAGTCTGGTGTCAGAAAGTCGTGTTATTTATCAGATTATTTTCTGATGAGGTAGTTTTTATTTGGCCAACTCTTGTTTCATAATCGTCGTCACGCAATTTGACATGGGATTAGCTTAACCTTTTCACTGCCTCGTCTTTTGGATCGGGTGAGAGGAATGGAAGATTATTTAGGGTGATGTGGCATAATCATATGGATGTTGCATAATCAGATGCGATCGTTCATGACAGGTGACGGCAATGTGTTTGAAGTCAGTGGCAAAATAAGCTAATGAGTTGTTAGTTAGCTACTACACTACAGTAGGAACCAGACGTACGTAAAAATGAATTCAGAATGTATGTGACATAACAAAGACAAGACAAGACAAGACATAAATCAGAATATTATTTGACATAACAAAGATGAGACGAGAAATAACTTGTTTTGTCTTGTCTTGGCTTGTCTTTATCATGCAGATACACATTCTAATTCATTTCTATGTATTTTTCTGTTTTTGCTTGCTTTTGTTACGCCCGTGGGGATGCCAGGGGCTCTTTCAGTATAAATAGTATCCCTACCTTCTGGAAACACTACTAGAAATTTCCTCTTTTCTGTCACTCGCTTTGTTTCTGCTTTGTTCCTTCGCTTTCTGCCATTTCTTCCTATCGTTTTCTGCCTTGCTGGTCCATTCATCTGTATGTGTTCGATAAATTGATTTTTGTTATGCAGTACACAAATCTAATTCATTTCTATGTATTTTCTGTTCTTATTTGCTTGAACTCTGGCAGTCATTTTGAGTAAGAGTTCCAGTTACAACAATGATATTTCTTTTACGATGGAATGTACGAATGACAGACAGAAAATGAAAGGTTTACTCAAGAAGTTATTTCATAATCAGGATATTTTGCTGTCACTGCCCCATAGTATGGTGTAGCATTAATTTTTCACTTCCTTTCTGGTGCTGGTGGTGGGGTGAGGGTGTGAAAAGGTCAATCAAGGGTTACATTATAAGTAGATCTATTTCATTGCTGAGGGTGCGAAAATTTTAAAGAAACGTTGCATATGGCGAAAAGTTTCATCAAGAGATTGCCAGGGGAGAAAAATACAAAATAAATTTCTTTGGGACAGCTGAATATGGTCAGAGCCTGAAACTGGCCATGGAGTATGTGGTTGAAGAAGTGACAAGACTTGAAATTATGGATCATGTTTGTAGTATTCACATTGGAATTATTCATTTTAGAAAAAAAAAAGGGGGAAAAGGTTCAGACCCCCACAGGCACCCATAAATGAAACTGTTCATTAAGGCGTTACTTTATCATGTACATATCACATCCAAAGATGAGAGTGAAAGGGTTAAGAAATCAGTGTGAGAATAAATTAATTCATCGAGGTGAGAGTGAAAGGGTTAATTAATGAAGGTGAGAGTGAAAGGGTTAATTTATCAAGGTGAGAGTGAAAGGGTTAATCAAGGTGAGAGTGAAAGGGTTGATTAAAGAGTGAGAGTGAAAGGGTTATAAGATGAAAATAAAGGTTAATCAAGTTGAGAATGAAACGATTAATTATCAATAGGTAGAGAGTGGAATAGGGTTAATTAATCAAGGTTAGAGTGAAAGGGTTAGGGAATCAAGGCGTTAGTGTATCACATGCATTTCACTGCCGAGGACGGCAAATATTTGTATTTCTGTAGGGCAGACAGCCCCTGGTCCCTTCTACAGACTGTTTATCTACAAGGTTTATGATATTACTATGAACACTGATAATCAACAACTGACAATCTTTCCTTTTTATGTTTGTGTGACTATTGCCAAGTATTGCGTGTGTATACACACACACACACACACACACACACACACACACCCCGAAACACACACACACACATGCATATGCGTGTACACACACACACACATACACAACACACACACACACACACACGCACATACCTTCAAAACACACAGACACCTTCAAAACACGCACACACACACCTTCAAAACACGCACACACACATCAAACACACACACCTTCAAAACACACACACCTTCGAAACCACACACACACACACACACACACATACACAACACACACACACCACACCCCACACACACACACACACACACACACACACACACACACACACACACACACACACACACACACACAGTTACATGATAAACATAGTCTCTTACTAAAATTTGTTATGCTGTTTTTGTTTTGTTTGTTGGTTGGTTGTTATTTTGTGTGCTATTTTTTTGTTTGTTTGGGTTTTATTTTTTGTTTTGCTGCCCGATTTTCCACACCACTCCATTGTCAATACGCCCACATTGCTCATTGCGTGACAGGGAGATACTGTAAGCTTACTTTCATAAACCTCCTTTCCCATCAACCTTCCCCCACTAACATCAATTTTTTACCGTTGATATACGTTTATCAAGTTTTTGCCATACTTTTTTTTTCAAATCCATGTACTTCGCAGTGCAAAAGTGTGAAAGGTTTTGCTTTTGTAAAGGCTTTCTTTTGAATTTGGAGTTGTCTGTAATGTTCTTAGTGATCGGCTTGATTTTGAACAACCTGCAATCGCCTGGTCTGTAGGTTAGAGGGTTGGTTGTGGGTTCCATCCTTGGGTTATTCATAGTTGGATTTTTTCAGGCCTTTCAGATCAGGTGGTTAGAGCACTCTATGCCGATCATGAAGAGGTCAAGGGTTCGATCCTCAGACTGGCAACAGACCTTTGTTGGCCCTGTCAGCTCATTTGGAAGGTCACGTTGATAGCTCATGGGTTGTGGGTTCAGCTCTCAGGTGGACAGTTGTTTTTTTTTTAACCTTTTCATTCACACAACCTGTCCATAAGTTGCTAAAACTTAACCCTTTCACTCCCTCACCCTGCAGAAAGCTGGTGGTTAGAGTGAGGGAGTGAAAGGGTTAAGGTTTTGCTTTGCTGTCATGGCTGACAATGCAGGATGCTGGCAGATAGGGTGAGGGAGTCAAAGGGTTAAACATGTGCCAGCTGGCTCTTTTGAAAAGAGCTGTGGACTGGAAACCTTACCTTTTCAAGTTCATTGCTATGTGGCAGCATGAAAGTTGCCTTGTTGTTGCTGGTCTGAATGTTCCAATTGGACTTGTTGGTAGCTGGTCTGAATGTTCATTGGACTTGTGTTGTTGGTCTGAATGTTCCAATTGGACTTGTTGGTAGCTGGTCTGAATGTTCCAATTGGACTTGTTGGTTGTTGGTCTGAATGTTCCAATTGGACTTGTTGGTTGTTGGTCTGAATGTTCCAATTGGACTTGTTGGTTGCTGGTCTGAATGTTCCAATTGGACTTGTTGGTAGCTGGTCTGAATGTTCCAATTGGACTTGTTGGTTGTTGGTCTGAATGTTCCAATTGGACTTGTTGGTTGCTGGTCTGAATGTTCCAATTGGACTTGTTGGTTGTTGGTCTGAATGTTCCAATTGGACTTGTTGGTTGTGGTCTGAATGTTCCAATTGGACTTGTTGGTTGTTGGTCTGAATGTTCCAATTGGACTTGTTGGTCTGAATGTTCCAATTGGACTTGTTGGTTGTTGGTCTGAATGTTCCAATTGGACTTGTTGGTCTGAATGTTCCAATTGGACTTGTTGGTTGCTGGTCTGAATGTTCCAATTGGACTTGTTGGTTGTTGGTCTGAATGTTCCATTTGGACTTGTTGGTTGCTGGTCTGAATGTTCCAATTGGACTTGTTGGTTGTTGGTCTGAATGTTCCAATTGGACTTGTTGTGAATGTTTCAATTGGACTTGTTGGTTGCTGGTCTGAATGTTCCAGTTGGGATTGTTGGTTGCTGGTCTGATTGTTCCAGTTGGGATTGTTGGTTGCTGGTCTGAATGTTCCAGTTGGGATTGTTGGTTGCTGGTCTGAATGTTCCAATTGGGATTGTTGGTAGCTGGTCTGAATGTTCCAGTTGGGATTGTTGGTTACTGGTCTGAATGTTCCAATTGGGATTGTTGGTTACTGGTCTGAATGTTCCCATTGGACTTTTTGGTAGCTGGTCTGAATGTTCCAGTTAGGATTGTTGGTTGTTGGTCTGAATGTTCCAATTGGGATTGTTGGTTGCTGGTCTGAATGTTCCAATTGGACTTTTTGGTAGCTGGTCTGAATTTCCAGTTGGGATTGTTGGTTGCTGGTCTGAATGTTCCCATTGGGATTGTTGGTTGCCGGTCTGAATGTTCCAATCATCCAAGTGGTGTTAGTGTTTTTCATAGGTTAAACTGCCATATGGACACCTACCAGAGTAGACTTTGCATTGCTGCTGCAGGGTCATTTTGGTGGAGCGCAGCAGTGCCTGTTCTGATCCAGTTTACTAGGGATTTGTTTTGAGGTCTGCCTGCTGTCCTCTGTTCGTTTTCCTTACTGATTGAATGTATTTGTATTTGGTTTTAGAAATGTTGTAAAGTTTTATATATTGGGGAGGTGTTTTTTCCCCCCATTTTTGAACATTTTTGTTTCATGTTGGCCTGGGAAGAGGAGAATATAGATGTTGTGGTGAGGTAAAAAGTTTTTTTGTTGTTGTTTTTGTTTTTTTTCTTTTTAGATTTGTTTACAACTTTTTTTTTTTTGTTAATCAGTATTATTCATGTCACTCTCATCAGTCGTCTTCGTTTTTTCCTTCTCTCCCACTTCTTTCCACCACCTTTGTTATTCCTGCATGGAGGCATTAATGTTTAGTGTTTATTTTGCCCATCTTGCCTTTGTTCCGTATTTTGTGGTGCTTAGGTTTTGGGGTTTTTTGGTTTTCATTTTTCTTTATTTGTGTACTTTTTTATTTCCATCCTCTTCAACTTATTCTCTTTCAAGTTCACAATAGTTTACACCTGCATCTGTATTTAACTTCATTTTTGAACATGTTTTGTGTAATTACTGAATGGATTATCCGTACGTCCATTTATTTGAGAATGGGTAACAGTCATATCTGGATTGATTATAGAATGGTTTGCATTTGTGTTTTGTATTTCTGGATGGTTTGTCTGTCCATCCTGCTTTGTACTGTTTCTGAATGGTTTATCTGTACATCCATATATCTGAGAATTCTTTTCTATATCTGGATTAATTATAGAATGGTTTGCATCTGTGTTTTGTATTATTTCTGAATAGCTTATCTGTACATCCATATATCTGAGAATTCTTTTCTATATCCGGATTAATTATAGAATGGTTTGCATCTGTATTTTGTACTGTTTCTGAATAGCTTATCCGTATATCTAAAAATTCTTTTCTGTATCTGGATTAATTGTAGAATGGATTAATTATAGAATGGTTTGCATCTGTATTTTGTACTGTTTCTGAATAGCTTATCCGTATATCTAAAATTCTTTTCTATATCTGGATTAATTATAGAATGGTTTGCATTTGTATTTTGTGTTGTTTCTGAATGGCATAATTATCTGTACATCCATATATCTAAAAATTCTTTTCTATATCTGGATTAATTATAGAATGGTTTGCATTTGTATTTTGTGTTGTTTCTGAATGGCATAATTATCTGTACATCCATATATCTGAGAATTCTTTTCCATATCTGGATTGATTATAGAATGGTTTGCATCTGTATTTTGTACTGTTTCTGAATAGCTTATCCGTATATCTAAAAATTCTTTTCTATATCTGGACTAATAATAGAATGGTTTGCATCTGTATTTTGTGTTGTTTCTGAATGGCTTGTCTGTACACCCATATATCTGAGAATTCTTTTCCATATCTGGATTGATTATAGAATGGTTTGCATCTGTATTTTGTACTGTTTCTGAATAGCTTATCCGTATATCTAAAAATTCTTTTCTATATCTGGACTAATTATAGAATGGTTTGCATCTGTATTTTGTGTTGTTTCTGAATGGCTTGTCTGTACACCCATATATCTGAGAATTCTTTTCCATATCTGGATTAATTATAGAATGGTTTGCATCTGTATTTTGTATTGTTTCTGAATGGCTTATCTGTGCATCCATGTATCTGAGAATCCTTTTCCATATCTGGAGTAATTATAGAACTGTTTGCATTTGCATTTTGTACTGTTTCTCAATGGCTTGACTGTACGTCAATATCCAGCTTACCTATGCAAGGAAAAGAAGAGGGGGGGGGGAGCGTATGGAATTTATTCATGAGGATTTCATCGCACTTGGATAATTCCGTATGTGTAGCACTCAGATCTGCCAGTGACTGTCTAGCAAATTCATCAAGTCTATGCAAAAAGCCTGTGCACTAGCAAGGTCTTAAAATGGAGAGAGGGAGGGGAAATGCAACCTATGAAACACGAAGCCGACATCACCAGAATGATTGGAGCTTTAGGATGGAAAGCAAACTGGCCAGTTTTTAAATTGCAGGCTGGAACTGAATGCAAAAAAAAGCTATTTTTGAATCCACAAAAAAATAAAAATGACATAAATCAGATGGAGCCCGTTGGGCCATCTGAGGGTCAAACGATGACCCCTGTGTTATCAGCATAATGTTCTAACCAACTGAGCTAATTGGGCCCCACCCAATGGGGATGCCAGGGCTCTTTCAGTATAAATAGTATCCCCTCCATCTGGAAATTCTATGCTAGAAATTTCGGCTTTTCTGTCACTCTGTTTCTTCCTTCCTTCTTTGCTTTCTGTCATCTCTTTCTATCGTTTTCTGCCTTGCTGGTTCATTCGCCTGTATGTGTTCTATAAAGCCTTACGTACTTTCACATAGGATTGATAATTGAGTACATGTAGTGACTACATGCTTGGCTTTAAGGAAATGTGCTGTGCAGGAACAGTTTTAGGTAATTTACGGCCATTTTTTATGTATGTTTTAATGACCTTAGTTATGTTCACATTTGTGTTCAGGTTTGTTTTTTTTAATCCTCCAGTGATAAATTGCATGGAATGGTCAACACCAGGGGCATATCCTTGGATTATTTGTGCGCATGCATTGATGTGTACTTTTTTTTTTTTTTTTTTTTTTTTGGCAACCAGGTATTGCATACGTTTTGAAATGGTTATAGCCCTGATAATGTGATATGGCTCCATACAATTGGCTGGGCTTTAAACAGTAAAAATAACCAAGAATAAGAATAAGGCCCCAGGGATAGATCCAAGCAATCCTCTCAGAGTGCTCTATCAGTCTTTAGATCCTCCACAGGAAAGGCTCCAACATGTTACCAAAGTATGTGACAATCGTTTCATCCTTTGTAGAACACTACCAGGTGTGTCCGGCTTAAGTGTTTAGCAACTTTGCAGTTCGTAGGTGGTAATAGTTAAATTTTTCATGTATCCACGTGTGGTTTAATTCCAAATTGGGTTTGATTTTATCTGGCATGATTTTAGAATGGCTTTTAACCTTGTATACCTTTCTTTCAAAATAGTTTGTATTCTTACCTAGCTTTCTTTTAGAATGGTTTGTACCTTTACCTGGATATCCTTACATGGCTTTCTTTCAAATGGTCTGTATCCTTATCTAACTTTTTTCAGGATTGCTTATATCCTTATGTGGTTAGTTCAAGAACAGTTTTTTTTCTTATGTTCATCTGGCTTTTTACAATTGAGTATCTATGCACCATATTATTTGGAATCATTCAACCGTATCTTTTATCCACATATGGTAGTTTCAGGACGGCTTATCACCAACATATTTGGCAGAATTGATTTTAAATCAGATTATTCCTCTTACGGCTTAAACTCAAAATAGTTTAATTCATATCTGGCATAGTATAGGAATGGCCTTTACTTTTACAACATAGCTGTTTGTGGCTTTGTTGTAGAAGGATTTGCATCCACCAGATTTGGGTAAAATATATCACATTTAATCAGGCTTTAAATTTGCGGTGTCTGGGTCAGTTTTAGAATGGCTTCAATCCACATCCTGTTTCATTTTACAACAGCTTTCATCTGCATCTGGCTTGATTTCAGAAAATCATTCTTGTCCATCCATATTTGATTAAATTTCAAATTGGTTTACATCCTTAGCTAGCTCAATTTTAGAATATTATATCCAGATCTGGCTTCATTTCATAACAACAGTGTTTACGCATTAGTTAGGTGACGGAGGTGTAAGGGACTTTTATAATTATCCCTCATTGGTTGGTTGATGGCTGTCCTCCTGCCTTCCTACCACCACCTCATTATTTTTTTGTTTTGTTTTTATTTTGTATAGAAATTAGGTTTTGGTGTTATAATCAGATTCCAATATTCTGTAATATGAGTGTTGCAATATGATTTCTTTTGATTGTTTGAAAATATATGATTTACTTCTGGCACAATCAGCAACTGGTGTTTTTTTTGTGTGTGAATGTCCACATGTATGTGTGTGTGTTTGTGTGAATGCATGGTGCTGTTGCTGTTTTCATGGACAGCAAGAGTTCAAGATGGTCTGATATGTGTAAAATATACATAGGCACAATTGATAAGAGTTACAAACAGTTTTACAGAGAGTACATATATGCCTACAAATGATTGACAGACGCAGTAGTCGGATGGGTAAATATTGAACTTCCAATGGGAAGGTTCTGGGTTCAATCCAACTAGACACCTCTGCCTAGTGGGGAAAGGTTGGAGATTTTTTCCAAATCCCAGGTCACCATGTGCACAGACCTGCCAATGCCCAAACCCCCTTCGTGTGTATATGTATGCACGCAAAATATCAGACATGCACTAATAAAGGTCCTGTAAATGATGATGGTGTCCAGTGGCTTATAGAAACATGAAAACTCCAGCATTGTTATTGTTATTTAAAGCCCAGCCAACAGTGCAGAGCCATATCAGGGCTATAACCGCTTCAAAACATACAAAACTTCAACAGAGAATAACAAAAACATCCAGCATGCACACCCATCAAAGATGCAGACTGTGCAACAATGTGGTGAATGTGATCAGCTCACCTTACAGTTTGAGTTCTCCATGCTCCACTAAAAAGTTTTTTATATGTAATGTGCAGTGAGTCCAAATTTTTGAAAATTTTGCACTGTACAAGAACAATTTTTAGTATTTTGACACATACACACACACACACACACACACACACAACACACACACAACAACACACACACACACACACACACACACACACACACACAACACACACACACACACATATTTTGACATCCCAATAATGGACAGGATTTTTGTTTTATCCCCCTCCCTCCCCCCCCCTCAACCTCCTGCACCCACTGTCATTCTCATTGGATCTGGAGTTTTTTGTTTGTTTGTTTGTTTTTAATACAGCCTTACAGCACTCTGGCAATTTCACATTTTTAGTGGAGCATGGAAAAGACAGCTGTTGGAGGAGCTGACCACATTCTACTTTGTTGTTGCACAGTATGCATCTTTGGTGGGGGTGCATGTTGGCTGTTTTTCAGGTTTCGGTCAGCCATTGACATGACTTAGAGGATCTCGAGTTTAATGTGCACTTTTGATATTCTCCATATGAATACACACAAAGAGGGGTTTAGGTACAAACAGGTCTATACACACACTGACCCAGGAGATGGGAAATATCACCACTCTTTACTTATCAGGCAGAAGTATCCGTGCAAAGATCGAATCTACGACCTTCTGATTCAGAGTTCGAATTTACTTGCTTGACTTTGATGCCTGTCTCTTCTTACCAGGTATAGGCTGGTGACAGAAATAAACAAATTCATAGATAATATAGATAAACATCGCAAAAACAAAAAATAGTGACCTCAGAAGGGAGGGAAACCGCAAACGTCAGCTTCCCAACATCGTGACTCATGTTACATATATATACATAAATGCATACGGTATACATAATCTTATGTAGGTTAATTATATTCTGCTAAGCTCATGTCCTCATCACAATGGAATGTGAAAAAAGCGGGTCATCGCGTGCATGGGGCCTGAAAAGAAACCCGATGATATTAACCCATTGACTTCCTCACCCTTTTCACTGGATGCAAAACATATGATCTTTTCATGTCCTCACACTTATCCTTTCACTTCTACAGAAAGCTTGTGGATAGCATGAGGAAGTGAAAGGGTTCAGATTTTATCTCTGCTACCATGATTGATGATGCAGAAAGCTGGTGAACAGGGTGTAGGAGTGAAAAGGTTAATGACCCATGTATGTATATGGCCACAGAGGTAGAATGTGTGGTCCAGCTGTTGCCAGTGGATTCAGACCGTCAGCTGTTCACACTCAGCAGCCTTTGCTTCTCGGCCCTCCTGCCAAAACCGTTGTGTCAACGAAAATCAAATCAATAAATTCCTCCTTGGGGATGATTGGGGTCCTTTCAATGTTAGTATTCCCACCTTCTGGAAATTTTGTGTAGAAATATCCTCTGTTGTCACTGTCTGTGTTTCTGCCTTGCTCTTTTGCTTTCTGTCATCTTTTCCTTTTTCATTTTCTGCCTAGCTGGTCCATTCACCTGTGTTGTCCATAAAACCTTACATACTGTAACCAGAAGAACAAGCAAACCAAAAAGGGCGCGTATTCAATACAACAAGACAAGACAAGCGCAAATTTTCGGCCAACCGGCCTTTGTCAAGCGCGAATGCACGATCACGAACAGACACCATCCAACAGTTAATAAGAAAAGGACTAAAAACTTCCCTGCAGCCTCGTCCAGTGGATAAAAAGGGACTAAATGAAATGCCAATGTATCTATGAACAGTGGTGTTGGATTGATAATTGGCTATACATGTTAATTGCATTTTCACTTCTAGGGAAATGAACTGCTTAGTGGCAATTTTATTTACTATAGGTTAGTTTTTATGTGATGTTTTGCAAACTTAGTTATGTGTATATGCATTTCTATTCAGTTTTTTTACCCTTTGACTCTCTCTCACTTTCCACCAAATGCAAAAACTTAACCCTTTTACTCCCTCAGCTATGAACCAGCTTCCTGCAGGAAGCTGGTGGATAGGTGATGGAGTCAAAGGGTTAAGGTTTTGCTTTGCTGCATGGTTGACAATGTAGGATGCTGGAAGACAGGGTGCAGGAGTCAAAGGGTTAACACACACACACACACCCTCAGCCCCCTCTCCACCAATGAATTTTGCGGAATGGCCAGTGCTAGGGGCATATCCTTAAATTATTTGCGTAAACGCAATATGTGTACTTAATTTTCTTTTCCAGGTTTTCTTTTTGCCTGTGTCATCCTCCAGCTGATGTGTTGATATGTGTGTTGTTTGAGATGGTTATAGCCCTGGTTGCAGCTCTGAGAAGTCGGCTGGGCTTTAAACACTAATGAAAATGATAAAAAATAAATTAATAAGCCTTATGGATAAGACATCAGTCTCCCAAGATCAGTTTATGCTGCTTTATGCCCCATTGGAGGTGTATTCTAGTGGGCTAGCTGGCTTTTACAATTGTTCCATGGACATGCCAGGGGCTCTTTCAGTATAAATAGTATCCCCAGCTTCTGGAAATTCTGTGCTAGAGATTTTCTGTCTCTCCTTTGGTTTCTCCTCTGCCCCTTTGCTTTCAATCATCTCTTCCTATCGTTTTCTCCCTTGCTGGCCCATTCAACTGTATGTGTGTGTCAGTGTCTGTGTGTGTGTGTGTGTCTGCGCACAGCACAGCATCGGAGTGTATGAAGTGCTCAAATACATATTCAAACACACACAACCACTCTATCTGTCTCTCCTTCCCAATCTCTATATGAGAAGGAAGAGAACAAAACCAAAGACAAAAACTAATACATTTATCCTTCTTCATCATGGGGAAATGAAACTTTATTTTCCAGCGTTATAAGTATTAGCACAAAGACAAACTTACATATCTTCTAGTGTTACCGGTAATTTACTTATACTATAACAAATGAAAATAGGATTCTGCTAAAGAAATATTCAAAGTAAAAAAAAGAAAAGAAAAAAAAGTAAGACATTTTACCATGAATATGTAAAAATGTGCGCACATATCTGAATGTGTGTGTGTGCACAGTGTGTATGTGTGTGCACAGTGTGTGTGTGTGTGTGCACAGTGTGTGTGTGTGTGTGCGCGCGCGCACGCGCACAAGACTACCATCCCCTTAAGAATAACAGCGAAATTTTAACTACACGACAATAATGTGTTTTTGATTCACTGCCTTCATAACAACATGTTTTTCATTCAGTACCCCAATATCTCTCAGAAGTTTGCAAGTCTATATTCCATCATCATCTATACTCCATTCCACCACTGATGACAGAACCTTCCGTGTCCCAAAATTTAAAAGGGAAAAATACAGCAGAAGAGCTCTGACTTCTTCTGCTGTTAAAATCAGGAACACATTGCTTTTCACTGTTCAACACAGTCTGCCCCTACCTTATATTCAAATCCAATCACAAAACATTTCTTTATTTCTTTTCCAGCAGTTCTTTTATTTGTGCCCATCTCATCAATCTTCTCAATCTGCTGACATATTCTTTCAAAATGTGGTGTGTGTGTGTGTGTGTGTGTGTGTGTGTGTGTGTGTGTGTGTGTGTGTGTGTGTTCATGTGCATGTGTGTGCATGGACGTACATCCATGCTTGCAAGTGTGTGTATGCAGCTATGCGTGCACGGCCTGTATAATTATGATAAATTGTAAACTGTAAAGCACTTTTGCTTGATGAAAAATGCTATATAAATATCCAGTTATTATTATCATTATTGTTATTATCATTATCAATTATTATTATTATTCTTACTTATAAAGTTATTAACAGTACCTACACATTTCAGGATTAAATCAAAACAGATACACATAACCCACAAGTATTCACATATGAGCAGACTTTTATTACTACAATAATCCCCACTATCAGTGACTGCATTGAACATATACAGTTGTGCAAACATTAGTAGACAGAAAACCGAAAAAGTGAAATAAAGCATGAATTGTACAGGCAAATATTTTAATCATGGGCATTACCGTGCTTATAGTGATTAATTTTATTGTTAAACATGTTCACTAATTAGTAGACTTTTTACACATTGTGGTAAACCATTCCCACAGTTTGTGGTAAATGGTAAACTAGGTTTATGAATGTCTGTCTTTTTTTTTTTCTTCTTAAGTTTGATTCCAGTGAGAGAGATAATAATGATGATACTTTATTTTCCAATGAGAGAGGTTATTAGCTAGAATCCATTGAGAGAGGTTATTAGCTAGAAGCCGTTTTTTCATGTTTTCAAAAGACAGCCACTGACATGACTTTCAGGATGTTTGATGTGCATATTTGATATTCTGCATACATACACACATGAAGGGGGGTTACGCACAAGCAGGTCTGCACATAAGTTGACCTTCTGGATCTGAAAAGTCTCCACCTTTACCCACTAGGCAATATCTAGATGGATTGAATCCAGGGCTTTCAAAGAGAGAATGAGAGAGATAGAGATAATGAGACAGAGAGAGGGAGATAGAGACAGAGAAGAAAATAAGAAGAAAGAAAAGACTTGAAAGGGAGAGATCTGTTGAATCCGTTTGAGGAATGCTGAATGTGGTTGTCTGCACTGTGCCAATTTGTGTTATTTGCATACATTACATCGTTACACAATTATATGTGTATCTTGAACATTTGTGGGTACATTGTCCTTTGTGAACAGATGTAATCTTGTCACAATTTGGGTCAGCGACAGGGCATAGCCAAAATGGAAAACACTCCATGCCCCCCCCCCCCCCCCACACACACACACACACTCAACACATACACAGACCCAAGAACACACACACATGCACACACACATACACATGCACTCAACACACACACAGACATGCATGCACACACACGCGCACACACACACACACACACACACACACACACACACACACACACACACACACACACACACACAATGGATGAATAAATCAAGACATTTGAGTCATTCTAACAACATTCTCCCTTTTTATGCAAAAAAAATTTCACCAATAATTCTAATCATACAGACAAACAGAAAAACAAAAACAAGCAGACAAGACAGACCTTTACTCAACAGAAATACTGCCTACAGGCCTTCCTTCTCTCCTGGGGGGTGATAGTCAACCTGTTTACATTTTCTTTACTCGGCAGTTGGTCCCTGCATGACAGTCATTCTCTTTTTAAAATATTGAACCACACAAAACTGTTTACCTATATTAAAGGAAAATATTTTCCTTACACTTTTCTTCCAAATTCTTTCTTTTGCCTTAACTGGGTGCTCTGTTGTTTACGTGATTCGTACGACCCTCCCATTGATGCACCTAAATACTTACGGAGCACACTGGGAATCTCTCCAACCCACAGCATCTTTCTTCTCTCCGTTTAACTGTATGTTCTTTTTTTGTTTTCTTGTGTCGCCTTCCTCAAAGGTTTCTGATTGGTGTTGTGTTTTAAACCAAATGTTCTAGGAGTAAAAGGTCTATTTATCTGCTTATATTTGTCTTTCTGTCTGTATGTGCCATTGCAAGGAAAACAACCCGTCTTTCTCTCTCTTAAAACTTAGAAACCCATCTATATTTGCTGTATTTTAAAATTGTTTATATGCTATCTTAAACTGCATCATGAATATTTGTGATCAAAATCATAATTTGGTGTCAAGACATTTTTCACCGAGTGTCATAATTGTCTATACACAAAAACAATTACAAGTCATAACAAAAGTTGAAGAAAAGAAGGAGAGAGAGAGACGGCGGGGGGGGGGGGGGGGGGAGAGAGAGAGAAAGAAAGAAAAGAAATGGGGAAAAATCCTTCAGGAAGTGAGGGATATACATTCGTGGGCAAATCAAAGGTCATTTTAAGAAATTCCAGTCCTTGCTGGTACTTGGTGGAGTTGGTCAGTTTATAGCTTCTTCAAAAATACTGTGAATATCCTTGTTCAAGTCAAATGTTAGCCAATGTGAACAGAATCATCATCTGGGATGGGCCATCATGGTGGTGGGGGCGGGGATTAACTTAAGAGAGGCTTGCATGTTTATCACGTAACAAAGTGCTTGGAAATAGAAATAGTCACAAAAAATGTGGCGCGCAACAAACTTGTTAGATATTTTACAATGTGCGGCCTTTTTACCACAGCGTGATCCAAGCACAACTGACGTTTTGACACCAATATTACACAACCCATGCACTAACATTACAACCAAAGCGAAAGATGAAAACGTTGCGAGGGTCAACGAAGGGAAGTCACTCTCAATAGAATTTTTTTTCTCGTCATTGGATTGGCTGTTCGGTTATTTCCACAATTCAAAGCGACTGTTGCGTCCGGAACGGAATTTGACAGACAAAGTCGCCACTGAAGTTCTAAACAAAACTGCTGACATTAAAATTGTGGTAAGTTCTTGGTGTCTTGATACCACGCAATTTAAGTACAGATGTCTTGTGAGTTATCGGTCAAGATGTAAAATGATTGTCCATGGGTTGAAGGGTGGGGGAGTGCCATCTGACTCAGGCTCCGTAACACAGTGACAGAACTGAGAACAGACTCTGAGACTGTCACTGTAACAGACGACTTCCTCAGTTTTGTTGTTGTTGTTGTTGTTTTCTTTCCATCCCTGAAGTTTTCATAGAACGAAGAGCTAGTCGTTCATGGTCTTGATTATGATGTGTACGTCAAAGAAACCGCGATTGGTGTAAATGCGACTTGGAAAGGTATTGCGATTAAAAAAAGTAATTGATCATCATCATTGATTGAATCAGATGATAATTATCATTATTATGAATATGACAAGTGATACTAGTAATTGGTCTTTTTGAAGGTATTGACTTATGCTTAATGAGCAAGGTTTTATTTTGATTAAAGAACCTTCTCATATCTCCAGTTCAGTCTCACTCTCAGCCCATAAGATTAAAAACTGCCCATCTTAATCTTTCCAGCATTCTGTCTGGTCAGTGATTCATAGAGTATGATAGACACTCACACTGTCCTTCCCCCTACTTCTTGCCCATGTCAGGACCTTGCCAGTGCATAGAGTTTTGCATCAAGAACAATCGCCGACTGTGAAAACAAAGATTTATATTTAAGTATTGTCAGAAGTTCCTGATAAAGTGCTGTTAACACACTTTCATCAAAAAGTGCTGAGTTTATTCATGAGATCTTTTCCTGTGACTTTGTGGCTTCAGCTTGGTGCCCTGCCTTTCAAACTTACCCTTTGGCAACTACTCAACAGCCCACAACTTTGACCCAAATTAGGTAAAAAATCCATTGTTGAGGAACTGAAGAACTTGCATCCTTACATTTTTGGTACTAAACACACACACACACACACACACACACACACACACACACACACACACGCATGCAATGATGCATGCACGCACGCGCACACACACACATATGTGTACATAAGCTCCAACCATCTGGAATCAGTTACCTCGCTCTCTTAGATACTCACCCCTCTGTCCACATTCAAACGCTCCCTCAAAACTCACCTGTTTCCCAAAACTGGTAATCTCTGCCCCCTTCCCCCCATGTAATGTAATGGTGACATTATAGTGTCTTAGTGTCAATGTGTCATTGTATTTGCATGTCATGCTGTGTGTGTGTTTGTGTGTGTGTGGGTGCTTCTGTGGGCGTGTGTGTGTGTGCTTGTGATTCTGGTTATATGTTTTGCCATTGTAAACGCCTAGGCATTAATTTGATTAGGCGTACTAAATCAGTAAATGTTCATAATAATAATAATAATATGTGCAGATATACACACACCCCTGTCCAATTGAAATGAAATAATCCCTCTCCCCCCCCCCCCCCCCCTGTTATTTTTTCTTTTACTTTTTTTTAACTGTACTTTTTCCTGTCTCTGCTGGCTTCCATAGAATATGATCAAGAGTTGTCTGTGGCTTCCTGTTCCTCACACGTCTCCTGGTTCAATAGGATGAATTGGAGAGACTTCCAGTAGCTGAGGGTGGGTCCTCTGGAAGCATAGAACCGGGCACTGCTACACCCTGAAGGCAAGTGCCCATTTTCATCTGATGTAGATGATCATGTAGACATTTATGTTATATTGCATGGTACCCTGGTTGAAGGTGCCTGCAGGCCTGATACTTATGACTTCAGCTGTCTAGGTTTTCTGCCTTGGTTAAAGATGCCTGCAGGCCAGGTACCTCAGACTTCAGCCATTGACTGATTGAGGTTTTCTACCTTGGTTAAAGGTGCCTGGTACCTCTTGAGTTCAGCCATCTTTGTTTTCTGTCTTGGTCAAAGGTGTCTGCAGACCTGGTACCTCTAACTTCAGCAATCTATGTTTTCCGACTTGGTTAAAGATGCCTGCAGGCCTGGCACTGCAGACTTCAGCCATCTAGTTTTCTTTAGGGGTTACCTCAAACTTATTGTGAGAAAAAAAAACTATTCTGTGAACACCATGGGAGAAGGGTGGTGGTAGGGCTTTATCATAGTTTATGTAGCCATTATCTGTCTGAATGCTCTGTCATGATGCCAACACTGATAACTAAGAGAAAAAGGTGTTCAACTCCAGTTTTGTTTGGGATAAACTGTACCATTTTACCTTCCATGTGGAATGACCAGTACAGATAAACATCCATGGCTATCCTTTCTTATGGGACTAGCTTTTTTGTACTGATTCTGGCACTTCTGTCCTTGCGATTTTCTTCGAGTAATTTTATGAAAACTCATTATCTTGATACAACAGTCATCTAGAGTTAGTACGTTTTGCGTTTCTGCACTTTCAAATGAGGTGCAAAAAGTGGTGTACAGTGGAAACCTGATATAACAGGGATGATGGGACCAAATCAAAATCCCTGTTATATCAGATCCCTGTTATATCAGATATCAAGGGAAATAAGGACTGATCAACTAACTCTTGACTTTTGTAAATCCGGTCTGGTGTAAGTGTGCAGTAAGCTTACAAACTGAATGATGGCGCAGTCAGTCACTGACTCAGTGGCCTCAGGCCTACACGCTTGCGTGCACATCACGCTCGCATTGCGAAGCGTTCTTTCAGTGTACAGTACACAGTATACCAAGGCTAGCCTAGATCTAGATCTAGGCCTACTGCGTGGCGTGCTGAGTCTAGGCCTAGGCCTTTCTGCTGCAGAGCCCGTCTCGGCATCCCTGCTATAACCGATCAAGCCCTCTTGTCTCCCTGTTATTGCCGATAAGTTTTAATAGAGACAAAGAGGAAGAAAAAATGGGGATTGAAAAAAGCCCTGTTATATCCGGATTCCTGTTATAACCGGTCCTGTTATAAATGGTTTCCACTGTAATAAACTTCCAGTGATTGAATTGAAATCTGGAAAAAAGAAAAAAAAGGTATGCATGGGATGGGTGAGTGATGTAAAGATGACATGTGTTGTCAGCCTTTACAGGAGCAGATTCACTGATGATAAAGTAGAAAAGATAGATAGGGTAGGTGAGTGATATAAAGATGATATCTGTTTTGTCAGTCTCATTTGGCAGATTTTGTAAATGTACAATAAAAGCCATGATGTTTAAATATTATACGTGACAATATTCACGATCACCACACACACACACACACACACACACACACAAACTATTCTGTGAACACCATGGGGGAAGGGTGGTGGTAGGGCTTTATGTAGCCATTATCTGTCTGAATGCTCTGTCATGATGCCAACACTGATAACTAAGTAAGAGATAACTAATGTGAAATACAGGCTAGAAATGAAGAAAATTTAGTTGTGTTGCAATGTGGATTTGTGTGTATGATTTTACGGGGGTGGGTGGGCAGATGTTGATTGGATTCCTGCATTGCCATACTCCATAGTTTTAATCAAAATCTGAAGTTTGTCCTGTCATGTTATTTATTTGCTCTTTTAATCACATAATGTGATGTGTATTGTTTTAATTGGTTGGTATTTTTTTTTTTTTATTTGTTTGTTTGTTTATTTATTCATTCATTTATTTATGTATAATTTATTCATTCATTCATTCATTTACTGTTTTTTTAGGGGGTCATTTTTCATTTTTAAATTTTTTGTTTTTGTTATTTTTTTGTCTGGTAATCATGAATATTGTCATGTATAATATTTAAACATCATGGCTTTTATTGTACATTTATGACTACCATTGAAAAACCTGAATGTTTGAAAGATCTTTTCTCAATCGGCCCAAAATTCTTTGATTACATGCTTGTTTTCATAAACATGTGCAGGCACATTGTTTCCTTACACACACACACACACACACACACATACACACTCTCCTCTCCTCTCTCTCTCTCTCCTCTCTCTCCTCTCTCTCTCTCTCTCTCTCTCTCTCTCTCTCTCTCTCCTCTCTCTCTAAATTCATATTATACACACACTGTAGAAATAAAACTAAACAATTCCAATGTCTGCTGCCTAGTGGGTCGTACACCAGTTACCTTTCTAGATTTTGCCAGTGGCAACACAATTTCTGTTTCTTACTTGGCAGAAATAGTTTACAGTTGTTAGATATTGGCTGTCATGAGTCGTGGTATGTATGATAAATTTAATTACAGGAGGGAAATTTTCTGTTTGTTTCGGGTTGCTACATTTGAAGTATGGATAAAGGAGCACGGAAAAGAAGCAAACGGCGGTCACTCCGTCTGCTGAAGTCGGTGACGGTGACGGGCGATGATGAGGACCAACTGAACACTGGCAGTGAGGTGTATGGCACTGTGTGGTTGTCAGAAAATGACAACATCCACTCTCCCTCACACAGGCAAAATCAAAAGCTCTGTTCACCTTCCCGCAGTGAAAGTAACACTTCTAATGGGCTTCAGTCTCCTCCCTCCTGCAGTGAAAGCAGCAATCTCCATTCTGTTTCTGCTTGCCAGAATCATTGGTCTCAAGGCCATAGTGAAAGTGATGACAAACTCCAGGCCTCCTGCCCAGGTGAAAGTGACACATTGTGTTTATTACATGCTGAAAGTGAGGAACCTCAGTTTTCTTATCCAGTTGAAAGTGACAGGCTCTGCTTTTCGCACACTGAAAGTGAGGTACCTCAGGTTTCTTGTGCAGGTGAAAGTGACAGGCTAGATTCCTCTGCACTCACTGAAAGTGGGAGACTTTATTCTCCACCCAGCAAAGAAAGCAACAGACTACTGTCTCCTTCCCAATTATGTATTAAAAGTGACAAACTCCAATCTCTCCAGGTTAAAAGTGACAGACTGCAGTTTTCTAGTTCCACCCATGCTTGTAGCGACACACTTCCGTCCCCTTCTTCACGTAGACTGCTGTCACCGCCTTCTCTCAATAATGCGAATGAGAGTGACATATGCCAGTCATTATGCCATAATGAAAATGACGGACTCTGGGCTTCCAACCAGAAGACCCCAAAAGCAGTGTTCCCAGATCAGGCTGCTGTTGGTACTTCGCCTTTCATGAGTACTTGTCAGAGAGAAATGACGCTCACTTCCACTGATGATAAACTTCAGTGTGTCTCCTACACATCAGAGATACTGCACAGTGATGCTGATCGTCAGGTTAAAAGTCCCTTTACCACACCTGTCTCTCATGACTTTGAATGTGAAATGGACAGTGAAACCTCACTAGATAAAGGATTCTTCTGCCTTGAACAGTCTTCCCTTTGTCTTGACAGCTGTGCTGGTACTACAACCCCAGTCATGACGGGACTTCAAGCAGAGAATACCTCTACAACTCCAGTCACCACAAGGTTACAGCTGGAAGATTCAGTGTGTTCATCAGCAGGTTTAGAATCCAGTGAAAATAACATGTTGGATCACACTGATGGTAATAATACAGCAACACAGCAAAGTCTTGAAAAAGAAGTCACATCCTCATCATTGGATGTGCCGGTCAGCCTGATAACTCCACAGACTGCTGATGATAATGAGCTATCTAATTCTGCCTTCACTCTAGAAGCAGTACCTGTGTCGAGTTCTGCAGAAAGGCTGGAGTCTGCATTGATCACTAGCCCAGCTCATCCGCATACACATAATGCCGTTGCCTGTTCTCCATCAGACCAGAGTGAATACACTGGGTGTGGTTCTGTAGGGAGGATGAACAGTAGTGATAGGCAATGTTCAGCAGCGGATGATATTGGTGCTGATGTAACAGACCAAACGGAAGTAAACTTGTGGAAGTCAGAAAGCAGGACTTTGGTCACAGACATCAGCCAAGATATGATGGACACTGACCAACCTGAGAGCAATGTCCTTGTTATACAGAAGCACAGTGTTGAGGCTCAGTGCTCAGAAAACTCAGCTATAAGTAACTATGAACGTAGCTGTTGTGTTGTTGGGTCAGTCGGTGTATTCTCCATAGACATGCCTTCACATGATCAGGCTCATATTGGGTCACATTCAGCAGAATCAAGTAAAACCCCTGGTGGTGATACACAGATACAGGTGACTGCCAGTAACACACAAATACCTGATAGTACCAGTAATAAGCAGTCAGATGTAGTCATTGATGGTAGCGACACTTGTGTTTCAACGATCATGGCACGCGCCAATCAGATATCGCAGCTGGAGTCTTCAGGTAAGAGTGGAGAGCTAAATTTGAGTTGGTCACCACACACTCAGCCTGTGTCACAGGGAAACAGACAGAAAGAAACTAACAGTTCACGGAAGATTAAAAAGCAGAGGCGAAGATCTGCCTTTGGGGCAGAATTAAAACTCGAAACATTCACCCAGCAGGGTGCAGCTACCGCCATCAGCTATCCTATTCCAAACATTTCACAACAAAACTGTGTTGATCAAACTGTAGATTCACAATGCTCCTACCCCACACCTGTAAATGACAAGAAGAAAACAGAGCAATCACTGATTAAAACAAGTCATGAAAATAGTGTTTCTCCGCTTCAAGATCAGTCTGTAGACAGGCAAGCAGATGACCTCATGAAACCTGGAATAACTTGTGTTAAGGAATGCAGTGAGCCAAAGGAACCAACACAACAGGAAAGTATAACTAAAAGAAGAAAGAGAAGATCATCACAGGCTTTGCACAAAGAAATTGAAACGTCTATGAATGCTGACGATGCTCAGGATCATGATGAAGCTGGTGCTGATGACGATACGAACGTCTTCACAAAGCGACGCTCCAGCATAAGATTGTCATTCAAGTTGTGTCGAAAGTCTGCACAGCCTGTTTCCTCAAGTGTTGATGAGAATGGAAACGTCAATAATCAACCTTTACCTCCAGTGGTAACAGCTGCACCAGTCAGCCCCCAGCCAGGATGTTCCACTGACGACTGTACTGAATCAGACAAACCCAACTTCACAACCATTCCTCCTGAATTGGAACAACTCTACCGCAACAAAAACTTCAAACGACCGGCTAACAAGACTTGGGAGACCATCTTTGAGTGCCCTTCCAGAGGAAAAGTGACGGGAAAGCAGAAACTGAAGAGGTACATACAGTTTGAAGACAGCGTCCCCGTGTCCAAAATGAAACGTCGCTTGAAGAAAGCAGCAGAGAATGGTTGGAGGTGTCAAGTGAAAAAGTCCACGACCGCTGATAAGAATCTTGTAGCCAAATTGGAAGAACTCGACAGAGAAATATCAGATGACTGAACCAGGTAAGGTGAAGGTTGTTCCTTAGCCTGGAATTATAAGAAAGTGAAGTGGTGCAGACCTAAACTTCTCCCAGGGCCAGCATCATGAGGGTGTCGCCCCTCTTCTCGCCATCACTGCTTCCTTCCCCAATCCTGAAAAGTACTCGCTTCTAGCTGGGTGGATTGGATGCTGCAGACGCAGAAGTTTTTCTTGAACCAGATTTAAACCCGTGCTTTCTGAATGGAAGATGGGTGTTCCACCCCTGCATCAATCTGGATTGTAGGATGACGTTCTTGAAAACTAAACATACATGTTCAGAGTGGACATTTGATAATACTGTGAAATCAGATGTACATCATTATGACTGACAGGTGTGTACGTATAATGAAGGTTGGGTCAGATCTGTGATCTGGCGTGATCTTTGGTTGTGTGTGAGTGAGTGAGTGAGTGTGTGTGTGTGTGTGTGTGTGTGTGTGTGTGTGTGTGTGTGTGTGTTTCAGTGCTTGTCTGTCTGTCTGCTTGGAAGTTTGGTTGCAAGCAGTCTATGCTGCACCAGACTTTTTCATTCTTTTTTTTTTTTTTTCATTTCAGTCAAAAGGAAAAAAAATCTTTAACTTATAGATTTGTTTCCTTTTGACTGGAGAAAGGTGTACGTGTATAGATGACAAAACTGCTTGAACACAATTTTCTGAGCTCTTTAAGGGTGGATATTTACCCAATTTCAGTCAAAGCTTCAGATTATTGAGGAGTTGCAAAGTCATAAATTTTAAAGGTAAAGCTAAGATGATATCAAGCCAAGGTCATGCAAAACCAAACCAAAGGAGAGGTGTATAAATCAAACAGCATTTTCTCAGGATCTGCTGACAATTATTCAAAATCTGTTTTCAACTGTTGTGACCATCTCCGTTTGTCCTTGATGCACGTCAAGTTTTATTTCAACTGAAGCTTGTTCAAGGTTGTGGTGACCTTGACAGATCTATATATGAAATATGAATTTGCTGTCATAAATTTTGCATGAAAAGGGAGATTGTCAGAATGGGTCGACCATCTTGTTTTTCCCTTCATTTTAATTGATAGGACTGTAATTACTGTTTGTATTCCTCAGTACTCTTCTTCATTTTCTGATTCTTGTCTGCTTCTCACTCTGTTGTCAACAGTCAAGCCATGTTGTTTTGTAGGTCGAGGTTATCTCTTCACTCGGTCACTGAGTCAGATCAGTGAATTTTCCTAAGTAAAGGTAATTGGCCCACTACCAGTGTAGTAACAGGCCTGTTACTAGTATTATTAGTAATATAGTGTCTAAGCATGGCATAAAGGCCTAGAGAATTGGAGGAGAAAGTCGTTGAGGAACACAGAATTAGTTGAAGTCAACAAGGCTTAGACTTAGAGCGATATCTTTTTACTGAAATCCAAGTCATCAGAATCAGTCTTTGAGTCGGGGAGCATAGATCTGTCATTAGTGTCAGATGGACTGAGTTTTGTGCTTGACATAATTGTAGAATTAGAGGAAACTCAATCCTTGTGTTTTGTAGTTAAGATATTTTGGGTTGACATTACTGAATTGAAAGAAACTGAAAATTTGTGTGTCCACTTTGAAGTAACGGAGTATTGCCATGTTTGATGAATTTTTATCCTTAGATGGACAGCGGGCAAGGCATACACAATACTGTGAACTGAGTGTGTTGTGCCGCCTGGCTCTTTGCGACCAACTTCTGTGGACATTTTTTTCTCAAAAACTTGCTAGCACATAGAGCTAATGTGCAGGTTTATAGTTCAGCTATGTATGACCAGTTTGGATCTGATCCTTCACATGGCATCTGTGGCATCAGTGCATCTCATGGAATTTCATTCCAGCAAAGGAGACATCGCCATCTTAAGAAACTAAAGTGAACTGTACATTTGGTATCATTGTTGTGTTAATGGTGCTAAGTGTGAAGGCAATACTCATTGCTGTGGTTTAGTTGATTTATCTTTCATCAGTGTTGTGCCTCATCCGCATTATGATTTTTTTTTTTTTTTTTTTTTTTTTACAATTGTTTATTAAACAACAGTACAAGTGGAAAAACACTCATTGAATAAGGCACAGTTGTAGTACTAAGAGAGAGAGTGAATTGTGCTATGTTGTGACTTGTGCTGCATGGTTTCCCTGACGACAATATAACTTAACACATTGTAGAAGTTGTATGCCTCAGTTTGTGCTATGTATGGAGGCATTGCTGTTGTTGTGCTACGATCACCTTTCAGTTTCACCCTTTTAATTAATTAATGATTCACCATACTCTGTATACTGGGTCTTTGGTAAAGGTTTAATCTTGAGGTCACGGGGAGTAAAGTGGTAGAGACCTCAACTTTTCTAATGGCCAGTATCATGATGCAGTGGCTGTTTCCTCTCCCCCTGTGCTTTACCTTCCCTAACTCTGGGTCAAATGTCCATTCATGCTGGGGTGGACTGGAGGTTGCACACACATAGTTTTCTTCAATTCACACTCAAAGTTGAACCTTTCTTAACCCTTTGACTCCCATAACCTGTCCACCATTGTCAACCATGCTAGCAAAGCAAAAACTTAACCATTCGACTCTCTCACCCTATCATAGGGTGAGGCTGTCAGATGGTTAAGTTTTTGCAGTTGATGGATAGGGTGGGGGAGTCAAAGGGTTAATTCTTGCTGTCATGGAGTCAGATCAGAACTAATGTGCGGTGGGAGTTTTACACCAGCCAGGCCTCACATGAAATCTCAAAGGAAATGATTAGGGTGAGGAAGTGCAAGGGTGTAAGTTTTTGTAGCTAATGGATAGGGTGATGGAATCAAAGGGTTAAAATTGTTTTAGCTGGACTATTGATATAATGATAGCATAAATTGAATTGAAAACCTAATAGGCCTGTTTAACATGCATACAATTTACTTGCTGTATAACTATATTTTACTGGGAACCCCATTGGATTGCCGGCTGTATATTGTATAGATAAATAACAGCCTCATTGTCTTGGTGTGGTGTGCTGTGAACAATCAGTTTTATAGATATGTTTATTTTCTTTTTCTTCAGTCTTTCTCCTTTCCTCTTCTGCACACTGGAGCATTGATCTGCATTTCGTTTAGTGTCATACACTCTGCCATATGGCCAACATATGTAATGGTGTTTCGAACAATTATTTTCATAGATCTGTATTTTTTTTTTTTTTCAATCCCTTTGTTCTGTATCTTCTTCTGCTTCTTGGTCATTGACCTGTGTTTTGTTTTATTAGAATGTTTCACACTGCAGTTTGGTATCTTTAGACCGCCTTACTATCGTGCCTTATCTTTGTGTTCATGCTGATAGTCACTTCTCTATATTATGGACGTTTGTTGATCACTTGATGTATTCAACCAGTATTAACTGGAGTGGAGTGTGTGGCCTTTTGGTTAAAGCATCTACCTAGGACGTGAGAAACCTGGGTTCCAATCACAGACTGGACCCGGTATATCTACCCCTTCCACAAGATCATTAGTTGTGGTCTAGGTGTTAGTCTTTGAAATGAGATGATAAATCGAAGTACTGTGTGCAGCAAGCATTCAGCTCATGTTAAAGATTCTGCAGCAGCAAAGGTGTTGTCTCATTCAAAATTCTGTTGAAAAAATCCATTTTTATAGGTAAACAGAAATATGTGCATACAGAAAAATGAAAGAAAAGCATTGATGGCTCTGCAATGCTATGACACACTATCTTGGGATGAGCAGCCATACTACACATATAAGTGCATTATGACGAAGAAAAAAAAAATTTAATGCATGCAGTAGAACAATTATTCAGTGAAGTTGATCATTTAATGACCACTATTGGTACACAGTTTTACTGTATTGTACTATTTACCATAATGATCTTAATAATAATAATAATAAAGAGCATTTATATAGCGCCAAATCTGATGAAAACAAGAGCCCTAAGCGCTTACAGGTATCACGCAGACACAACCAAACACACACACACACACACAACACACACACACACACACACACACACACACACACACACACACACCAGCCGACATTCAAGGCTCAAAAGACAACAAGGGGGATTTGGGGAAGTTAGGTGGTAGAGTCTTTATAAGTATCATGAGAGGGACTGGAAGAGATGGGTTTTCAGAGAGGACTTGAAAGAAGTGAGAGTTGCAGAGTGGCGAACAAAGACAGGGAGCTGATTCCAGATTACAGGGCCTGATAGGAAAAGGAGCGTTGACCATAGGTTTTAGTGCGACAGGATGGTATGCGGAAGGTACGAGTATCAGCCGAGGAACGAAGTTGACGAGAGGGGGTGTACAGATGGAGGAGGTCACTTGCTATCTGTGACGTTAGTGAATGTGGAATTTATTCTGATTGTGGAGAATGTCATTTTGAGGAACTGAAACTGTCATTTTGAGGAACTGAAACTGTTCACATTGTACATTAGACGCTATCATTCCTGCAATATGATAGTTGAATGTGTGCAAGAGAGAGAGAGAGTGTGTGTGTGTTTGTGTGTGTGTTCAAATGCATTATTTTGGAACAGAACAAGTTTGATATGATTTAAAGATTGAATCAATTCATTCATTAATGCTGTGTTTGATACTTTTGTTTCAAACATGAAAGAGAACAACTACTGTCAAAAGATATGTGCATTCTTCCCATTTTTTTGTTTGTTTGTTGTTTTTTAATGTTGACAATCCTTTTGGTCAAGATCACCCATGTGAATACCTAGTCATACAACTGAATTTGTATACTGTACGTGTATATGACCAAGTGTTTCTTTTTGTCCTCAAACTGCTAGTTACAGGAAAACACTTTATTAAACAGATGTAATTTTTTGTTATGAGTTGTGGACTTTTTTCAAGAGATATTCTTACTGTCAGACAATTCCATATGTGTTCTACACAGATCTTTCAGTGAAACCTGATGCACTGGCAAGATCTTGAAATGCTCAGGGGGAGGGGTAGTGCATATATAGTGACCCATGGTACACGAAGCTGACACTACCAGAATAAGTGAAGCAATACAATACAGTGAAGTTGGCCAATTTTTATGTTGTGGGTGGGTTGGATGTAAAGTTCTGGAAATATCAGATTTTGACTTCATCCCAGGCAGGATTGGAACCCACCAATTCTGGATTAGAAGTCCATTGCTTTATCCGCTGAACTGTGGATAGTGAAAACACTGTCTTCACTGACATCATAATACCTGTTGGATTACTAGTGTCAGTGTCCTTTCTTGTTTTAGTATTCTCGTTTACTGGAGGTGGTATGATACCAGCATCTTCTGGTCTTCCTTCTCTGTCTTTGTGTTTTACCTAGTCTCTGCTGCATTGCATTTGGCATTTCTGTCACTTCCAGTCTGTGCCTAGTGATGGACCATTTGTCTGTCTGTTTCCAGAAACTCTCCATATATATGTATTATATATACATAATACAACCCTTTGAGATTCCTGCCTGATCGAGGATTATAGGCCTACTTGATTTGATCCGCAAGAACAAGGGAGACCTGATGAGGCATTTAGAAAGTAGCTGTAAGATCCCATGATAGAAACGGATTAAAATGATGAAAGATACTGTTGCACAGCAACAGAATAATTCCTAGCCCTGCGCTCAGACTTCAGTTGTACGGAACACTGTCACAAACTGGATACTGTTTAGGCCGCAGTTATTGGTGTGGTATGAACCAATCTGTTGGACGGTTCTTAAGCAACAAGTGGCTATCAGTAGATAGCAACAGATTGTCGTCAGTGGGCAGTAAACAGTAATCAGTAGGAGAGCAACATTCCTTGAGTCCACCCTACATAGCCCTGGCCAAGATTGTAAACATAGGATGAACAGTTGCTGTCCATTCAGCTGTTTGAATACCTGTCTGAACTTTCCTTCTCTCCCCTCCCCCCCCCCCCCCCCCCCCTTTTAAGTTTTGTTTGACGTACAAAAACTGAAAATTTTAATGTACTGTGAGCTGGTTATTGTTTGGTTGCTTTTTTTAATTTTGTTGTTGTTCATTTGCTTTTTATCTGGTGTTGTTTTCATATGTGTGTGTGTGTGTGTGTGTGTGTGTGATGTACTGTCAGGTTTTGTTGTTGGTTTGCTTTTTTGCTGTTTTTGTTTTATATGATGGACTGTCAGTTTTTTTGTTGTTGTTGCTGTTATTTGTATCTCTCTCTCTCTCTCTCTCTCTTCTCTCTCTCCTCTCTCCTCTCTCTCTCCTCTCTCTCTCTCTCTCTCTCTCTCTCTCTCTCGTGTTTTCTGTTTGGTCTTTTTGTGTGTTTTTTTCCTCTTTTTCTTGTGGGGTTAAGTAAGCAGAAGGGATGGTGCTTGTGGCAGTGTCTTGCTTAAATCCATCGCAGACTATGGTGTTGTTGATTACCAATATCTCCATGGCTGATTTGATCTTGTGTACACGTCTGCTGC
Source organism: Monoplex corrugatus (assembly GCA_030674185.1). Lineage (NCBI taxonomy): Eukaryota > Metazoa > Mollusca > Gastropoda > Littorinimorpha > Ranellidae > Monoplex > Monoplex corrugatus. The sequence continues at coordinate 46,594,810 of JAPXFY010000027.1, forward strand.
ATCATGGGGTTGTTTAAATTTGATAATTATGAGGAATGAATGTATCTGTTTTGGTTTGTGGTGTTTTTACAGTACCCCAATGGTCCAAAAGTTCTCAGTGAACCATAACCAGCACAAATGCTGTATAGAAAATTAAATATGAAATTAAAGTAAACTGCCTTGTGTTTTTTGTTTGTTTGTTGTTGTTTTTTCTTCTGATGTTTTGGAAGTCTTAAATACACATACAAGAGAGCTTGCAGGTAATTATTGGGCTAGACGCCATGAACTTGAGTTCAGATATCTCGAATTCAAACCTAGTCCGCAACATAAACTCACTGTGATAAAGCTAGCCTGATTGTTGTCCACTTTATGCTTCAACATTCTGGTGATGTCAGCTTAGTGTTTCATAGGTCCATCCCCGTCTGTCACAAGATGGCAAGTGCACTGCAGAAATCTATTTAGAATCATGACAGCAATGGTCAGGCTAAACTGCTTCTTTTATCTTTTTTTATTTTGTGTGTTTGTACCATCATAGGTGTCGCAGGAAGAAATAGTTGACGGTTAGCAGTGAGCTGAAAGACCTGAAGCGAGAAATGTTGTGCCATTAATTCAGGATCTTCCTAGGTCTTTCTGTCATTTTAATATTGTTTTATTATGTATGTTGAGCCAGCTGGTGAGACTGCATTATGATTTAGATCATGACCAAACCACTTAATTCTCTGTTGATGATTATGATGGAGGACTGATGTTGTTCCTACCAATAGTACCATTGTTCAGATCTTGGTGTTTCTGGTCATGTTGTGTCTGTTCTTGTTGACAGCTTTTTTTTTCAAACACATTTCATAGTTGGTAATTTTGTGCTCCAGGGGCTTGGTTAGAGTCTAAGTCTGGCACTGGTAGGTATCATCAGCCTTACCTCTTGGTTATAGACCTGGACCCTCTTCTTACCACTGCTTATAAACACATTGGGGTTTTATTTTGTCCCTTTTTTATCCACTGGATGAGGCGGCAGGGAAGTTTTAGTCTTTTTCTTATTATCTGTTGTTTGGTGTCTGTGATCGTGCATTCGCGCTTGACAAAGGCCAGTTGGCCGAAAATTTGCGCCTGTCTTGTCTTGTATTGAATACGCGTTCTTTTTCGGTTTTCTTGTTCTTCTGTTTACTGGTAGGTATGTCAGGGTTGGGGTGAAAATAGAACTGATGAGCTTGGCTTTTGTTTCAGTAAAGTTTTGTGGTGCATTAGGTTAATTGTTAGAAAACCATGCTCCTAAGGCAGGGTTGTAGGTTTAACCCTCGGACAGGCCATACTTTTTTTTAATGCGGACTGATCGGTTCTTTTGACAGAGCCCATGGACTCAAGATCTGATTTCTCAAGTTCAATCCTATTCCTAACCCACAGAATTAAAAAACGGTTTGTTCACTGCCCATCATAACGTTTCCATCATTCTGTGGTGTCAGGTTAGTGTTTCTTAGGCCCCTTCTCACCACCACCACCCTTTTCAAGACCTTGCCAGCTCATAGTGTTTTACACAGGCTCAGGGAGCGTGGCAGATTTGGATGAAGTGCATAATGAATTGTCCAAGTGCGATGAATCCTTTTTGAACAAACTCCAAACCCCAAACTCTTAATCGTTTTTTTGTTGGTTTTTTTTTTTTTTTTACCCATTTGGCTGAAGCCTGTTGATGTAGAAATAAAAGTAAATCTCCCACCTTGCAGGCTGACTCTTAACCTGGTTGTCATTTTTGACGTGGTGTTAGCCCTGATATGGCTCTAGTAGTCGGCTAGGCTATAAGCAATGTGAACTTGAACTTGAGGCTGACTGCACAGGTTCAAGTCTGGCTTGGGGAGTAGAAGGGGGGTGGCTTGAGTGTGCAGCCTCCAGCCCACTTACCTGTGAATGAGTACCTAATCCTATTAGGGTTGGAGAAGGTAAAGCAGCAAAGGAAGGGAGATGGGCACCACTTCATAACATTGACCCCAGGAAAACTTTCGAATCTACTACCACCTTACACTTCTGAGATTTCAATCATAGGTTTGGCCCATTAGCTTAGTTGTTAGAGCGCTGTAGGCCTACTTACAAAGCAATGTTGTGGGTTCAAATCCTGGTGTGCGCTATATTAAAACTGGTCTTCCCAGTGCCCTATCTTAACCCTTTGACTCCCACACTATCTACCAACTGCAAAAACTTAACCTTTGATTCAAAGGGTAAAATTTTTGCTTTGCTAGCATGGTTGTCAATGCAGGATGCTTGTGGACATGGTGCGGGGGTCAAAGGGTTAACATCATTGTTGTTCTGGTGGTGTCAGTATAGGATTAGATAAGTTCCCCTTTCTCCACTTCCCTGGGATGGATATCCCCATCTGCCATATCATCTTATGTGGGTGCTGACGTAAAAACTGAACCAAATCAATCAATCAGTTCAATCCTTGGTGGACCACTGTTTTTCAACAGGCTTGTTGGCTCTTGCATTAGAGCCATGGGATCAAGACCTGATATCTTAGGTTCAATCCCAGTCTGCAATATTACAAACTGGCCTGTTTGTTATTGATCTCAATGTTTCTATCATTCTAGTGATGTCAGCTAAGTGTTTCATAGGTCGTTCCTTCTTCCTCTCTTTCCTCTTCTATTTCAAGACTTTGCCAGGGCGTAAGGTTTTGTGCAGGCCGAAGGAGTCTGCCGGTTATCAGATGCCAGACTGGGTGGACAGTAGCCTATATGGAATTGTCCTGATGCGATGAATCTGTCTTTAATAAACTTCAAATTTTGTAAACTTCATAGTTCAGGGTTATGGCACATCTTTGACCTTCTTGTTTTATAATGTTTTGTTTTGTTTTGTTTTGTTTTGTTACCAAGCCTGGCTGCGTTAACCTGCATTTCAGCCGTAACCGTAATCGTCATAACGTAAAAAGCAGATTAATACCGGTATAATCCGGGCAGGCTCACTGCAGACAGCTAAACATTGGTAACACCAGACACATTATAGATATGAATAAGAAAGTAGATTGGCAACAGGCTCACTGCAGTCAGTTGAACACTGGCCCACAGACACACCATAGGTATAAATAATAACGTTGATTGGCAGCAGGGTCACTGGAGTCAGCTGAACACTGGCCCACACCAGACACATCATAGACATAAATATAAGGTAGACTGGCAACAGGATCACTGCAGTCAGATGAACACTTGCCCATACCAGACACACCATAGATATAAATAGGGTAGATTGGCAATCGGGTCACTGCAGTCAGTCAACACCAGACATACCATAGACATGAAAGATAAGATAGATTGGCAACAGTGTCACTGCAGTCAGCTGAACACTCGCCCACACCAGACACACCATAGATATAAATAAGGTGGATTGACAATCAGGTCACTGCAGTCAGTCAACACCAGACATACCATAGACATAAATGATGAGACAGATTGGCAACAGTGTCACTGCAGTCAACTGAACACTCGCCCACACCAGACACACCGTAGATATAAATAATAATGTAGATTGGTAACATAGTCACTGCAGTCAGCTGAAATCAAGCCAACACAAGACACACATAAATATAAATAATAATGTAGATTGGTAACATAGTCACTGCAGTCAGCTGAAATCAAGCCAACACAAGACACACATAAATATAAATAATAATGTAGATTGGTAACATAGTCACTGCAGTCAGCTGAAATCAAGCCAACACAAGACACACATAAATATAAATAATAATGTAGATTGGTAACATAGTCACTGCAGTCAGCTGAAATCAAGCCAACACCCAAAACACACATAAATATAAATAATAATGTAGATTGGTAACATAGTCACTGCAGTCAGCTGAAATCAAGCCAACACAAGACACACATAAATATAAATAATAATGTAGATTGGCAACAGGGTCACTGCAGTCAGCTGAAATCAAGCCAACACAAGACACACATAAATATAAATAATAACGTAGATTGGTAACATAGTCACTGCAGTCAGCTGAAATCAAGCCAACACCAGACACATAAAAATAAATAATAATGTAGATTGGTAACATAGTCACTGCAGTCAGCTGAAATCAAGCCAACACCAGACACCATAAATATAAATAATAATGTAGATTGGCAACAGTGTCACTGCAGTCAGCTGAACACTGGCCACACACCAGACACACCACAAATATAAATAATAACGTAAATTGATAACAGTATCACTGCAGTCAGCCAAAGACAGCCAGCACCAGACACACCATCATCATCATCATCATCTTGTCGAGCTTGCTCGGCTATCCATGACATGTTTCTTCCATCCTTCTCTGTCAGACACTGCAGTAGGTAGTTCATCATACTGACAGCCCGTATCATCCATCAGTTGGTCGATGAAGGTCTTCTTTGGACGTCCTGGTCTTTGCTTGCCATGGCTAGTTCTCCATAGTAGAACATCCCCCACCAGTTCTTTGCTACGCCAGTAGTGTCCCACGAAGCGCAGTCTTTTCTGGGCGTATTGATTTACTGATTGGTGGGATCTTACCATATAACTCTTTGTTAGTTGGATGTTCTCTCCAGGATTTGTTCAGGGCTGCACGCAGCATTCTTGTATATGCTCCATCAATCTTCTTCTCCAATGTCGTTGTTAGGGTCCAAGAGATTGAGCCATAAGTAAGAACGGACTCCACCGCTGCTCGGAAGAAGTTCTTTTCAGGTTGTCTGGCAGATTGGATTTCCAGATTTTGTCCAGTTGATTTAGAGCGCCCCAGGCATTTCCGAGACACACCATACCTATGAATAATAACGCAGATTGGCAACAGGGTCACTGCAATCAGCCAAAAATTAGTCGACACCAAACACGCCATAGATATGAATAGTAACGTAGCTTGATAAGTGAATCACTGTCGTCAGCCAAAAACTAGCCGATACCAGACACACCATAGAAATGAATAATAACTTAGATTAGTACAGGGTCACTGCAGTCGGCCAAAGACCAGCCGACACTAGATACGCCATAGATACAAATTATAACGTAGTTTGATAACTGAGTCACTATGGTCAGCCCAAGAACTAGCCGACACTAGATACACCATAGACACAAGTAATGATATAGATTGGCTACTCAGCGAACGTCCAGCATATGGTAATCCTTATTGATTTTCACTTATTCTTTTTTTGGGATTGACGCGTTGAGACCTCGAAACATGGATGAAAAAAGTTACAGACTGTCGTTTAGAAAATAATGTATTTATGTGGCAGTAGTTTGACCCTGTTTGTGTAGTGCTGACAACCTTGGGCAGTTTTCTTTCAAGTCTTTCAGTTTCTGGGCCAACTTTGGGCGTTTTTTTTATCATAAACTTATCATTCAGAATATTCTTAAGTTGGTTGCTCATCGTTGTCGTGTGTGTGTGTGTGTGTGTGTTTCGTTCGTTCTTTGATTTCACGTCTTTTCACTATAATGATATTGTTGTGTGTGTGTGTGTTTATAATACAGGAGCTGGTCCATTCACCTGTATGTTGTCCTTAAAGTCTTGCGTACTTTCTCTTCGGACTGATAATTGGGCACTTGAATTAACTGCCACTTTGGCTCTAAGGAAGTGTGATATGTAGAAGCAATTTTATGTAAATAAGGCCCGTTTTTATATGTTTTAGTGTAGGCCTACTCAGTTATGTTTATCCATTTATTTTCAGGTTTGTTTTAAACGTCTTGGTGATAAATTGGATAGGATAGTCAATGCCAAGGGCATGATTTTATAGTTGTGAGTAAAGGCATCGATATGCGTATGCCTACTTAATTTCTTTTTTATTTCCTTTTTTCAAGGACAGAAAAAAGGAAATTTCTAGCAAAGAATTTCCAGAAGGTGGGGATACTGTTTATACAGAAAGAGCCCCTGGCATCCCCACTGGGGTTGTCACACAGTGTGTAACCATGCTAGTTATGTGTCTGTCCATGTCTATGGTCATATGATCCGGTACAACAGAGCTGGCTGCCTTTCTCCCTGTCCATGTCTGTGATCGTATCAGGATGCTACAGAACTATGCCTATCTGTCCATGTCTATAATAATAATAATAATTACAATATTTATATAGCGCAAAATCTTGATAGAAATCAAATCTAAGTGCTGAACAGACACATACGTACGCATGCACACACACGCGCGCGCCACACACACACACCACACACACACACACACACACACACAACACACACACACACACACACACCACACCACACACACACACAACACACACGCGCGCGCTATAAATGGGGGAAAAGAAGAAAAGCAACGGAAAATTATAGAGAGCATATTATTATCTATGGTCATATCATTCCGTACAACAGAACTCGTTGCCTTTCTCTCTGTCCATGTCTGTGATCGTATCACAGGATGCTACAGAGATATGCCTGTCTATCTATCCATGTCTATGGTCATATCATCCCGTGCATCAGAGCTAGTTGCCTTTCTCCCTGTCCATGTCTGTGATCGTATCACAGAATGCTACAGAACTATGCCTGTCTATCTATCTATCTATGTCTATGGTCATATCATCCTGTGCATCAGAGCTAGTTGCCTTTCTCCCTGTCCATGTCTGTGATCGTATCACAGAATGCTACAGAGATATGCCTGTCTATCTATCTATGTCTATGGTCATATCATCCTGTGCATCAGAGCTAGTTGCCTTTCTCCCTGTCTATGTCTGTGATCGTATCACAGAATGCTACAGAGATATGCCTGTCTATCTATCCATGTCTATGGTCATATCATCCCGTGCATCAGAGCTAGTTGCCTTTCTCCCTGTCCATGTCTATGATCGTATCACAGAATGCTAAAGAACTATGCCTGTCTATCTATCTATCTATGTCTATGGTCATATCATCCTGTGCATCAGAGCTAGTTGCCTTTCTCCCTGTCCATGTCTATGATCGTATCACAGAATGCTACAGAACTATGCCTGTCTATCTATCTATGTCTATGGTCATATCATCCCGTGCATCAGAGCTAGTTGCCTTTCTCCCTGTCCATGTCTATGATCGTATCACAGAATGCTACAGAACTATGCCTGTCTATTCTCTATCCATGTCTATGGTCATATCATCGCGTACAACAGAACTGGTTGCCTTTCTCCCTGTCCATGTTTATGATCGTATCACAGAATGCTACAGAACTAGTTGCCTGTCCATCTGTCTATCCATGTCTTGAACACGCACGCGTGAGCACGCACATACACACACGCACGCGCGCGTGCGCACACACATACACACACACATATAATATACACACCAAACAGCTCGTTACGTGGCAGCATCGAACAAGAAAAAAGGGCGTCAGACCAAAGAGAGTAAGCAATAGGCCTACTGTAGCACATTCTCTTTGTCAACAAAGTCAAAACCACCGGGCCCAATTTTATCGAGGTTTGATCTTGAAGTGTCTACTCTCTCTTCTCTCTCTCCCTCTCTCTCTGCCTCTCTCTCTCTCTTCTCTCTTCTCTCTCTCCTCTCTCTTCTCTCCTCTCTCTCTCTCTCTCTCTCTCTCTCGCACGCTCCCTCATCTCTACCTCTCCCTCTCTCTCCCTCCACTCTCTCTCATCTCTCTCTCTCTCTCTCATTCTTTCTTCTCTCTCTCTCTCTCTCTCTCTCCTCTCCTCTCTCTCTCCTCTCTCTTCCTCCTTTAATTCTCTCTCTTTCCTCGCTCGCTTCTCTCTCTCTCCCCTCCCTCTTCGGCGCAACGACTGTGTCAAGTCTATATGGACATTATTTTGTCTCTTTCACCCCTCGGTGTTCTAATCATTGTCTTATGGTCATAACTTTCTAATCTCTCGTCTCTGTCTTTGTCTCCTCTCTCTTCTCCTCTCCTCTCTCTCACTTCTCTCTCCTCTTCATCTCTCTCTTCCTCTCCCCTCTCTCCTCTCTTTCCCTCCTCTTCTCATCTCTTCTCTCTTCCCCTCTCTCATCTCTCATTCTCCTCTCCTACTCTCTCCTCTCTCTCTCTCCTCTCTCTCTCTCTCTCTCTCTCTCCTCTCTCTCTCTCTCTCTCTCTCTCCTCTCTCTCTCTCTCTCTCTCCTCTCTCTCTCCCTCTCTCTCTCATCTCCCTCTCTCCTCTCCCTCTCTCCTCTCTCCCTCTCTCTCTCTCTCCCCTCTCTCTCCTCTCCTCCCTCTCTCCTCCTCCCTCTCTCTCCCTCTCCCTCTCTCTCTCTCTCCATCCCTCTCTCTCTCTCCTCTCTCCCTCTCTCTCTCTCTCTCTCTCTCTCTCTCCTCTCTCTCTCTCTCCTCTCTCCTCCTCCTCTCTCTCCTCCTCCTCTCTCTCTCTCTCCCTCTCTCTCTCTCCTCTCCTCCTCTCTCTCTCCCTCCTCTCTCCTCTCTCTCTCCCTCTCTCTCTCCCTCTCTCTCTCTCTCCTCTCCCTCTCTCTCCCTCTCTCTCTCTCTCCTCTCTCTCTCTCCCTCTCTCTCTCCTCTCCCTCTCTCCCTCTCTTCTCTCTCTCTCTCCTCTCTCCTCTCTCTCTCCTCTCTCTCTCTCATCTCCTCTCTCTCCCTCTCTCTCCCTCTCCCTCTCCTCTCCTCTCCTCTCCCTCCCGTCCCTACGGCGTAATGATGTGGGCAAGGTTTGGATATAGAAAACATTTGTGTGCTTTTGCCAACACCCTCTAAAAAGTGTTCTGAAGTCATTGTTACTTGACTGGTCTTAACTTTCTTAATCTCTCTCTCTCTCTCTCTGTCTTTCTCTCTCTCTCTCTCTCTCTCTCTCTCTCTCTCTGTGTGTGTCTCGCGTCTCTCTCTCTCTCTCTCTCTCTCTCTCTCTCTCTCTCTCTCTCTTTCTCTCTCTGTCATAAAAACTATGTTACAGACTCACTATGCGCGAGGGCTGGGTGTTAAAAAAATATTCATGCCACCAACCTCGGAAGAAAAATTTTCATTAAGCAATTGTTAATCAGTTGGTTTACATTTTCTTATCTCTCTCTCTCTCTCTCCTCTCCTCTCTCTCTCCTCCTCTCTCTCTCTCTCTCTCCTCCTCTCTCTCTCTCTCTCTCTCCTCTCCTCCTCTCTCTCTCTCTCTCTCTCTCTCTCTCTGTCTCTGTCGTAACGATTGCGGTACAGACTCATCATGGGCGAGGGCTGGGTGTTCGGAAAAAAAAGTTTATGGCACCAACCTCGGAAAAAAGTGTCTTCATTAAGCAGTTGTTAATCAGTTGGTTTACATCTCTCTCTCTCTCTCTCTCTCTCTCTCTCTCCTCTCTCTCTCTCTCCTCTCTCTCTCTCTCTCTCTCTCTCTCTCTCTCTCTCTCTCTCTCTCTCTCTCTCTCTCTCTCCCCCTTTCTCTGTAACGATATCTTACATTTTAGTATTTATCATGTGTCTTCCTTAAGCTGTACTTGTTGCTGTAAACAAACGTCATGTGTATAGATTAGCAACGGCAAGTTTGAAAAATGTGTTCTAGTCAATAACGTTTACTGTTGGAAAATAAAGAATCATTGTCATTTTCATTCTCTCTCTCCTCCTCTCTCTCTCTCTCTCTCTCTCTCTCTCTCTCTCTCTCTCTCTCTCTCTCTCCCCTTTTCCACTGCCTGTCTCCCCTGTCCCTCCTAATTGAATGGAATGCAACTATTATATGTTAAACATGGACATGATGGAGACAAAAACGCGTATTGGCAAAGAGACACACAGATGATAGATAGGGTAGTGGGTTCGAATCCCCGTCAGTCCAAAACCTTATTGTGGGATTTTTCAGACCGGACGGGTCCTTATTGAGAGTTGAGCGTCTACTGACTCGTTTGGGAAACTGGAACCACACAATCGATCCTCGTCTACTTTACATACGTAGCATTGCTGTCAAGTTGACAACTAACACTGCAGGTGTCTGTGTCTCTAGGCCTGGTTGATGCCTGGGTATTATGAAAAGTAAGCGTAAAATATAGCCTTGTCACAAACTCTCAACCCGAAATGGAGCCCGTAGCAATATCGCTATTATCTCTATTGTTATATTACTATTTAGTGCTATTGTCCCATATTCTTATGACCTCTGCCCTGTTCTCGTGGTAAACTCAGTTTTGTGGGTTGTGTTTGGAGACTGAAAACAAGTGGCCAATGACACAAGAGCCCTGCAAAAGATGGGTTATCAGACACACACACACACACACACAAACAAAAAACGTGCGCGCGCACACAACACACACACACACACACACACACACACACACACACACACACACACACTCGCTCCCAAAGGTAGGCACATAGAATTTCTGTTCTCTCTCTCTCTCTCTCTCTCTCTCTCTCTCTCTCTCCTCTCTCTCTCCTCTCTCTCTCTCTCCTCTCGGAAAAATGGGGTTGAGATAATTCTTAAAAATCGTTTATCAGTTCCCACTCCCCCCCCCCCCTCCCTCTGCTCTGTGGAAACAAGGGGAGTTGTGAGGAAAAGAAACCTTTTTTTTTTAAAGTATTTAATATTTATCCGTTACCCTCAGTTGTAAAGATTTTTTTTTTTGATCGTCTTTACTTCCCCTGTAAAGTAAATTAAATCACAAAATTCGCATAGTATGGATAAAGTAGTCTTACACCTCCACTACTCTGTCTTCTCTCTCATACCTCACACACACACACACACACACACACACACACACACACACAACACACACACACACACACAAAACACATCACCAACACACAACACACACACACACACACACACACACACAACACACACACACACACACACAACACACACACAACACACACTAAAACACACACATACACACACACACACTACACACACACACACACCCCCACACACACATCAAACCCACACACAAAGTATGAGAGAGATCAGTTCTAAAACGGGACTACGAATACGGGCCTACGTAAGTTTGAAGATTGCTGTCTTAATAAAATTGTATAACCAAGCAGGGGCCTACGTGCCTGACCTAATCGCAGTGACATCGTGATAAAAACATCGAGATCTGTTATTATCATCGTCGTAAATTATCGATCTCGATCACATCACGCACAGTCTGATCGTTTACGGAACAATGTTAGTGGAACACCAACACCATAAAAATCTTTTCCAAGGCCCAGAAATCGCCCAGATGTGTATTGTCGTTCCCCGACTTTACAAAAACCCCGAAGTAGATGATAACCAACGACCTTCACCTTAAGTGCTGTTGAGGTGACTTCACTTATGTAAAGCTGTCTCCAGTTGGTCCACTCAAAACATGACCTTTCCTCCTCCCCCCCCCCCACTCCATTGTGAGGTTAGGTGAATATGTTTACCTAGATCTGGCGATGGGGAAGAAAAATGAGTTAGTGGCACAAAGATCGGCGGGACGACATTGTCAGACTGTCCATGCGTAACAAGTTTGGCAAGACACCAAGAAAACAACAAACAGTTGGCTACATAGTGAATGAAGCACGTAGATCTCTCCCTCTGTAAGCTCAGTCACACTGGTGATTGCCATATATACCACCTGCGGTTTGCTGCACCATCATTGTATCGTCTGAGAAGATGTTTGTTTTCTTTTTGTTTGTTTGTTTTTTAGGGGACCGCAAGTGTCTGTATCTGTAGGTCCTGGTTGACGCCAGGATGTATGGTAGCGCAGAGTGCAGTCTTGTCAAGACCTGTCAGTCCAAAATAGAACACGTACCATCATCGCTATCATCCCAAGTCTCATATGTAGTGTTATGATGAGCCTTTTACGTAACAGTTTGGCAGTGAACCAAAAGAAACAACAGACAGTACAATGTGAACCAGAAGAACAAGAAAACCAATAAAAGCGCGTATCCAACAAAACAAAACACAACAGCGCAAATTTTCGGCCAACTAGCCTTTGTCAAGCGCGAACGCACGGTCACAACAGATCACAACACCAAACAATGGATCATAAAAACGGGACTAAAAATCTTCCCTGCCGCCTCGTCCAGTGGGTAAGAAGGGGACCAAATGGAATGCCCATGTCTTCATGAGCAGTAGTCCTACTTGCAGTGACAAAAGATAGATTCGAATGGAGGGCCATGATCGCCAACGCCATGCAGCAGAGCACATCTATTATATAATCAATGGGTTGCGCAAACTGTTAGATTTGAGAAGTTCTATACAACATGGGAGATAATTTTCAAGTACAATGAGTTTCATGGGCAGCAAAGAAAACAAAGGAGACACTCTTGGAATAGGCAAACACAAGAAGAACATTATTGAAGAAGATTAGGAAAAGACAAGCAACATTTATAGAACATTTTGTGAGGAAAGAGAAATTTGAGCACCTAGTCACAAAAGGAAAACTGGAGTGTAAAAGAGCACCAAGTAGACCCAGGGAGAAACTATTGGTCTAATTTGCGGAGTGGATGAAGATAAAAAGGGTGGGAGATGTAGGCCTACTTGCAGTGACAAAAGATAGATTCGAATGGAGGGCCATGATCGCCAACGCCATGCAGCAGAGCACATCATGATGATGAGCATTATGAAAAATTGTCCCAAATTCATAGCCCTTCATGTCTTGCTCTCATAGTGATGTCAGTTTCGTTGGATTTGGGGTGTCTTGATGCACCATTTCACTGAAGCGGTGTTAACCCCGTCCCTTTTATCCCGGTTCTTCAAGACACCATCGATATAAGTAGTTTCAGTAATATCAAAGAAATAAGAGGGAAACAGGAATAATTTCTATAATATAATCAATAGTATAATTATATTATATAATTATATTCTATTATATAATCAATGGGTTGCGCAAACTGTTAGATTTGAGAAGTTCTATACAACATGGGAGATAATTTTCAAGAGTTATGTCCTTTGATTAGTTTCAGTAATAGATTGATACAAGGATGGATATAGAAACCCACACGATAGTAGGACCTCAAGACCTTGTCAGTTGTACAGGTTAATGCACAGTCTTGTGCTTTGTGCCATGCTCGTTTTCGATCTTCTGTGCAGGTGGTTATACTATTGCTCATTCAGCATACTCCGTCTTCGATGGACGCGCACGCTGAGAGTTTTCTTGTTTCCATATTAATTTTTCAACGTTGTGAATATACTAGAAATAGAAAGCAAAGGTAAGGGGTTGGAACTAAACAGCAGGAAGACTGAAGTCATGGTGATCAGTAAAAAACACGAAATCCCCTCATGCAAAATAACAGCAAATGGCACAACCTTGACATGGTTAATAAGTTCAAATACCTGGAACGGTCATTTCATCAGACGGCAGATGCACATCGGAAATAGCTGGCAGAATCGGCCAGGCCAAAACAGCATTCAAGAAGATGACAAGCATTTTTACCAATAAATGCCTATCAATTAACATCAAAAAGAGAGTCCTTGAATGTTATATAGAACCAATACTGTTGTACGGATGCGAGGCGTGGACAGTCAGCAAGCAAAGCCAGAGCAAGATTGAGGCAGCCGAGATGTGGTTTCTAAGAAGAATGTTGAGAGTTCCATGGACAGCAAAGAAAACAAATGAGACAGTCTTGATAGAGGCAGACACAAGTAGATCACTCATAAGGAAGATTAGGAAAAGACAGGAAACATTTATAGGCCATTTTATGAGGAAGGGGGATTTGGAGCACCTGGTCACAACGGGAAAACTGGAGGGAAAGAGCGCACCAGGTAGACGCAGGGAGAGAATGCTGGACGGACTTGCAGAGTGGCTGGGGATGAGGAGGGTGGGGTAGATGTTGGGGGCAACGAGAGATAGAGATGGATGGAAGTCCATGGTCGCCAACGCCATGCGGCAGGGCACCTGATGATGATGATGATGATATTTCAACAAAAGAAAGCTGAAATACGTAGGCCATGCGATCAGAAACACCAAAACAGATCTGATGTCAACAGTCCTGCAGGGGAAAGTTGAGGCGAGGAGAAGAAAGGGACGACCGCACACCTCCTGTTTCAACAAATCACTGAAGTCTATGGTCCAGAGATCCAGGAGGTCGCCCACAGATGTCTCAATCGTGTGACCTGGAGGAAACTTGCGGCGTCGAGCGTGGCTCTTACCTCCGATCCCAGCGAGGGAGAGAGGTGAGATGAGGTTATAGAAGCCATTGGGCACAGATATGCCTTACTGGGTCTTTAACGTGCATATCTGATGTTATGCGTTCCAGTACTCCTAAAGTGGTGTAGGTACCAACAGGTCTGTACACATGACTTAGGAGAACGGAAAAATCTGTACCATTTACCCACCACGTAGCGGGGTAGCCAGACAGGATTGAACCCCAAACCCTCTGATTGGAACTCTGACGTCTTACCCGCTTGATTACCGCGCCTGTCGATGACTGATGGACGCATGGACAGACCAAATTTTTGATGTTGCGGGCTGGGATTGAACTCGAGATATCAGATCTCGAGTTCATAGCACTATCAAAAGAATCAATCAACCGTTATAAAACTGTGGCCCGGGCCGCACAAGGCTTGAACTTTTTTTTGATTTGGTTCAGTTTTTAAGTCGACACCCACCTCAGGTGATATGGCGACGGGGGATAACCATTCCAGGGAAGTGGGGGAAGGGGGACTTATCCAATCCTACACTGACACCACCAGAACAACAAATGATGTTAAGATGGGACAGTGAGAAGGCCAATTTTAATGTAGCGCACCCAGGGATTCGAACCCACAACCATTAGCATGTGAATCTGACACTCAAACCAACTGAGCTACTGGGGTCCGCAAGGCTTGAGCCCACAACCCCTGCCTTATAAGCATGGCAGTCCAACATCGGAGCTAATGGACCACTAAAGACAAACAAGCAAATGAGCAAACAAACAAAAGAAAAAAATGTGCTTCATGAGTATGACGCTCAATGGAGAAGAGAGCCGTACCGAAAACGATTTATAATAATTATAATAATAACAATGATAATAAGTAATAACCGATCGAGCAATGATGAACCAGTCGTGTAATTCCTATTGTTCTGTCTCTCTCTCTCTCTCTCTCCTCTCTCTTCCTCTCTCCTCTCTCTCTCTCTCTCGAATTTATGACTGGTTTGACATTTCCTCAGGCGGACATTACACAGAGCGATCCATAAACACGCGAGTGATGGATGAATGTGGCAGGTACTAGCGCGGTGGTGAAGTGGGTAAGACTTCAGACTTCCAATCGGAAGGCCTGGGGTTCGATCCTGCTTGGCTATGTCACACCTGATAATGAAAGGATCATCATCATTATAGTCATCATCATGTACCCTGCCGTATGGCGTCGGCAATCACGGCCCTCCACATGCATGAATCCCTTGTCACCGCAACCACATCTTCCACCCTCTCTGTCTTCAGCCACCCTGCAAGTCCGTCCAATATTTTCTCCCTGGGTCTACCTGGTGTTCTCTCTCCCTCCAGCTTTCTTGTTGCGACCAGGTGCTCTAATTCCCCTTTCTTCATAAAATGGCCTATAGATGTTGCTCGTCTTTTCCTGATATTCCTTATCAGTGGTCTTGTGTCTGCCTCCGTCAAGACTGTCTCGTTTGTTTTCTTTGCTGTCCATGGAACTCTGAAACCGTATCTCGGCTGCTTTAATCTTGTTAATGAAAATATAGAGATTCTGTTGCTTGTTTTTTTGTTTTTGTTTTGTTTTGTTGTTGTTGTTTTTTGTTGTTGTTGTTTGTTTTTTTTTCATTTTCTTAATCTGCCTTGTCAATGATCTTCTTGAGTCTGCCTCCATCAAGACTGTCTCGTTTGTTGTCCATGAAACTCTCAACATTCTTCTTAGAAACCACATTTCGGCTGCCTCAATCTTGATAATGAAAGGATAGAGACGTTTTCTCCCGATCTCCTAGCTAACATGTGCGAAAACCTGCCAGTGTCTAACTACCACCTCTCCCCCCCTTCCCCTTTCCCCCTTCCCTGTATGTCAGCATTGTCAACATGCAGATTATCAAGTATGCACGTTCCCCCCGTGGGGATGCCGGGGACTCTTTCAGTATAAATGGTATTCCATCTTCTGCAAATTCTGTGCTAGAAATTTACTCTTTTCTGTCACTCTCTTTGTTTCTGCCTTGTTCCTTTGCTTTCTGTCATTTCTTCCTATCATTTTCTGCCTTGCTGGTCCATTCACCTGTATGTGTTCGATAAAATCTTAGTACTTTTTCTTAGGATAGGTAATTGGGTACATATATTTAGTGCATTTTTG
>JAPXFY010000027.1:46615856-46630856 GCA_030674185.1 Monoplex corrugatus
GGAAGCCAGAAATGTTGAGATGGCATAAGACTATCCGGAAGAGAAGACCCTGCACTGCTGATGGCTCACTGAGTTGAACAGCGTCTTTTCTGGTCAAACTGACTAAGGACAATGTCTATTATCCCCACCACTCATGTCAGTAATCGCTCAGTCTGCGGAGCCAGACCAAGTGAGAGACCCACCCCCATCCCCTTATAACGAGACAGCCACCATGGATAGAGGCTGTCTTTTGTTGGTTTCAGTTTCTGTTTCAATTTCTCAAGATGACGTCTCGGCGCTGGGAATGAATTCCATATGTACTAACGTCAAAGGTGTCATGTGATGGAGAAGATCTAGAATGATCGCGGCACAAACCTTAAGCCTGCACATAAACCCATGAGCTGGCCAGGTCCTGAGGTCCTACCTAGATAGCTTCATAACCCTGGGGTCGTAGGGAAGTGAGGTGGCAGAGACCTCAACTTTTCACGGGGCCAGCACCACGAGGGTGGCTTCCATCCCCTCTCCCTCGCTTCAAATGCATATTCATGTTCACTTTTGTTTTAACCAAGAAATCACTCTGTGCCTCTGACATTCTATGACCTGTGCGATAAAAAAAAAATAAAAAAGATAGTTACAACATCGTTTTAACCCTGATTCCTAGACACGTTGGCAAACGAGGCAATGAGGTCATTGACCAATTGGCTGAAAATGCTACTAAGGACGCTCTCTCTCTCTCTCTTTTTCTCTCTCTCTCTCTTTCTCTCTCTCTCTCTCTCTCTCTCTCTCTCTCTCTCTCTCTCTCTTTCTCTTTCTCTCCCTGTCCCAGCTCCCGTCTCTCTCTTCCTGTTTGTTTATCTGTCGCTCTGTCTTTCTCTCTCCCTCTGTGTCTTTGTCTCTCTCTCCCTCTGTCTTTCTGTTTTTGTGTTTGATTCTCTTCCTCTCTCTGTCTCTGTCTCCATCTCGCTGCCTCTCTCTCTCTGTCTCTCTCTCTCTCTGTCTCTCTCTCTCTCTTTCTCTCTCTGTCTCTCTCTTTCTCTTTCTCTCTCTTTCTCTCTGTCTCTCTCTTTCTCTCCCTGTCCCCGCCCCTATCTCTCTCTTCCTGTTTCTGTTTATCTGTCGCTCTGTCTTTCTCTCTCCCTCTGTGTCTGTCTCTCTCTCCCTCTTTTCTGTTTTTGTGTTTGATTCTCTCCCTCTCTCTGTCTCCATCTCGCTGCCTCTCTCTCTCTCTCTGTCTGTCTGTCTCTCTCTCTCTCTGTCTGTCTCTCTTTCTCTCTCTCTGTCTCTGCGTCTCTCTGTCTCTTTTTCTCTCTGACTGTCTGTCTCTGTCTGTCTGTCTGTCTATCTGTTTGTCTGTCTGTCTGTTTTCTCTCTCTCTCTCTCTCTCTCTCTCTCTCTCTCTCTCTCTCTCTCTCTCATATTCTCTACGGGTTTTCTTTCATTTATTGTCTACGTGGTCAGGCCACATTTAACAATGAATATGGCTTTGTTGTTGTTGTCTTTTGCAATACCTAGGAAGATGGCAGGAGCAATGGGTTATTGCATGGTATCGTGGTTTGTTAGACGGCACTTGCAGTCTGGTACCTCTGACTTCAAGTCCTCTCAGTTGTCTGTAAGAACCATTCCGCCCTTACTTCCTGGTCAAAAGACTTACCCTATGAGCGCTGGAAGTAGCTCTTACCCAACCTACTTGATAGATCCGTCGTAAGACATACAGAGTACTTTCGTTGGTGTGGCCTTACCAAGGGGCACGTTGCCCTGTCCTGATAAAAACAGTCGCACGTTGGTCCGGGACTTAGGCGGGCCCCAGTTGCTCAGCTGGTTTGAGCGTGGGATTCACATGCTAATGGTTGTGGGTTCGAATCCCAGGCTGCGCTACATTAAAACTGGACTTCACACCATCCCATCTTAACATCATTGTTGTTCTGGTGGTGTCGGTATAGAATTAGATAAGTCCCACTTCCCCCACTTCCCTGGAATGGTTAATCCCCGTCGGCCATATCACCTGAGGTGGGTGTCGACGTAAAAACTAAACCAAATCAATCAATCAATCAATCAAGTCTGGGACAACTTATTCATCCAGGCAAGACTGGCTTATTTTACAGCTAACCCCTTTAACTCTTAGACCCCCGCAACTTATCCACCAACTGCAAAAACTTAACCTTTTGACTCCCTCACCCTATCCATCAGCTTCCTGCAGGCAGCTGGTGGATAGGGTGAGGGAGTCGAAAGGTTAAGTTTTCGCTTTGCTAGCATGGTTGACAATGCAGGATGCAGATAGACAGAGTGCGGGAGTCAAAGGTTTAATTGAACGCAGTCTACTATCCACCATCTGCAGCCCGCTGAGTCGGGGATGGCTGACCTACTACCAAGTTAGAGGCAGCCTTTCCCCTAACTCTTTCTTCTTTAAGCAGGATACTTGTAGACAGGGTGTGGGAGTCAAAGAGTTAACTCTTTCCGCATCCTGTCCACCAGCACCCTGCATTATCATACCATGCAAGCAAAGCAAAAACTTAACCCTTTGACTCCCTGGCCCTGTCTACCAGTTTTCTGGAGGAAGCTGGTGGATAAGGTGAGGGAGTCAAAGGGTTAAGTTTTTGCAGTTGGTGGATAGGGTTTGAGAGTCAAAGACTTAAACTCTTAATAACACAGACTTGAAATCTGAAATGCATGCTTGTGTAGATGATAACTTTCTAACTGAAGACAAGACTTTGAACATGTGGGGAGAAAATTGCACTACGACAATACTTACCAGTTAGTAGTGCTATAACTAGGTAGTACCTTTACACTCGTCCCAAGGCAACTGCGTTTGCAATGCAGGTTTGTGCGGTTTAGTTGGTAAGGGGGCGGTGGCTTCACACCTCTGTCATGTTGGCTGTGATTGGTTACACAGGTTGACCTCTGTTAAGGGTCACGGGTTTCTTTGTCTGCGGCCTTTGGCAAGGTGGTTCCACCATAAAGGATATTTTTTAATAATACTGGTTCACGGAGCAGGAGTTGTGAAGGATTTTTTTTTTTCCCCGTGTGATTTGAAGACTTGAGTGGAACAATACTGGCTTAGTGTTACCGTAAGTTCATGGGTATGTAGGGTTGCAACATACTGTCTGCACATAGTGGTGGAAACAACATGCATTAACCCTTAGACTCCCGTGCCCTGTCCACCATCTGCAAAAACTTAACCCTTTGGTTCCCTCACCCTGTCCACCGGTTTCCCGCAGGAAGCTGGTGGATAAGGTGAAAGGGTTAGGTTTTTGTTTTGCTATCAAGGTTGACAATGCAGGATGCTGGTGGGCAGGTGCGGGCGTCAAAGGGTTAAGAGGGATTCGCCGCACTCGGACAATTCCATATACGTTCCACCCAGTCCGAGTCTGCGCAAAACCCTATACGCGACAAGGTTTTGAGAAAGGTGTGTGTGTGAGGGTGGGTGGGAGGGGGGAGGGGTTGACGGTAAGCAACTATGAAACATTGACACCACCACCAGAAATGACTAGACCATTAATCCTTTGGCTCCCGCAACCTGTCCACAACATCCTGCATTGTCGACCATGCTAGCAAAGCAGAAACTTAACCCTTTGACTCTCTCATCCTATCCACCATACAGCTTCCTGCATGAAGCTGGTGAATAGTGAGGTGAGGTTTCTGCAGGAAGCTGGTATTTAGGATGAGGGAGTGAAAGGGTTAAGTTTTTGCAGTTGGTGGATTGGGTACAGGAGTCAAAGGGTTAAGTTTTTGCAGTTGTGGATTGGGTGTGCGGGAGTCAAAGGGTTCAGTTTTTGCAGTTATGGATAGGGTGAGGGAGTCAAAGGGTTAAGTTTTTGCAGTTGTGGATAGGGTGAGGGAGTCAAAGGTTAAGTTTTTGCAGTTGTGGATAGGGTGAGGGAGTCAAAGGGTTAAGTTTTTGCAGTAGTGGATAGGGTGAGGGAGTCAAAGGGTTCAGTTTTTGCAGTCGATGGACAGAATGCGGGAGTCAAAGGGTTCACACTGGCAGCAAACAGGCCAGTTTTTTATGTTGCGGGCTGGATTTGAACTCGAGACATGAGATCTTGAGTCCAATGCTGTGTAACAAGAGCCAACCAGCCCGCTGAAAACTGTATCCCTACCCACTTACTCCCCCCCCCCCCCCCCACACACACACACACACTTTATGGTTGACCCTACTTTTGTTACATTCTCAACATGGTGCAGTGTTTAAACAACTGGTACACATTTGTAGGGTTCCCGTGTCAAATAGATTAGTCAGAATTTTCACTGTGAAGGAAGTTTTTAAGAACAAGATTGAGGCAACCGAGATGTGGTTTCTAAGAAGAATGTTGAGAGTGCCAGGACAGCAAAGAAAACAAACGAGACAGCCTTGATGGAGACAGACACAAGAAGATCACTCATAAGGAAGATTAGGAAAAGACAGGCAACGTTTATAGGCCATTTTATGAGGAAATGGAAATTGGAGCACCTGGTAACAACAGGAAAGCTGGAGGGAAAGAGACCACCAGTAGACCAGGAAAAAGATATTGGCGGACTTGCAGAGTGGCTGAAGACAGAGAGGTGGAAGATGTGCTTGCGGCAACAAGGGACATATGCATGAGGCCATGGCCAACTTGGAATTGATGAAGAGGGAGTTTTCGGTTGTAGGGATTCTGTGTTCATAATTTTCCGAAGCGGACGCAAGATCATGATGTAAGGGTCACGTGTCAAATGCATGAGTCAGAATTTTCACTGTGAAGGAAGTTTTCAGTTTTAGGGATTCTATGTACACAATTTTCTATAGCGGATGAAAGATCTGATGTAGGGGTTCTGTCAAATAGATGAGTCAGAACTTTCACTGTGAAGAAAGTTTTTGGTGTAGGGATTCTGTGTACCAACGTTGTTTTTTTTATATAGTGGACGCAAGATTTGATATCTCGAGTTCAATCCCAGCTTGTAATATATAGAAACTGGCCTGTTCGCTGCCCATCTTAACGTTTCCATCATTCTGGTGATATCAATTTATTGTTTCATAGGACCCCCTCCCTCCCCTTCCCCCATTCAAAGACAGTTGCCACCGTGTAGGATACTGCGCAGGCTCATGGAGTCTGCGGATAATTGATGGTTTATGTGGGTGGAGTGCGTATGGAATTGCCTGGTGAGTCTGTCTTCAATAGACTCTGAACTCCAAACTGTAACAGGCTTGGTACAAACGTTTGCTCGCACTAACACTAGCCAATACAATGACCACCCCTATCCGCCATTCGTGTCAACGAAACTTATAAAACACTGTGTTAGACACTGCGTCGTTACGATCATGTCTCAAACTCTGTTCAATTCTTTAATTTAATGTAAATAAAAACATCAACCAAACTGAAGCCCCCCCCCCCCCGTAAAAGCAGACGAAATCAAAAGTAGGTTGAAACAGGGAGGCCAAACTGTACAAGGAATTTTTTTCAAAAAGTGCATTTATAACTTAATCATGATCTTTTACTTTTCATTATGCACACATTTACAATCTTCTGAAGCAAGATGTTGAAACGTTAAGCTTTAGATTTCATAGATATTATTGTGTATGCTGTTTTTGATAAAATATACCGATACGGCCAAAGTATACTGTTAAGGAGTTAACAGAAGCGGGAGCGACTGTATTGAACTGAACTAAACTGCCTCCCGTTAGCCGTAATCCTCCCCATAAACCTTTGTAACGTTTGTTCTGACTGACAGCAAATAGATCGTTCACATGAGCAAAGGGCCAATCAACCGCCATGACGTCAGCCTACGTCAACAAAACTTGGGTAAGGAAAAGGTAAGCGTTGTCCCTATAATCTTGAAGTCGCAGGGGGTTGAAGCCGTACAATTTTATTTGAAGCATAAGACCTTTCTTCCGCCTAGAATCCCAAAATAGGGCTATAAATGTGGTTTCTAAGAAGAGTGTTGAGAGTTCCGTGGACTGAAAAAAAAAAAACGGTCTTGAAGAAGGCGGACACAAGATCTTTAAAAGAGAAGATTAGGAAAAGACAAGCAACATTTACAGGACATTTTATGAGGAAAGAGAAATAGAGCACCTGGTCACAACAGGAAAGCTGGAGGGAGAAAGAACACCAGGTAGACCCAGGGAGAAATATTGGACGGACTTACAGGGTGGCAGAGATGGTTGGAGATGTGCTTGCGGAGTCAAGGAATAGATTCGTATGGAGGGCCATGATCGCCAACGCCACACGGCAGGGCACATGATGATGATGATGATGATAATGATGATGATGATGATGATGATGATGATGATGATGATGATGATGATGATGATAATGAACACGACTGGTTTCTCAATAGTGCGAGAAAAGGAGAAGTGTAAAGACGAGTTAACTAGACCTGCATTTTCAACGCACGGGTGTGGGTTCGATCCTCAGATTGGCCACACATTTTTAGCGGATTGGCTGGCTGAGTAGAGCCAAGATTTGATATCTCGAGTTCAATCCCAGCCTGCAACATTAAAAATGACCTGTTCACTGCACATCTTAATGTTTCCATCATTCTGATGATGTCAGCTTAATGTGTCCTCTCCCCACTTTTTCCATTTCAAGATCTAGCCAGGCCATATGGTTTTGCGCAGGCTCAAGGAGTCTGCCAGACAGAGAGAAAAGTGGCAGAATGGTTCAGACGTTCTCCTGCCAATAACAAAGCTCGAGGTTCCAGGGTTCGTTCCCCGTTGAGGTCTCGACTTTTCTCCTCAGTTTGACCAGAAAATCAAACCGAATGTCTAGTCCTTCGGAAGGGGACGAAAAACAAGTTGGACCCGTGTGCCTTCTGGTCTGTGCACGCTAAAAGAAAATCTCGCGGCAATTGAAAATCGTGAAGAGCAGGGCATTCGCTCGGCTGACCTGGTATTAAACGTTGGAGAGATAGGAAATCCAAAACAAGTGTGACTGCCCGCGTTCAAGCAAACAGGAACCAGAAAAATACGAAAATAGAATCAGAACGCGTATTTTAATACGACCAGATAAGACAGGGCAAAATTTCGGCCAACTGGCCTTTGTCAAGCGTGAATGTAAGATCACAAACAAACAAACACCAAATTAAGAGAAAAAGACAGAAACTTCCCTGCTGCTTCGACCAGTGGGAGAAGAGGACTAACATTGGAGAGATAGATTCATTTCCCAGGTCCCACTCCTTGCAGGCCTAATAAGCCTTCTTGCCTTTCTAAAAACTTGGTTAAAAAATGAGTGGCGGTGCACTGCGGCGATGTGCTTCCAAAGGAAAGAGCAACTCGAGATTCAGATGGCAAATACATTTTGACAGAAAGAAATGAATATGAGTATGATAACAAATGGCAGGTTGGATGGAGTACATACAAAGTTGTCCAAGTGCAATGAACCTGCCTTGCATAAAGCCTGAACTCCCTTACGTTCCACTCATGTGATACAAGGACTGATATTATGATCATGAGAACGTTACCACGGTTCATGACCGTGCTGATATCAAGATAATATTATCACACTTATATACTACGTAGTGGGTATTGCACTGAAGGGCGAAAGCTGAGGACACACAACGTTATCACTTTGAAGAACATGGAAACTGGTGACACACAGATACAATGACATTACTGTTGTTGCACATCATCCTTGTATAACGCTGTTTTCTAAACTCATTTGGACTCACTGCCCATAACACATAATCTGACTTTTTAGTGGAACACGGAGAACTCAACACGCAAAGCCAGAACAAGATTGAGGCAGCCGAAATATGGATTCTAAGAAGGATGCTGAGAGTTCCATGGACAGCAAAGAAAACAAACGAGATAGTCTTGATGGAGTCAGACACAAGAAGATCATTCGTAATAGCTATGCTTTGTTAGTCGACATTCTGAGTTTCTTGAGAAAGACTTTAAAGTCGAAAATTTGACCCCTCCACAAGGTGTTCGGGTGTTGTGTACAGTAGAACAAGAAGATCATTCATGAGGAAGATTAGGAAAAGACAACCAACATTTATAGGCCATTTTATGAGGAAAGGGGAATTAGAGCACCTGGTGACAACAGGAAAGCTGGAGGGAAAGAGAACACCAGGAAGAAAATATTGGACGGACTTGCAGGTGGCTGAGGACAGAGAGGGTGGAAGATGTGCTTACGACAAGAAGGGATAGATGCATATGGAGGGCCATGGTTACCAACGGCATGCGGCAGGGCACTTGATGATGATCACAGAGAACTCAAGCTGTTAGGCGAGCTGACCAAACTCCACTAAGTTGTTGCACAGTCTGCATCTTTGGTGGGCGTGCGTGCTGGATGTTTTCATGTTTATTCATAAGCCACCGAACACTGCATACATGACTTAACGAGGATTTTTAACGTGCATATTTGATATTCTGCATATACATACACAAGGGGGGGGGGGGGGGGGTTCAGGCACTGGCAGGTCCGCACACATGTTGACCTGGGAGATGGAAAAATCTCCTCGTTTTACCTTCTAAACAGTGACGTCTATGCAGGATCGAACCTAGGACCTTCCGGTTGGAGGTCCGACGTTTATCCACTTGACTACCGCGCTAATTGCTTTATCACCAGCCGGCCATGGATTCGATAGCTTTATCTTCAGGTTATCTTCAGTCTTGCCCAAGACATCATTATCATCATCATGTGCCCAGCCGCATGGTGTGGGTGATCACGGCCTTCCATACGAATCTATCTTTTGTCGCTGCAAGTACATCTCCCACCCTCTCTGTCTTCATCCACTCCGCAAGTCCGTCCAATATTTTCTCCCTGGGTTAACCTGGTGCTCTTTTTCCCTCCAGCTTTCCTGTTGTGACTAGAGCACAGTTTCTCTTGTTTCATAAAATGTCCTGTAAATGTTGCTTACAAGTCTTTTCCTAATCTTCTTCATTGATGTTCTTTTTGTGTTTGTCTCTTCTCTCGTTTGTTTTCTTTGCTGTCCATGGAACTGTTAACATTCTCCTTAGAAACCACATTTCAGCTGCCTCAATCTTGTTAAGACTTTGTGTGTTGACTGTCCACATCCGTACAACAGTATCGGTTCTACATAGCATTAAAGAGCTCTCTTTCTAATGATAATTGGTGGGTACCCGGATATTTGTTGGTAAGAACATAGATAGGGTTATCTACTTATATTTAGGGTCTGACAATTACGGTTTTCCCAGCAAGGCTTGTCAGAGATTAAATCACAAAATAAACCAGTCGACGTGGTGTAGTGGTTAGCATAATGGACTTCTGACTGGAAGGTTGTGGGTTCGACTGAATTCCCATCAGTCCCTTCAAAAAATATTGTGAGATTTTTTGGCTCCAATCGGCTCCTTCCCCCATGGGGATGCCGGGGGCTTTTTCAATATAAATAGTCTCGTCACCTTCTGGATATTCTGTGCAAGAAATTTCCTCTTTTCTGTCACTTTCTTTGTTTCTGCCTTGTTCCTTTGATTTCTGTCATTTCTTCCTATCATTTTCTGCCTTGCTGGTCCATTCACCTGTATGTGTTTGATAAAGTCTTATGTACTTTCTCTTAGGATAGGTAATTGGGTACATGTATTAAGTGCATTTTGGCTCTAGGGGAGGGAGGGGGGTGAGATATGCGGAAGCAATTTGAGGTAATGTATGCCTGTTTTTGTATATGTTTTAGTGTCCTTAGGTATGCTTAAATTTGTATTCAGTGTGTTTTTTGAATCTCTTGTGCGATAAATTGGACGGAAAGGTCAACGCCAGGGTCATTGCCTTAGATTATGTGCACGAATGCATTGATATGTATATTTAATTTTTTCTTTTTTCTTTTTTTTCTGTTGAAGATTGGTGTACGTTTTGAAACGGTTATACCCCTGATATGGCTCTACGCAGTCGGCTGGACTTTAAACAACAACACAATAAAACCGGTTCCTTTCCAAAGTTGAGCAAAGCTATGGACTCATTGGGAAGACTGAAATCACTCTGTCGGGTCTCTTACATTTCACGGATGCGTCACTGATGGTGTTGCTCAAATCCTCTGAACAACACAGCAGGTGTCTATATCTCTCGGGCCTGGCTGACGCCAGACTATACATGTATTATGATAGTAAGCGTACAGTACAACCCATTCACGCAGTCTCAATCCTAGGTGGAACTCCATAGTGAAATGGTTATCATCTTCGTCGTCGTCATCATCATCGCATTGTGAAAACTGTGCCAGCTTTTGTGGACAGGAAGGTGGCGTAGAAATTAGGACTTAAAGAGAGAGAGAGAGAGAGAGAGAGAGAGAGAGAGAGAGAGAGAGAGAGAGAGAGAGAGAGAGAGAAGAAAGAAAGAAAGAAAGAAAAAGTGGGCGAAAAGGTCGGAAATCTCTCCAAGCGTGATGATCCTAAAATATTAATAATAATGATGATAATATTAACAATAATAGTAATAATAATAATGATAATAATAAAACGAATGAAAGTAATAAACGATATAAATACTATTCATACTGATAGTGTTTATGATTGCTCCTCCTTTCGCGTGTAAGCTTACTGTTAATCCTAACTACTGTAACTACTGATTATGTGGCATGTAGAAATATTCATGCTTACATATGCATGACTAATACGGTTTTTCCTGCTAAGTCATATCCTAAATGTTCACCAAACAAAGAAACAAACAAAACAAAACAAACAAACAAACAAAAACAGAAAACAAAGACAATGAAACAAATGAATAAAAATCATGACGTTTCAGACCATGTCTTAAAACAGAATCGGCGAACAATGCGCATGCATGTTACATACTTCCGGTTATTTTGAAACATTGAGAGAATTGACGAATAAATAAATAAATAGATATTTAAAGGAATTAACGAACAAATAAATGAATAAACGGAAAGTATTAGAGGGTGTCTTCAAACACGTTGGCGAATGCCGCGAAGATATACGATATCCGTGTCTGTTTATTGCGAAATCCCAAATCTAGGGCACAATTATTGTTAAAATACCGCTGACTGATGGGCTATTTATAGATCCATCGACACGAAACAGAAACTTTTGTACGCTTGCCGGGTTTTTCACGCCAACGTCTATCTATTGGCATATAGATATCAAATACACGGCAAGGCTTAGGTACGTAATTGACGCCAAGGGCTTTGGCAAGGAAGTAAATAGATCTAAGTCTCTTAAGGAGTTTAAATCCTGCACGTGTGTGTTTTCAACTCGTTTCAGGTATGTAAAGACGATGTGCCAGTTTTCTGTTGTTAATATAGTTGTTAATGTTGTTATTATTAACTAATTAAGCTTATCGTTCTTAATCCTAGATGGAACTCTGCCTGTCTTGTCTTGTTGTATTAAATACGCGTTGTCATTTTGTGTGTGTGTGTGTTTCTGGTTCTTCTGTGTGTTAATACTGTTCTTAGTGTTGTGGTTATTGCTGTTGTTATTGTTGTTGGATGTAGTGTTGGTATTAGTGTTGGTGATAATCATGATGCTGCGGAGTTCTATCTAGGACTGAGACTACGTGACAGGGGCTTTCTGTAAGACTACTCCCATGATATTTAATAGTTTAAAAAAATATTTATTACGGCAATTATTCACACATGGAGTTTTGAGCCTTACTTGTTTCCGTCATTCTGGTGGTGTCAGCTTAGCGTTTCATAGGTCCCTCTTCCCCCACCCCTCTCCTCTCCTCAATTCAAAACCAGCCAACGCGTAAGATTTCATCTCTCAGACTAAGGGGGTATGACAACTGCTGGTAGATTTATGTGTGGAGCGCATATGGAGCTGTCGAAGTGCGAGTAATGAATCCCTCTTGAATAAACTCTGACCTCCAAACTTAAAATATGTCCCGGTCAGTTTCAGTTTCAGTTTCAGTTTTTCAAGACGACGTCTCCACGTTCCGAATGAATTCCAAACGCACTAACGAACATCACAGGTGCCGTGTGTATAGTGATCAAGGCACATGCCTTAATTTAAGCTTGTACATAAACCCATGAGCTGGCTAGGTCCCGAGGTTCTACCTAGCCTATGTTTTAACTAGTGTTCATTTTTTTTTTTATACTGGTATCGTATTAGTCTATCATTGGAACAATCTTGGTTACATGCGAATGACAAGTGTATATGCGTATCTTATCTTCAATTCAATTTCAGTTTCAATTTCTCAAGGTGACGTCTCCGCGCTCGGAATAAATTCCATATGCACTTACGTCACAGGTGCCATGTGATGGATAAGATCTAGAATGATTATGGCACAAGCCTTAAGCCTGCACATAAACCCATGAGCTGGCCAGGTCCTGAGGTCCTACCTAGCCTATGTCTTACCTAGTCTACATTTTTTATGCTAGTATTGTATAACTCTATCATTGGAACAATCTTGGTTGCATGTGCATGACAAGTGTATACGTATATCTTGTCTTCAAAGAAAAGAACAGATCAATAAAATAAATAGATTATTATAGGTTTTTGAATCACAACACAACTAGCCACTTTTCCCGGTCAGTGACCTTATTCAGGATGATTCTGTAGTCACACATGGCATGGCGTAGCTTATCTGTTAACCCTTTGACTCCCATACCTTGTCCACCAGCATTCTACATTGCCAACCATGTCAGCAAAGCAAAAACTTAACCCTTTGATTCCTTCACCCTATCCACTAGCTTCCTGCAGGAAGCTGGTAGATAGGGTGAGGGAGTCAAAGGGTTACGTTTTTGCAGTTGGTGGATAGGGTGCGGGAGTCAAAGGTTAAACGAATGACGCACAGACTTTGTTGGCAAGAGCGTGACCAGCTATTAACTGCCGCACCCCTGGAGTTGCTCTTTGTTCAGAAATGTAGGCTACGTTATTTCGTTGTTGTTATTGTTATTGTTGTTATTGTTGTTATTTTTATTGTTGTTATTGTTATTGTTGTTAGTGTTGTTGTTTTAGTGGTGATTACTTATGTGTTTGTGTTTTACAATCGTCATATTTCTTTTTTTTTATATAACTTTTTGATATCTCTGTCTGTCTGTCTGTCTGTCTCTCTCTCTCTCACTGTGTGTGTTTGTGTTGTGTGTGTGTGTGTGTGTGTGTGTGTGTGTGTGTGTGTGGTGTGTGTGTGTGTGGTGTGTTTTGTGTGTGTGTGTGTGTTGGAATCAGTTACCACCTCTGGATCATCAGTGTTGAACTGAAATCAACCACACTTCTTTTCTTGTTCAGGTTTAATGCTTATTTTCTTGTGTTTGTTCGTTATGTTTTTCATTTTTATTGTTATTGTTGTTGTCGATGATGATGATGATTATGGCGATGATTGTGGTGGTGATGATGATGATGATGATGGTGGTGGTGGTGATGATGGCCTTCTTTTTCCTATTCTTCTTTTTTTTTTTCTTTCTGGGTGTTTTTGTTCTGATTTTGTTTCTATTTTTTTTCTCAAACTTAGTATTTTTCTTTTCTTTTTAACAAGTTGCAAAGTCAAAAACTGTTAGCGAAGCAGAATAAACCTCCTTCAAGTCCTCCTTCAAATTCAACACACACGTAAAGCTCTCCATTATCGTCAACAAAGGATCCAAAAATGCGCGTGAAGCGCTTGAATACTAACATGGTAAAACATAGGAAGAAAGATATACGGGTAAAGCATTAAGAAAACAGTCATACAACACGTTGTGAGTTAATTTAACCCTTGGACTCCCACACCCTGTGCATCAACATGCTGCATTATCAACCATACTATCAAAGCAAAAACTTAACCCTTTGATTCCCTCACCCTATCCACCAGCTTCCTGCAGGAAGCTGGCGGATAGGGGGAGGGAGTCAAAGGGTTAAGTTTTTGCGGTTTTGTTGCAGTTGGTTGATAGAGTGCGGGAGTCAAAGGGTTAATAAGGGATTAGTTGCAAGACACTTTAGAGAGAGCTAAACAGAAGAAGGCGATCAGAGGAGGAACCTCCCTCGAGCAAATGAGGCCCTTAACCCTTTACACTCTAAGGGCATCGGGCCACATCCAGGTCATAACTTCTGGATGTCCTTATACTGTCACAAACTGAAGAAGGGCATCCAGGAATCATAACATATGATATTTTGTGAATTTGATAAAGGATCGTCGTAAATTTCCTCTGAAATTAGTGGTAGCCATTTTTCTCTTCACGTTATTTTTGCATTATATTTTTTCTATTTGGCATTTTGTGGTAAGGTATCTTGAAAAAGAGGTGATATTCTCTAGAGTTTTAATTTCTTCTTCTTCTTTTTTCTACGAGTTTACATTTATAAATACACATTCATCCTAGAAGAATAATCATCAAATCAACTATTGAATCCGTGCGCCTGTTTTTACCAACATCAAACACGATGTGACGTGATTTATGTTCGGTTAATCATTGTTTGTTTACTTATTTATGCACATGTATATTTGTTTATTTTTATATTTATGTCTTGTCTGTTGGTTTACTTTCCTTGCCTTATGTATATATGAGTATTCGTTCACAAAACAATGGCTCGTTTGCTCAGCTGGCTAAAAGGATATGCTAATGATTCAGGAGTCGTGGTTTCCACCCTGAGGCGGGTCATAACTTTTTTTTTATGTTTATGTTTATAAGCGTGAAGGCCGGTTGGCTTACGTAATGGAGTCGTGGACCCGAGTTCTGATGTCTCGAGTTCAAATCCTAGCCAGCACCATAAAATCTGGCCTGAGGCAAGTTTCTTAGGCCATAGCAAATCAAGCTAAAGCTAGATGCTAGCGGCTAGCTAATCCAGGCGTGAGCGTGTTTACAGAACTGGTCGTAGCAAATCTAGTAAAGCCAAGATGGCAGAACACATGATAAAACACACACACACACACACACACACACACACACACACACACACACACACACACACACACACACACACACACACACACACACACACACACACACACAAAAACACGTGGAAGTTTTTTCTGAGTAAAATTGCTGACGACCCTTTGCCTGATGTCTCTTCAGTACTGACAAACATCATAACTACTTGTTCGGCAAACGTAATTACTAGAGCAATAGAGGACGAAGATGTGAATCCTGATGCACACGCGGTCACCATCTTGAAATCGTAAGCTAGCACCTCTCCAGACCGCTACGTTTCGCTAACGTAGACACTAGATTTGCTCGCGCACAGGGACCGTA
>JAPXFY010000027.1:46635856-46663356 GCA_030674185.1 Monoplex corrugatus
TCTTCTACCTAGCAATCAGATCAGTTACTAACACATGTTATAGTGCTCAAAAATAAAAATTAAATAAAAAAAAAAAAAAAACACGTGAGATCCATTTCTTTGACCAAATGTTTAATGTTTGCCTTGTAGGATTATCTGTTGTTGTTTTTTAATCAAGATTTTGCGCTATATAAATATTGTAATTATGGTATCTTAATGTGCAGCAGTAATGTAGCCCCTCTTTGAAGGAGGGCTGGATATAAAAAAAGTATATAGGCCTACCTTGTTTATTTCATTCTCTCGTAAATATGACTTGTTCTTATTCTTGTTATCTCTCTCTCTCTCTCTCTCTCTTTTCTGTCTCTTCTGCCTGTCTCTCTCTCTCTCCTCATTCTGTGTCTGTTTGTTCTCTCTGTCTCTTTCTCTCTCTCTGTTTTCACACACACACACACATATAATAATTCAACTATCACACACACACACACACATACACTCGCGCGACACACACACACACACACACACACATAAACAATACGACACACACACACACCACACACTACACACACACGCACGTCACCACACAGCACGCAATATAATATATATGAATAATTACGCACATATTGCATATATATATATAATATATATATATCAGTATTATATTATGCGTATTTATTATGCCGAGATCAGGTCATCTTACCTTTAAGCTACTCCCGCGGCAATGGTTCCCCCCCTACCCCCCTCTCCCCCTCAGCCCCTAACTAAAACCTTGAAAGCATCATCAACTCTTGGCAACAGAGCGATGATGACGTAAACAACAACAACAACAACAACAAAAGAAAAAGAAAAGATTCATAAGGTAAAGGTTGTTCCATAACCCTAAGGTCGTAGGGAATTGAGGTGGTAAAGACCTCCACTTTGTTGTTGTTTGTCTTGGTTTTTTGTTTTCTTGTTTGTTTTGTTTTGTTTTTTGGTGCCCATCTCCTCTCCCTTGCTGCTTTACCTTTCCCTAACTTTGAAGAAAAAAGTCGCAGGTACCCATTTACAGCTGGGTAGACTGGAAGACCCACGTACGTGTAAAATGAATCCAGGCGATTCGCGCCCCGTGCAAACTCATGCTGTCAGGTTTGAAAGGCGAGCTCCTCACCTATCTCTGCGCGATTTAACCCTTTGACTCCCACGCCCTGTTTACCGGCATCCTGCATTGTCAACCATGCTAGCAAAGCAAAAACTTAACCCTGTGACTACCTCACCCTGTCCACCAGCTTCCCACAGGAAGCTGGTGGATAGGGTGAGGGAGTCTAAGGATTAAGTTTTTGCAGTTGGTGGATAGGGTGCGGGAGTCAAAGGGTTAACTGGCCTCAGAATTCGGGAAGGTTTTTCATAATGCTATGATGATGCATGACGATGGAGATATAGCCATGATGCCACAGAGTTCCATTCCAGACTGTGACTGCGTGGCAGGGCTGTATTCTAGGTTTCCTTTCATATTGTATCCTGGCCTCAACCAGGCCCGAGAGACACAGACACCTGCGGTGTCATCAGGACACTTGAGAAACCTCAATGACACGATCCGTGAAGCGGATGAAATTCGACCTGTGTGATCGATCCAGTCTTCCCATGAGCCCAAAAATGCGCGATCAACTCTGAATAGGAGCCGGTTGGAGCCGAAAAATCCCCTATGATTTTGACAGGTCTGATGGGGTTCGAACTCACAACCTTCAAGTCATTTGTCTGTAGAGGTAACCACTGCACCACGGTGATTAGGGAACAGTTGAAGGTCACTGTCTGTCGCAATCGCTGTTGTCAGGTAAAATGCACGTGGTGCGTTCCTGAGAAAACTTTTAACTGTACCTGAGTGTCACTCTTTCACCAATGACTTGGCACCACTTTATCAGCAATGACTTGGCAAGAATTTGGCAGAGGCGGATAAACCCCTGAGTTATTCCCCAGTAAGTTATCAAAACTAAAACCAAAAAAAAGTAAAGAAATAAAAAATTTTAAAAAAGAAAGAAAAGAAAAGAATGAAAAAGAAAAAGAATGCGAAAAAAGAACTCGAACACGTAATTAATACAACCACACTGAACGGAGCAACAGGGAAGTTTCAGTCTTTTTCTCCTAATTTTTGTATCTGGTGTTTGTTTGTGATCTTACATCTTCGCTTGACAAAGGCCAGTTGGCCGAAAAGTTGCGCCTGTCTTGTCTGGTTGTATTAAATACGCGTTCTGGTTCTTTTTTCGTGTTTTCTTTTTTTTTTCTGGTTCCAACTGGCCTTTGTCAAGCCCTGGACCCTCTTTCAGGATAAAACAATGTTAACATGGCATGACCACTTTTCAAATTGCAAAATTTACGTCACTTCCCCCTCTGACGTCATATTTCCTCACAAACACATTATGATGTCACTTTACTCATTTTTGGTCCTTTTCTCCCACTGGACAAAACAGCGGGGAAGTTTCAGTCTTTTTCTCCTAATTTTTTTATTTGGTCTTTGTTCGTTTGTGATCTTACGTCTACGCTTAACAAAGGTCAGTTGGCCGAAAATTTGCGCCTGTCATGTCTTGTTGTATTAAATACGCGTTCTTATTATTTTTACGTGTTTCATTTTTTCTGATTGTATTAAATACGCGTTCTGATTCTTTTTGCGTGTATTTTTTCTTCTTCTTTTTCTTCTGGTTCCTGTTTGCTTGAACGCGGGCAGTCACACTTGTTTTAGAAAAAGAACAGTTTGAACAAGGTCGCTTATTATCATCAGACAGATGCTATAGTCAAGTGGTTAAGTGGATAAGGCGTCAGACTTCCGATCCAAAGGTCTGGGTTCAAGTCCCACCTGGTGGGTAAAGGGTGGAGTTGTCATTTTTCTGCTCTCCCAGATCTGTACGTGTGCAGATCTGCCTATGCCTGCGTTTCCTTCATGTGTGCGTGTACGTATGCAGAACATGATTAACCCTTTGACTCCCGAGCTATAGTTTTTGTTTTTTTAATGTGAACAATAATTGTCTTATTTGTATAACTCGAACAATTTCTGTTACCACACTGTTTGATGATGCTTGATTATCGTTAAGCAAAGGAATGTGGTTTTTGAAATTGATTCATAGGGAAAATGTTGACATGCGTTAGATCTTAATTTTCATTTTTAAAAACTTCCAACGTGAGAAATATCATTCTGTATATTGTGCGGAGTTCATATGTCAACATTTTCTTTTAATTTTGTATACAAAAAAAATTGTTTTGTTTTGTTCTGTTGTCACTGTTCGTTGCCACATTGTATGTTGGATGTCTGCTGTGAAACAATACAGGGTGTTTCAAAAAGAATACGCCAAAATCATTACGCAGTTTTTTCAGGTCTATAGCATTGTAGTGGACTGAATCAGTGGTTATTTGATAGAGTAGTTATCAAAGTTTGATTGGGTGTCAGTTTCACCGCTGTCGTTAGTATAACTTCCGGTGCAGCTGAATTGTGGGAAGATCAATCAAAATGGCGACTCCTCAGCATTGAGCACTTATAAAACATGAAATGAAACTTGAATGTATATACAACACATGTGTTCATGCTAGAGGTTTATAATTTTTTTCGTTTTTGACACATCACGTGATGATTTTGGCGTATTCTTTTTGAAACACCCTGTATAATGAATTAAAAAGACTTTTAAAAAAAAATCCCTTTGACGCCCGCACCCTGTCCTCCAACATCCTGCATTTGTCAACCAAGCTAACAAAACACAAAAACTTACTTAACCCTTTGACTCCCTCACCCTATCCACCAGCTGCAGGAAGCTGGTGGGATAGGATGAGGAGCCAAAGGGTTAATTTTTTTGCAGTTGGTGGATAGTGCGCAGGAGTCAACGGGTTAAATACGCACGGTTAAAAATTCCATACGCGCTCCACCCAAATCTGCCAGCAGTTACCTGACAGACTTCCCAAGCCTGAGCAAAACCTTATGCACTGACAAGGTATCGAATCGGGGAAAGGGGAAGAGGGACCTATGAAACACCAAGCTGACACCACCAGAATGATGGAAACATTTAAGACGGGCAGCGAACAGGCCAGTTTTTAATGTTGCGGGATGGGATTGAACTCAAGATATCAGATCTTGATGTCCATAGCTCTGCCAACTAGTTAGCAGCCGGAAGTTCCCAACGTTGTCTCATTTCAACCACAGGCTTTGTTTTGGAACGGCCGCGAAGATTTCACACCAGACTTTCAATAGACCCTACCACAAACTATAATCATCATCAGTAATTATAATCTAACCAAAAAAACAAAACAAAAACAAAACAAAACAAAAGCACGTTGTGCACGCGTGATGGAGAAATCAACATCATGTGTGAACAATTGTTATCTAAAGAATGACTCAGCCAGTCCTTCAGCTAGGCGAGAGCAACCTCGAACTGATGCAAGCGACGCTATCGATATCAATCAAGAACACAGTTCATTGATTATCTATCACAATGCACCCGCTACACTTCTGATAAACTTTTGTTTTTTTTCTAAGCTTATTTCACTTAGGTATTTATGAACACATTTTTTTCTCTGTCCTTTTTTCTATGCCACATTAACCCTTTGACTCCTGCACCATGTCCACCAGTATCCTGCATTGTTAACCATGCCAGCAAAGCAAAAACTTTACCCTTTGATTCCCTCACCCATCCACCAGCTTCCTGTAGGAAGCTGGTAGATAGGGTGAGGAATCAAAGTGTTAAGTTTTTGCAGTTGGTGGATAGGGTGCTGGGTTCAAAGGGTTAATGGCCACAGAAGCAGGGTCAGTTTTTCGCAATGCTATGATGATTCTGACTATGGGGTTGATTCTGACTATTACCTCACCTCACCTTACCTTACCTTACCTCTCTACCTCGCCGGGATCGGCGGTTAAAGCCACGCTTGACGTCACAAAGTCTTCTCCAGGTCACACGATTGAGACATCTGTGGGCGACCTCCTGAATCCCCAGACCACAGATTTCCGCGATGTTGTTGAAATAGAAGGTGTGCGGTCGTCCCTTTCTTCTCCTCGCCTCAACTTTCCCCCTGCACGACCGTTGACATCAGATCTATTTTAGTTTCTGTGTTTCTGATCGCATGGCCTACACATTTCAGCTTTCTTTGTTATTACTACGGAGTTGATAATCGTGATGCTGTGGAGTTCCATCTAGGATCGAGACTTCGCGACAGGCTGTGCTCTACATTTACTATCATAATACGTCCTGGCGTCAACAGGCCCGAAACTGATACATAGAGACACCTGTAGTACTGGTCAGGAGATTTGAGCAACACATTTAGTCACGAATCCGTGAAATGACGAGACTCAACTGTGTGGTCTTAATCTTCCCAAAGAGCCCATAACACGCTCAGTTCTGGGTTGGGTGGGGCTGAAAAATC
Source organism: Monoplex corrugatus (assembly GCA_030674185.1). Lineage (NCBI taxonomy): Eukaryota > Metazoa > Mollusca > Gastropoda > Littorinimorpha > Ranellidae > Monoplex > Monoplex corrugatus. The sequence continues at coordinate 46,641,206 of JAPXFY010000027.1, forward strand.
CCACGACGATTTTTACAGGACTGATGAGATTGGGCAAAGAAAACAAACGAGACAGTCTGGAAGGAGGCAGACACAAGAAGATCATTAATACAGAAGATATGGAAAAGACAAAACAACATTAATAGGACATATTACGAGGAAAGCTAGTTGGAAACAACTTGGATTGTCTCCGAATCGATCGGATGTCAGCCGAGCCATCCCTCTAGCCAAGCTATCCGCCTGATCACAACAGGAAAGCTGGAGGGAAACGGAACACCAGGTATACTCCAGGGAGAAAATATTGGACGGACTTTGCAGGGTGGCTGGAGACAGAGAGAGCGGAAGATGTACTTTCAGTGACAGGGGATAGATTCGTGTGGAGGGCCAACGCTATGCGGTAGGGCACATGATGATGGTGATGATGGGATTGGAATCCACGATCTTCCAGTAGGTAGTCTGTTAACGCTAACCACTACACCACGGTGACTGCTGCATTTCTGAGAAAGTGAATAACGTGTAAAATAAGAACAGGCTGTCAGGGATGGCTTGGCCAGACATCCGATCGATTCGGAGACAATCCCGAGTTGTTTCCCGCTAGCTTTCCAACTGTGAGAATAAGATACATGTGATTTGTGTTTGCGGGCCTCACTGTCCCAGTTGGTTGAGCATCGGATTCACATTCTAATGGTTGTGGGTTCGAATCCCGGGGTGCGCTACATTAAAACTGGCCTTCTCACTGTCCCATCTTAACATCAACCATTACTGTTTCAAAGATAACCCCCTACCCCTGTCTCAAGACCTTGCCAGCGTGTAGAGCTTTGCCCAGTTCAGGGAGTTTACCAAGTAACTGCTGGCAGATTTGGGTGGAGCACATATGGAATTGTCCGAGTGTGATGAATCCCCATTTCAAGAAACAAAATGTAAACAACAAATACCTATGTAACTGGCTATGGTCCGGCAGAATTGTTCAAATCTATCAGTAAACGACGGACAAATTCAACACACACCCCTACACACATTTGGCGTAAATGTGATCTTGACCTCAGACCAGGTTAACAGAACCTTGCAAGAATACATCTTCTGTCCAAGCCATATTTCCTTCGTCACAGATACACAGACACATTACAGCAAACAGATAGACCGACCGACAGATCGACAGGCAGGCAGATCAACAGACAGACAGACAGACAGACGGACAGACGCATTCTTCGCATCAGTATTCCATAATCTACCGCCTGTTAAACACTTTTCGTCTGTGTGTATGTGTGTGTGTGTGTGCTGTCTGTCTGTGTGTGCGTGTGTGTGTGTGTGTGTGTGTGTGCGCGCGTACAAGCAATTTTTTTGTTTGCTTTGTTTTTGTTTTATTTTGTTCATTTTTCATTTTTAAGAAACGGGGGATGACCTGTCACTAATTAAATTATCTACTTTAGGAAAAAAAATGCAAGCCAATCTTGTAGTAAGTGCAGCAGCCCTAATCGAAGGCGAGACAAGCAAGCGCAAGTGATATGGCGTGACCTTGTGCCGAGGCCAACCCCGAGTCGTCTCATACAGGATAATCATCATATAAATAGTATCGATCTAAATAAGGGGGGGAACTGGTATGGCAAGGAGAATCACGCCACCTCTCTACGATGATGTCCTCACGGCCGTCGTGACAACAACGCCGCCGTCTTCATAATATACGCACCACACATGTGCCCACACTTGTGCTTTACCAGTCGTACCATAACTGACTCATGTGTGACAGCACGCGCTGTGTCGCTTGTTTGTTATATAATGTACATTTCCGTCCTCCGACAAATATCATACATGGGCCCGAGTTCTTGCTCCCCCCTCCCCCCTTCCTACCTACCCCCCCCCTCCCCATTTCGTCCCGCTGTATCATCAAACAGCTTTGTGTTTGTACACATACGCGCTTGCTTACTTTCACAAAACTTCTCGTTGTGCCAAAAATTTGAGTCAGCTGTTTAGCGTTCTTTCAGTTTTATCACATCGTCTGTTTAGAACTCTCAGCTGGCTGATCTAAGGGATCTGCTGCCCATCTTTTCGCATTTGAAGTCATAGTTAGACTTACCTGTTCGCCTAGTCATTCCAACACCACCACCGCCATCATCATCATCATCATCATCAGTAGTAGTAGTGGTAGTGGTAGTAGTTAGTGGTAGTAGTATTGTATTATTATTATTCTCATCATTATCATTATTATTTTGCATAATATTTGCTCTAAAGTGGGTGAATTTTCAGTCTCCACTCGAAATGTTCATCAGATCAAATGATAGTACTATCAATAATGACCACGCGTGCAGCACCTCAGCTCCGAAGAACCCTTAGCGCCCCCTCCCTCTCCCCCCCCCCCCGCCCCGTGGGGATGCCGGGGGCTCTTTCAGTATAAATAGTATCCCCACCTTCTGGAAATTCTGTGCTAGAAATTTCCTCTTTTCTGTCACTCTCTTTGTTTCTGCCTTGTTTCTTTGCTTTCTGTCATTTCTACCTACCATTTTGTGCCTTAATGGTCCATTCACTTGTACGTGGTCGATAAAGTCTTACGTACTTTTTTTTTTTAGGATTGATGATTGGGTACATGTATTAGGTGCAGTTTTGGCTCTAGGAGGTGAGATATGCGGAAGCAATTATAGATGATTTTTGCCTTTTTTTTATACATGTTTTGGTATCCTTAGGTATGCTTATATATGTATTCAGGTGTTTTTTTTTTATAAATCCCCTGTGCGATAAATTGGATGGAGTGGTCAACACAAGGGGCATGTCCTAAGATTATGTGCGCAAAGGCATTGATATGTGTACTTAAATTTTCTTTTTTTTTTTCCTGTTGAAGTTTTGTATGTTTTGAAGCGGTTCTAGCCCTGATATGGCTCTACGCAGTCGGCTGGGCTTTAAACAACAAAAACAATAACAATAGAGCCCAAAGCGCTTCACAAAAGCATGGGTGCTAGGGACAGACACATGTAAAGCAAACACATGTCAACCCCTACGGCTAGGATAAAAAGGACGAACCACAATACGTACAATATTAACAAAATAAAAAAAAAAATGCAATAAAAAATCATATCGACTTCTACATGTTAATGTCCCATGCACGGAAATTTTGTTAGAAATCAGTAAAATTATACTCGTTTTAAAGTGCAGAGCAATGAATACGTATCTCTTTCACATATATATGCACTGACAGACAGCAATGAATACGTATCTCTTTCACATATAAATGCACTGACAGACAGACAGACACATACACACATACTCACACACACACACACACACACACACACACACACACACACACACGCACGCACACACACACACACACACACACACACACACACTCCAAAGAAACGAATACACGCATGCATAGGAATACGCACTCATTTATACAAACACACAACACGCGCCCGCAAACAACAACAACAACAAAAACACACACACATACATACACACATTCAACACACACGCACACACACACACACACACACACACACACACACACACACACACACACACACACACACAGAGAGAGAGAGAGAGAGACAGACAGAGAGAGAAATAATAATAATAATGATAATAATAATAACAATAATAATAATGATGATAATAATAATGATAATAATAATGACATTTATAAGGTGCCAAAACTTGATACTAGAACTAAACCAAAGCCTGGTCCACACTGTCATCAACCACCAAAGCAATCGCCCAACAACAACCAAACCTCCAGGGCACAAAGCACACAGAGCGATGTCCTTGCCAGACAGAACCACAGTCTCCAGATCACGGTGTACAGTTTTGCCTACTGTTCAAAATACTGTAAACGAATGGATTCGGCCACTGAGAAAGAATAGAAAAGCGCAGTGGGCAGATGGTGAAACACAGGAAAACAGCTCTGGAACAACGAAGAGGGCTTGATGAAAACCACATCCTTCCTTCATCCAGACCACTGGATTGACAGTTTGAGGTGTATCCATGTTTAAACGCAAAACAAAACAAAACAAAACAAAACAAAACAAAACAGCAAAATATAACTACACAAAACAAACAAGCAAACAAGACAACAACAAAAATAGAAAGAGAGAGAGAGAGAGAGAGAGAGAGAGAGAGAGAGAGAGAGAGACGAGCGGACCAAACAAACAAACAAACAGACAGACAAACCAACAACAACAACAACAAAAGTTTTACATGGGGCATATATACTTGTATCACATTGGTATCATCATACAGTATCATATAATAAAATTTGTAACATTTACACTACACCGCTTTTAAATTGTTTGACTGTTATCAATAACATACAAACAATTTAAAAGCGGGTGTAGTGGAAATGTTAAAAATTTTATTATATGATGCTGTTGTGAATCAAAGTTGAAAGGTTGGCGGCAATTCATACGGACACAATTTTTTAAAATGGAGTTCATAATTCTTTCTAGGAGAGTCAGTTTCACTTTGCCTTTTTACTGTCTTTATCATTTTATTTCATTTTTTTAAGAATAAGAGTTCAGTGTCATGTTTTTTCTACGCGTACTATTTGTGTGGATCGTTGACAACGTATTTCTTAACCCTTTGACTCCCACACCCTGTGCACCAGCATCCTGCATTGTTAACCGTGCTGGCAAAGCAAAAACTTAACCTTTTGACGGCAGGAAGCTGGTGGATAGGACGAGGGAGTCGAAGGGTTAGGTTACATTTTTGAAGTTGGTGGATAGGTTACGGGAATCAAGGGGTTAACTGTTTAAAACCTTGTGAAAATCAGGAGTCCACACGATAGACAACACTGATATACACTGCAAATCTATAGCGAAAACTCAACAAGGTTTATATATATATATATATATGTAACAGAGTGCCTTGCTCTGTTACGATCTTTCCCCATTTACCTACAAACTTCAAAGGCAACACCGTGTAGTGTGCTTGCCTAGATCAAAAACGCAGTTCTCTCGGCCTAATTATACTGGTATTTTACAGCCTCTGCCTAGCCACAGCTATTGCATTGAACATTCCAAAGATCTAACCAATACGTCGTCGTCGGTCTCTTTACATTTCAGGAGATGATAGTCTGCACCGGGAGGCGTTGTGGTCATGACGTGCACTTTCTGCTGTGGCTGTGCAGGCCGATTCTTGAGTGGCAATCTCTGTCACATCTGCCACATACAAATTGAGTCGCTATTGTCTGGTTTCTGGAACGTTGCTTGCGAAGAGCCCTTTTCTCATCTGCGCTTTCTGCTCTCCTCCTCTCCGCATTCACAACGCCTTGCTGAACGGCTGTCCGCCACGCTGCCCTGTCTTCCGCCAGAGTGTCCCAAGAGCCTGGGTCAATCCTTGAGCTTCTAAGGTCCCTTTTGCATGCGTCTACAAAGCGTAGCTATGGCGTCCTGGAGTTCGCTTCCGGTTTGCCAGTTCGCCGTAGAGAACGTCTTTTGGTATGCGTCCATCCTCCATTCGACGCACATGGCCAAGCCAGCGTAGTCGGCGTTGGCTTAGAAGGGCAAAGATGGTCTGTAGGCCCGCACGACGGAGGACCTCTGTGTTGGTCACCTTGTCTTGCCATTGGATGCCGAGGATGCGTCGCAAGCAGCGAGATGGAAAATGTTGAGCCTATTTTCTTGGCTGGCGTATGTGGTCCAGGCTTCACTTATACTGGTATTTTACAGCCTCTGCCTATCCATAGCTATTGCATTGAACATTCCAAAGATCTAACCAATACATGACGCATATAGATAACACACTGCTAAACAATGAGCAGATTTACAATGTGTACATGTACTCTAAAGCTGGGCCTACAACAGATTTTGTTGTAATCTTCAGTCTGTTGTGTGTGTACACACAGTATTACGTGGTAGTCCTACAGAGCCTAGAGCGGACGTACATAGCCACTCGCGAAACTGCCCGACAATGACCAGTGTACCAGTTGTGTGTACTGACGCGCTGCGTTAAAACTACACACTAAATGTTGATTGATCAACAGGTGAGAACAACCAATCATCTGAAAGGTTTGAAATTTGAAAGTATGACCATGCTCGGTTCCCAAAGTAGGCCTATAAATTAACAAGGCGCGTCATAGCTCGTCATTTTCTGCTGCCACTCTCACCAGAGGTGATCAACTTCACCGTGCTAAACTGCTGTCACTGTTGTAAGTTCTGGATTTTTATCACTTTATTATTCATTGTCATTTGCAGTAAGCTTAGACTTTAGTAGTGTCTCTTATTTCTTTGGATTCTAGCTCGAGTCTATTGAGTACCGCGCTAGATTTGCAGAATTCGCACAGCGAGAAAGTATGTTTTGATCTAAACAATGTGCTATCTCACAAGATCTGTAGCACTTAGCGTGACGGCCATCATTGTAAAGATGGGATGAGGTTTGAATGTAATAGCCACTATAGAATTAGTCCCTATTTTCATGTGGCTATTGTAGGACTATTGACAACCATATTCTGCCAAAAGCAAAGATGCAAGGCAGTGTTGCGCAGAGGAACAGTATTTCATACTTGACAAGGTGATCATACTGCATATGATGATGAAACGCGTGCTCAGCAAATTGATCCATTTGGTGTATCCCTTGTCTGATCAGCACCACTGATAATGATGTAGGCCTATAGAGTGTTGTTTGATGACATGGTTTAATAGTAGTATGCTATGCTATTTTGTTATCATTGTCTCTAGCACTGGATCTAGAATTATACTTAATCACATAGAGCTAATGGGTAATACTAATAGATGACTCTAGTGTGTTGTTCTCTCAACACTGTTGACTACTATTTAGATTAGGTGCTGTTTGTGATGACATAGTTCTCATTGTCAAATACTATGTCATCACCACTGAATATTAAGTGCCTGATAGCTACCAAGATGCAATGCATTATTGTGCAGAGGAGCACTATTTTATACTTGACAATGTTGTATGTGTGTACATAATGGTAGTTGATGAAACATGTGCTGGCGAATTGATCCAATTGTTTGTATCTCTTGTCTGCTCAGCACCACTAATCATTATAGAATGTTGCTTTGATGACATCCTTAATTAGTAATATGCTATGCTATTTTGTCATCACTATCTCTAGCACTAGACATAGAATTACATATAACTACATGGAGCAAATACTTAATGGATGACTCAAGTGTGTTGACTGCTATTTGATAAGGTAGACCTACTGTTTGTGACGACAGTTCCCATAGTCAAATACTATGTTTGTGTCACCACTGAATATTGACTGTCCAATAGCTGCCCAATCAGATGTTATGTTACAACTTACTCAGCCCATGGCAGCCAAACAGCTTAATATGACTGCATTATTTTGCCAGTACATTAATGGAAGTCTACTCTGTGCTAATGCTATTGAACAAGCAGTAGTGTAGTTTACCTGCAACTTATCAAAGGGTTACTCAAAGTTTTGTCATCAATTATTTGTTCCATGATTACAAACGCTAGTGCTTTTGAGTGTAAATATTGACACCACATATTTTGTTTTTTATACAATGTAGTAGTCTCATTCTTGTACATTGACATTGTTAGTTCACAAAATGTGCACTTTGTCATTTTATTTATGAAACTTGTTTTGTGTCTTACAGGCACTGTCTTCTTTGTCTTCTTCTTCTTGAAGTTCTTCTTCCACTTCTTCTTCTTTGATGTCTTCTTAATAATAAAGAGTCAATTATCAAAACAAGGACTTGTCTTTTGATTGAGAGACTTCCCTTTCTGCTCTGGATACAAACGACCACCACAGCAAGCAATCATAAATCCCATCTTCCCCTTAACCACTCGCTCCATCTCATATATATATATATATATATATATATATATATATATATGTATGTATATATATATATATATATATATATATATATATATATATATATATATCTATATATATATAAAATTATTATATATATATAACATTGGCAGCAGGCGGATTTTGCGACAAGCTGTGACAGGATTTTTGCAGAATGTTGCATAATGCAAGGAAGATTGCACTGTTGTCTAACAAGCAAGTTTGATCTTAATACCTCCCATGCATCAAGTTGTCTTTTAAAATTTTTTTTATTGCTGTTGAAATCATTGCACTTAGGAAGATTTTCTTTGTGCTCACGGTTCTTTTTTGTTTGTTTATTTCTATTTTTTGCTCCATTTCCTACGCCATTTCTGTGAACTTAATAGCCACAGAATCTTGCACAATTTGTACAGTGCCATGATGATGATGATGATGATGAGGAGGATGATAATCATGATGCTATGGAGTTCCATCCAGGATTGAGACTGTGTGACAGGGCTGTACTCTACGCTTACTATCATAATATATCCTGGCCTCAACCAGGCCCGAAAGATACAGACACTTGCGATGTTGGTCAGACAGTTTGAACAACATCCTTAATGACGCATCCATAGTGTGGGTAAGACTCAAGTGTGTGGTCCCTGTTTTCCAATGAGCCCACAGCATGCACAACTCTGAGTAGTAGCTGGCTGAGCCGAAAAACCTCACACTGATTTTTGAAGGGACTGATGGGGATTCGAGCCCAGAACCTTCCAATCAATAGTCTGTTACACTAATCACTACACCATGGCGACTGGTTCCATGTACCGTGGTTTTCTCATTTGCTCAGACAGAAAGGCAGGACTTTCAACACTCCATGCCACCAGCCCTCGGTCATCGTGGATACTTGCCACAAATGAAAAAAAAAAAAAAAAAAAAAAAAAAGAAAGAAGAAGAAGATTCAGGTTCATATTGCTTATATCCAAGCCAAAAAGAAGAAGAAAAAGAAGCAGAAGAAGCGAAGAAGGAGAAGATTCAGGTTCATATTGCTTATATCCAAGCCAACTACTACAGGCATGTCAGGGCTAAAGAAGAAGAAGAAGAAAACGAGAAAGAAGAAGAAGAAAAAGAAGAAGATTCAGGTTCATATTGCTTATATCCAAGCCAACAACTAGAGCCATATCAGGGCTAAAGAAGGAGAAGAAGAAGAAAATCGAACTGAAACAAAATGTAAGTTTTCATATCAAAATACAGGCATATGCACAGATTCTGAAGGCAGTCATTTGTCAAGCTATTGATTTCATCATCATGCCACGTATGATGGTGTGTTCCGGCACCAGCCATGCCAGCCACTCAGCCGGTGCACATGCAACCGTCTTGTATGCAAGCTGGCATGCTGTTGTGGTTGCTGTGTTAAGTCTGCTCTTAACTATCGAAATACGCATGCAGACTTACAGCCGATACTCAGAGTGTTAATGAGATAAGGTAGAGAGGTGCTGCGTCACTCGATCTGTAAGTCGGTCGGAGTATTTTTTCACTAAACCACGGTATTTCCAGTGTAATGTATGTATGCTCTAGCTAACGGGATCACCGAAATAACCTCGCCACTTTTTTCTCATCAGAACTACGCACACCCCGTTTTCAACCAATCGCAAAGCGTGTTTCATTGAAACTCCGCCTTGACCTTAGCTCCGCTTGATCAGGCGATTGGCTGATTATCAATGGCAGCCGACAGTGAAGTGAATGTTGTGGTGATGGTATTTTGAGCGACAGTTGCATTATATCAAGCAACAGGCGAATACCACCCTTCACAAACGGTAGTTAGGATGTTTACCGAACGGTTACCAGAATATTGAAGAGCAGGTATGTGTACTTCCTTTGTTATTCGTTTGTGTGTAACCGGGTCATCAGTGTTCCAAACGTTCTCTCAGTCTCCGTACCGTCTGCTCTCGTTCCAAAGTCCATCCCAATCAGACACTTGGAAATTTTCCAGAGATGGCGGTTTTCTATCGTGTTTAGTGGGTCTTGCATAGAATACTTGGCTACTGACTTTTGAGATTTGTGATAAAAGAATGAATAAGAGTGATCGGATACAACGCAGCAGGCAATATGAATAATAGTTGAACTTGGAACTTTCTTTTTACCAAAGGCCTAGACACAACTGACAACAAAACAAGGCAGCTGTTATCTGCGTAGACTACCGTCAATCCCGTGATTACCTTTACGTACGCGGAAGCTAAGGTCATCATCATTGATAGACATTTGTATTGACTTGTTTGTCTGTAGGCCTGTAGAGTGGTAGGTGTTTACCAGTTTAGGGAAAAACCAGTCGTGTCTAGTCATTTTCATTTGAACTCGAGCTCATACATTTGTGATTTGAAGTAGAAATAACAGAAAAGTTTCAAGACGCAAGTCTAGTCAGTTTGTCAACTCATACTGATCTGGCACATCTAATGAATCTATCTTGGAAATGAAGTTTGTGTGTGTGGTGTGTGTGTGTGTGTGTGTGTGTGTGTGTTGTGTGTGTGTGTGTGTGTGATTTCTTTAATATTTTTCATTGATCAGTATTGTGTCATTGTGTCATCTGTAAAGTGCAGAGAGCTTCAATTGTGACATTCAGCTCTAGTTTGAGAAGATTGTGCATTATTATTTTTATGATTATCATTAATTGTTAGCCTAAAAAGACACTGCATTATTATATTTATTTGTTTTGTTGTTTTTGTTGTTTTCCTCATCTTTTTCTTTGTTTTCTTCTTTCTTTTTAATTTTTTCTTCTTCTTTCTCATCGTGATCATCATGATCACAGTCTTCTCTGTGGTGTGTGTGTGTGTGTGTGTGTGTGTGTGTGTCACTGTGTGTCACTGTGTGTGTGTGTGTGTGTGTATGTGTGTGTGTGTGTGTGTGTCACTGTGTGTGTGTGTGTGTGTGTATAGTCTGAATGCTTTTGACAAGGCCTTGCTTCAGTGTAATTCAGTTATGTAGTTATGTGAATTTTTTTTTTTTCATTAGTGGCCCTATAGTTCTGTTGTTACAACATCTTGCTCATAATGCGGGATGTGTGAGTTCAACCCTTGAGTGGGCCACATTCCCCACCCCTACCCCCACAAGACCTTTACTGGATTATAAAAAAAATGTTAGCTTGAACTGTATAGGTGTAAGGCTTATCATAGTTATGCCACGATTATTTTGGATACCATCACATGGCATATGTGGTGTCATTTTGTATAGGATTCATTCAGAGCGCAGAGACATTGTCTTGAGAAACTGAAACCATGTGATGTGTGTTATGCTGTAGTGTATTGCAGGTTTTATCACTTACGGTGATTACTAACCTGATACACTGACTGTGCGTTTGTGTGTGTGTGGTGTGTGTGTGTGTGTGTGTGTGTGTGTGTGTGTGTGTGTGTGGAGAGAGAGAAAGAGAGAGTGAAATGTGCGATTTGATGTGTGTGTGTGCGTGCGTGCGTGCGTGTGGTGTGTGTGTGTGTGTGTGTGTGTGTGTGTGTGTGTATTGTGACAAAATTTACCTCAGTGGTCAATGAAGTCAGTGATAGACTCACGTTGTAGATCTGTTTTACTATTGCAGGTTTTTATCAGATGTGGTGACTCATAGGCCACCATGAGTTTTTCCTTTGTGGGGCGTATGTACTCCAGCATAAAGGGTTTTTACAATGAAATCAACTCAGCCACGCTAACTGGGGCCATCGATGTGGTCATCGTCAAACAGCCCGATGGATCCTACCACTCCTCCCCCTTCCACGTTCGTTTTGGCAAACTGGGCGTGCTGCGATCCAGGGAGAAAATTGTGAGTTGGCGTGTGTTGAACAGGTGGTGGTAGGTCATTATACTTGCATGAGAGTGGTGTTATTATTGTATGAGTGGGCGTGTTGGGTACTTGGAACAGGTGGTAAAAGCTACTGTTGAAATTGAAGGTTTGTTGGAAACTTGGAACAGGTAGTGAAAGCTACCGCGTATAATTGAAAGTACAGATATAAAGCCCATAATAAAGCCCCTAAGCTATGTAGGACTTCAAGGTCTTGCCAGTGCATAGGGCTAAGTTATGTGTAGGCTTATGACGACTTTTATACATTGTCATAATCATTTTGGATCTTGTCCACCACATGGCAACTTTGGGGTCATTGGCATTTTAAAGGAATTTTAATCCGAGCATGGAGATGGTATCTTGAAAATGTGAACAGCTGAAACTGAATTGCATTAACTTTGATTGGAATTGTTTTGAATAAACTGCTTGGTTCTTTTGATAGAGCCATAGTCTTGGGATCTAATATCTTGAGTTCAATCTGATATCTTGAGTTCAGTCTGCCAGATATACATGCTGGTAGATTTGAGTGTTGCACATGTATGGAATTGTACAAGTGCAATGAATCTCTCTTGAAAAAACTTCAAACCGATGAAACAGAGTAGTTTTCGTTTTCTGGCGTGGCCATTGGTGTCTGAATTGTTTCGATTTTCTTTTTGTTTACTTGTTTGTGAGTCACTTTGTGTATTACCATTTGGTAAACAAGAAAAAATAAGTTGTATGAAGTGTGGTCTTCATTGTCTTGCTATAGGTGTAAAAAATGAGTTGTTTGTGCTTTGTCTTTTTAAATAACCATAAACTCACATTTGTTTTGTTGAACAAGAAAGCAAAAGTCCATATTTAATGGTAAGATTAATTGAAATTGTTAACTTTAAAGTAGAACTCGATAATTTGTTTTACTATGCATATTGATTGGAAGGGGTTATTTACATAGTAAATTAACATCTGTGACAGTTTTAAATGTGTGAAATTTCAAAGGTTTATTCACCATGTGTGTATGTAGTTGATGCCTGTAATTAAATTGTGTCAAAGTTTTATTAATGGCATGTGTGCGCGCGCGTGTGTGGTGTGGTGTGTGTGTGTGTGTGTGTGTGTTGTGTGTGTGTGTGTGTGTGTGTGTGTGTGTGTGTGTGTGTGTGTTGTGTGTGTGATATTTGCAGGTGGACATTGAGATCAACGGCCAACCAGTGGGTCTGCACATGAAATTGGGGGAGGCTGGGGAAGCCTTCTTTGTGCAGGAGTTTAATAATGATGAGGAAGAGGTGAAGGCTTACTTTTTTCCTTTTGTTTGTTTGTGTGTCGTTAATCATGTTTGTTTGGTGTTTGTTCAAGAGGGATTCATTGCGCTCAAGCATTTGCATAGGCACTCCACCCAAATTTGCCTGAAATTATCTGGCAGGGTCTTTGAATCTGCGTAAAACCCTGTGCGCTGGCAGGGCCTCGAAGTTGGGGGTAGGTGATGGTGAGTGGAGAGGGGCAGAGATATATGAAACACTGAGCTGATACTACCAGAATTGATGGAAACATTGAGATAGGCAGCAGACAGGCCAGTTTTTCATGTTGCAGTCTGAGAATGAGATTAAACTGGAGATACCACATCTTGAGTCCACGGCTCTAGCAGAACCAACCTGCTTGCATAAAATAAATATGGCCCACCTGAGGGTTAAACCCGCAACCCTTGTCCTTAACCCTTTGCCTCCCTCACCCTTTCCGCTAGAATTTTGCATTGTCAGCCATGATAAGCAAAAACTTAACCCTTGACTCCATCCTGCGGGAAGCTGGTGGATAGGGTGAAGCAGTAGATAGGGTGAGGGAGTGAAAGGGCTGCAGACATAGGCATTGGTATGCCTGACTGTTCTTCGTCTTTGTCTTTGTACTGTATTTTGGTAAATATATGATCACGCCTTATGTTTTATCTTTGTTTTTGTACTGTATTTTGGTAAATATATAATCACTCCTAGCGCCTGCCATTGCACCATTTTATGTTTAGAACATGATCTTATCTGCCAACATTGGTGCTTTCATGATACTGTTCTGCTTGGTTGCAGATCATTCCACTTTTTCCCTATTTGTCCAGAAATTATTCTGCATATTGGTTAAACTTTGACTGTCGTTCAGTGCGTTTGGTGCCAAAAAATGTAACCATTTCATTTCTTCACCCTATTGTGATGTTGAATGCAACCAGTAAAGGAAACCCCTGTTGGTTTGAGCTGATACCTGTTCAGCTGAACTTTTATCTATAAACCACAAATCATGCCGAACTTACAATTACACTTTGAAAATTACTTGACAGCCCTCTTGGCTGAATCAGATTTGTGGATGAGTTTTATAAACATTTGTACTACGATCTGAATCACCACCTTCTGGAAAATCTCTCACTCTCAGGCTTTATCGTCTGCAGACCTTCATCTGAAAGGTAGATACACTGTTAGTAGTGCTGTGATCAACAAGTTAACTGACACTTCACCATAGATGTAAAGTGAGAACTCTGACAGTACTTGTGGGAACACAGTGTGTGAATTTTGAAGACTGTTGATAACATATCTCTCTTTAAACGTTCAACTTTCTCCCAGTTGCCAAACACGAGAGTGCTGTTACAAAAACAGCTCTGATCATGACAGAATTGGACAACAGATAGTTGCGTTTAAAGATAAAAGAATTTTATACTTATACAAGTATGACGCAGATTACATTGATGAGTGGTGTTTAGTCAATAGATTTCCTCCTGTTAAGCATCGTACAATTCTAAAATCTGTCAACAACAGTGGTGCCTATCCTTATACTGACAGAGAGCTGAAGTAGTCCCTCAGCATTCTTTCAGATGTCATCAGATTGTATCTTGGATTGATTTATTCCAGAGTACGTATTTGTACTGATGAGGACCTTTCAGTGGTATTTTTGTGTGAAATTTGGGCCATGTGACAGTGATGTGCTAAATGTTTGAGGCTGTTATTGTTAAGAAACGCTTGGGTGTGGTATTCAGTTACATGCTCAATTTTTGAAGATTGATCTCATTGTTATGTATGCATGTTATTTTGAAAAAAATATGTAGTACCTTCACACACACTCCCCCTCCTCCACCCCTATCCCCCACTTTCATGCTTGTGAAAGGGCTGTCAGTCTAAATCACGTAGTACCGTTCATTCATTCATTGCTCTCTCTTTCGACCAGCTTCTTGTGGAGTGAAAAGGTTAAGTTTTCTTTTGTTGTCAGGGCTGGTAAAGCAGAAAGCTGGTGGCTAGGGTGAGGAAGTGAAAGGCTTAAAGTTTGTATCTGGTAGACAGGTTGAGGGAGATGAGGAGTCAGATATCACAGCATGTCTGGCAGAAGTAGATTTGCTCTGCTGTTTGCAGTCTGTTTATACCATCCTCTGTTTACCGCAGATGGAGTTTCCAGCCTACCTGGCCACGTCACCCATAGAGTCTGGTGATGAGATGATGGCTGAGGGTCTGGCTCATCTCAGACAAGCGGAGACGGAGAAACAGCTGAAGGACAGGCTGCAACAGCACAGCGAAGAGACCATTCATGAAGAAGACATTCTACAGCTGGAGCTACCAGGGCCCAGCAGCCAGTTGCCTCAGCAGCAGCAGCATCTGAACGAGAATACTATGACGGTGACCCTGGACTTGTCCTCTATCACCAAGGACCTCAAATCTGACAGTTCCTACGAGGAGGACAGGCGGAAAGGCAAGCCAGCACGGCGCAAAGTGCTGAAGAAGAAGAAGCAGAAGCATGCTCCACCGACACGCTCGTCTCCCCGCTCCCAGTCCATGCCTGAGGGTCTGGGGCTCGAACATGACCCCATCTTTGACATGGAGGTGACAGAGTCCACGTCGGAAGATGAAGAGATGGCAGCATACAACCTCGGGGCCAGTCGCAGCATGTCGCTGGATATGAAGAAGATGGACGCGCAGGGCATGCTGAGTGAGGAGAAGCCCTTGAAGGATCGTCGCATCACCAGTATGGACACTCTGTTGACTCCTTTCAGTGACCCAGAGTTGTCTCCCTCACAAAGGTAGGTTGAGGTCATGTTTTTTTTTGGTCTTATCTGTCACCCTGACTTGCCCCATTCCTCTTAGAAGTTAGTGGAGGTCACAAACTCTGTTACCCTGAGAAACTGAGTTATCTCAACCTTGACAGGTGCCACAGCCAAATTGATTAGGATGTCAGATTTCCAGTGGGAAGGTGTGGGTTTGATGCTGAGCGGCTAGCACCTGGTGGGTAAAAGGTGAAGATTTTTTCAATCTCCCAGGTACGGACTGGCTGGTTCCTTAGCCCTTTTTTGTATTTATGCGCATACAGAACATCAAATACACTATGCAAGCCATATCGGCTTTCAGTGGCTTAAGGAAACATTCAAAGGACCCTGCTTGGATAGGCTTGCCCATCGATCAGTAGAATCAGGCATCTGGATCTTTATCGCTTGGTATGAATCTTCATGTGGGATACAAGATCGATCCTGCAGGCGCATGGTTTTCCTCAGACACTACATTGGAAGGAGTCCTCTCTTGGGCTCTGCTTCTGCTAGCCCTCGTCTGTTGAATAGCGACTGTTCCCTGCTGTTCCGATGTGATTGGGATCTTTGTGCACAGTTTGTTGTGGCAGTGTCTACCCAGTTGGTGATGTTGATGCCATGGCAGATGAGGTTGACCTTCAGAGTATCCTTGTATCCCTTTGGTGGTCTTCCCTCATGGACATTCCTGAAAATGAAATATGACCGCCTAAATGGCAGGGTATGACCAATGAAAGACTCAGTACGCAGATTGTGTTGCAACATCATTCCTTTGTCCGTCAGTAACTCTAACATCAGTCCAAAATCAGCCAAAACTTTCTCGTTCGTCTTTCTCAGATACAACCTGGCTTGAAAAATCTTCTGTACATGCAGCCTACCCATAGATCTATGAGTGGGTATTTTATTTGACTCAGTTCAGGGTTTGAAAAGATGAAGCAGCATGGTAGAGGAGACAAACACTGGACTAGGAATGTTAACCATGAGTAAAGAGGTGGTCTGTACTACTCCAGTTCCCTGTGTACACCATTATGGCAGGCAGACCGACTCTTGCGATAGAGCCGTACCAAGGACTTGAGATGCCATGTCTTGAGTTCAGTCCTAGCCTGCAGCATGAAAGTGGGCTTGTTTCCTGCCTGTCTTAACCCTTTGACTCCTGCACCTTGTCCCCCAACTTCAAAAACTTGACCCTTTGGCTCCCGTACCCTATCCACCAGCTTCCTGCAGAAAGCTGGTGGACAGGGTGAGAGAATCAACAGTTTTAAGTTTTTGCTGTACTATCATGTTTGACAAGGCAGGGTGCTAGTGGATAGGGTGTGGGAGTCAAAGGGTAAGTGTTCCAGTCCCCTGTGTAAGTCATGTTAGTGTCTGGTGACTTATGGAAACACGAAAATATCCAGTGTGCACACCACTGAAGACGGAGCATACAGGCCTAGTGTGGGCAAAATGATGTGCGTACACACATCAGAGAAAAATTGGAAAGTTTAAAAAAACTGAAAATGCTTTGTCTCATGGTTTCATTGTTTCATAGATCCCATTTCTCATTCCATGTTGAGACTTTTGCCAGCAAATGTGGAGTTTGACTTATAATTGCTGTCAGATTTGAGTGGAGTGCATATGGAATTGCCTGAGCTTGATGAATCATTCTTGAAGAAGCTCCAAACTTATAGAACCTCAGGGATATGGGACAACTAGTACCATCATTTTTTATCTATTTTTTTTAAATGACTTGTGTGCATTGCAGTTGAAGCATGACTTACTTGAACAATCTGACGTTTAATCTTCCTGTGCAGCCCACTCCCCACACGTCCCCCGTCGCCAAAAAGTGACACGGAGGTAGACCGCCAGCACACAGAGGAGAACCAACAGCTGCTGCTGCAGGAGACCACCCCGACATGGGACTGGGGCCAGTTCCCCAAACAGACCCCTCTCAACTCCCCTGATAGGGAACCCACCAGTAAAGAGCTTATCGACAGTGTCTTAGAGAGACAGGGTGAGTGTCAGGGGTTGAGTTAAATTTGTTCACTTTACAAGGCTCATGGGCACAAATGAGTGCTGATATCACCATGAGCAAAACAGCGTTAGAAGCAATAGTAGGTGGTGATGGTTAGGGCGGATGATTTTGTTTTCATCAGAATTGCGCTTGTTAGACACCCAACTTTGGTAAAGTTGCAAATTTTAGATGGAAAGTGTCATTCGATTGTTTAAAATCCAGCTTTTATTCAATCTTTGAATGATGGTTGTTCTTTCAATCAGATTGTGCACTTTTGACCGAAATTGGCAAGAACCTAAAATACCATGAGAGTTATCATGATTTTTTTAAAATGTCATGTGATTTTTTTTAACGATCAGACATGTTTAGATGTAGTATGATGAGTAATACCTTGAAATTTGGATCAGTTTAAAACATGTGTTGCTGAGGAAAATATAATGTACAAGTACATGAAATCTTCTGAGGCCATTTTTTCAGAACCGCTGTCTGGAGTGTCATTTCAAACAGTCACAGTTTTAGCATCTACTGTCCTGTGACATTTAATTATATATCAAAATGATCAGAAAAGATCGTATAAAGTCTTGCCTACTATTAGTTGAGATGATAGTTGGGTCTGTATGTTAAACTGCATTTTCAGCTCAAATGTAAATGTGAACTGCTTTATGCAAGTTTTAGGTACGATAGGCTAGTTTTTATGGATTCATTTCGTATTTAGTTAAATATTTAGCTGATTTTATGCATTTGTATCCAGGTTTTCTTAATAATTCCCCCCCCCCCATAAGTGATAAGTTCAGGGGAATGGCCAACACAAGGGGCATATCCTCAGATCATTTGCGTGAATGCAGTGATTTGTGTATTGATTTTTTCCCCATGTTTTATTTTTTCCAGTGTCATTGATGTGTTTAGATATGGTTTGAGATGGTGATAGTCCAGATGTAGCTCTGAGCAGACAGTAATGAAAATAACAACCATATTGTAACAACCATATTGTATAGATAATATAGCTGCATGCATACTGCATGCATGTATATGCACTGTCATCGAAAGTTAAAATTTTCCTTACCTGAGGTGGCAGCATAGCAAATTGCCATGACTGAATTCCAAATTGCCGTGACTGCCTAGCAAACTGCCAAATTTATTTCTGCATACAAAGCAAAAAGGAGGATGATCACCTTGATTGCATTCCAAATTGCCGTGACTGCCTAGCAAACTGCCAGATTTACTTCTGCATACAAAGCAAAAAGGAGGATGATCACCTTGACTGCATTCCAAATTGCCGTGACTGCCTAGCAAACTGCCAAATTTATTTCTGCATACAAAGCAAAAAGGAGAATGATCTGTAAATCACGAAAAGGAGGAGGATCTGTATGTAAATCGGAGCAGTAGTTCCTCAGGTACACATACTTTTTGTGACACTACATCAGTTTTAGAAGTATGGTCATCATTCGCTTTGTTGCCTGAATGCTTTATCTACAAAACGGCTGTTGAGAACAGAACAGCATCACAGTCTTGTGAACACTTGAAAGCTAAGAAATGGCTGTTGAAAAAGTAAAAACTTCAAATTGAAAAAAAAACAAACAAAAAACATTAGAACTTTGTTTCTTTTTAACTGCTGTTGAAATTTGTATAAGCTTTCTCGAAAAATCTTTTTTTTTTTAGTAATGTAGTAAAAGTGAATGATGATGTGCAGACTCAGAGAAAGTCACTTCCGGAGGCCTGCTGTCGCTGTGGGGAGCACAGAAGTCTCAGAAGAAAGCTTCGGTCACCTTGGCGTCCAAGAAGGGGATGGGGATGGAGGAGAAAGGCATGTACCTGGACGATCTGGCATCCCTGGAGGATCCTGAGATCGCCAAACTGTACCTGGGTAGTCCAAGGTGAGATTATTTAGTGTTGTTGATTTAGTTTGGACTGACTTGCACCATAGCCAAGTGATTAGGAAATAAATCTCCAGTTGGAAGGTCAGAGTTTGATCCTGCCTGGGAATTACCTGGCAGGTAAATGGTGGAAGACTTTCTGATCGCCCCAGGTTAACATCTGTACGGACATACTAGTGCCTGAACCCCCTGGAAAATGTACAGGTTAACTGCACAGTAGATATGCAGTTAACCTGTACACTTTCCATATGTTTATGTTTTTTTTGTCTTTCCCAGGTATATTGTATCAATGAAAAGTCAAAACCCAAAACTGAATGTTGATAGCACATAGTGGATTCAGAATGGTGGCTATGAGTAGAATGGTTCCACCTGATTCCATATGAAATTGTGTGCCTGTGGTATTACAAACAAAAGAGCACTATCATATGCATTGCAGTAATCTATTCTAGAGAACCCACAGGTTTGTGAGTTTTGGCAGCTGGCCTTGTGGTCGCTTTTATGTGAGATTGGCAATATTGGGGTTAAACATATTGTAAAGTGTGTATGTGAGATTGACAGTGTCGGGGTTAAAGATATTGAAGAGTATGTCAGCAAGGTGTTTTCATGTTTTCATGGGCCGTCCACTGACATGACTTACAGGATCTTTAATGGGCATATTTGATCTTCCGTATGTGTGTAGGCAATAGAGGTTGGCTTACGTTTTGACCTGGGATATGGGGAAGAAGCTTAACCCATTACCCATCATCCGTATAATGTAGTAGCATTACTGAATATTCACGTTATAAGCATTTTTGTGTATGACTGCTGCATAGTATCTGTGGTGTACATGTAGAAAACAGTTGATGCAACTATGTAAAATTGAGATGCATCTGTGTTTGTTTATAAAGGAATATATTATCATCATCAAATGCCTTGCCACATGGTGTTGGCGATCATGGCCTTCCATCTGTTTCTATCCTTTGTTGCCTCAAGCGCCTCTTCCACCCTCTTTGTCTTCAGCCGCTCTGCAAGTCCGTCGAATATTTTTTCCCTGGGTCTACCTGGTGCTCTCTTTCTCTCCAGCTTTCCTGTTGTGACCAGGTGCACCAATTCCCCTTTCCTCATAAAATGGCCTATAAATGTTGCCTGTCTTTTCCTAATCTTCCTTATGAATGATCTTCTTGTGTCTGCCTCCGTCAAGACTGTCTCGTTTGTTTTCTTTGTTGTCCATGGAACTCTCAACATTCTTCTTAGAAACCACATCTCGGCTGCCTGTCTTGTTCTGGCTTTGCTTGTTGACTGTCCACGCTTCACAACCGTATAAATTATCGGTTCTATATAACATTCAAGGACTCTCTGCTGATGTTAATTGATAGGCATTTGTTGGTAAGAATGCTTTTCATCTTCTTGAATGCTGTTTTGGCTTGGCCGATTCTGCTGGCAATTTCTGATGTACATCTGCCATCTGGTGAAATGATCGTTTCCAGGTATTTAAACTTATCAACCTGTCTCAAGGTTGTGTGCCGTTTGCTGTTATTTTGCATGAGGGGATTTCATGTTTTTTACTGATTACCATGACTTAATTCTTCCTGCTGTTTAGTTCCAACCCTTTACCTTTGCTTTCTATTTCTAGTGTATTCACAAGGTTTTGTAGGTCCCTTTTATTTGCTGCAAATTAGCACGGTGTCATCTGCGTGTCGAATGTTGTTATCATTTTTCCTCCAACCTTTAATCCAGGGTCTTCCTCTAGGTTTTTCATGATATAAAGTGAAAACATCTGGTGACAAAACACAACCTTGACTGACTCCTCTTTTGATATTTTGCAAAGAACTTATATCATTTTCTATTCTCATTGCAGCTGTTTGTTCCCAGTACATATATTTCTGATTATTCGTAGATCTTTTCCATCAATATTAAGTCTTTCTAGTTGGTTGGTTAATTATTCATGTCTTACCCGATCGAAAGCCTTGGTATAATCAACAAAGCATAAATATAAATCCTTATTCATCTCGATTTACCTCTCTATGGTAGTTCTTAGGATGTATATGGCATTAATAGTTCCTTTCCTTTAAACAAATCCACACTGTTCTTCTGTTGTTTCTCTTTTGATTCTATTCCTTGTCCTCATGATTATTCTCAATAGGATTTTTGTTACATGACTCAATAAGCTGATTGTGCGATGGAGTTCGCATTCTATAGCTCCTGTCTTTTTTGGAAGTGCAATGAAAATTGATTTTGACAAATCTTAACACTATGCGCCCGGCAGTAGCACGTGCTGGAACTTTCCCGCGCACATGCGCTGAGCGTGGCTGCACAACCCTTGCGACCGGAGCATTTTTAGCGTTTTTTCGATTTTTTTTTACGCTGTGTTTCAACACTAGACTCGTGCAATAATTGGTATTTACGGAAAGATCTACTCAAGTCCTAACAGAAAAAGTGAACTTTACTTTGATATGAAGCTTCCTGTTGGAGTTATGGGAGTCGGTGCAAGCACACTAAATGAGCTACAAAAACAACACGGAAGTGCGTGTAACATGCATTGTTCCGATCAAAACAAACGACTTAAAACATTTCCTTACCTTATAATTCCAACAGAATGTTCAGCAGAACACATCCACAATATGAATACACCAAATTAAATCCAAAGTTTAACAAATCCACATAAGTCACTGGTCACTGTTAGCAAAATAAGTGGTCACAGTACTACCGGAAACACAGTGAAATAACGCGCCATGGCTACGATGCGAGTG
>JAPXFY010000027.1:46665856-46700856 GCA_030674185.1 Monoplex corrugatus
GGCTCTTTAGTCAGATTATCAAAAAAAAGTGTCCAGCTTCAGTTCGCTACAGCTTCCAGTTTGCTTATGAAATAACATTAAATTAAAAAGATTACAGTTATTCTCTGAATTTTACTCTTTAATTTGAACTCAAAATTGGTTTGTAAGTACACTTTGAAATGTCAGTTAAACAGCAGTCAGTAACTGTACAGAAAGTAAATTGTGCCACGGAAAGTGTGTACTGATTTAGAGGATAAATGGCTTGTTGTCTTTTGAACTCAGTTATAAAATTGCTGGAAATGGAACCCTTTTCAAATCATACATAATTCAACAAAGGAGATTGATTACTAACCAAGATTCTGTGGAGCTGAAATGAGCAGTGTGGGGGGATGGGAGGGGATAGTGACACAGGTGTGGCGGAGAAGAGGGGGCAGAACAATAAAAGAATGAGCGAATAAACAAACAAATAAACAAAAACCAAACAGACCATCCCCCAAAAACCTCTTGCTGTCATACCATCTGACTTGCTTGCTCGCCAGTGTATTGTCTACTGCAATAGGAATGCAGCAAAGCGCAAAATGGGGGATCAGACGGTACAAAATTTGTTACGCATTTGCGATTTTTTCACTAGCATGTTTTAAGCATGTATATTGTATGATTACGAGTGCAGCCAGTGAAGTGTTATAATGTCTCCTTGTGTCTGTCTGTATGTGTGCGTACGCATGTGTGCATGCATGCTTGGTGCATGTGTGTGCGTACATGGGGTGTGTGTGTGTGTGTGTGTGTGTGTGTGTGTGTGTGTGTGTGTGTGTGTGTGTGTGTGTGTGTGTGTGTGTGTGTGTGTGGTGTGTGTGTGTAAAACAGAGTGAGTCCAGTCTCAGCCCAGTGGTCAGTCCAGCCACCAGCCCACCGACCAGTGTCCACGGCACGCCCAAAAAATTCAAGGTAGACAGGTAAGCAGGTGTCAGCTAGACCCACTGAACAGGTAGAGACACTTGACATTGTGGACTTATGCACAGCTCCTTCATGCTTGATAAAAGTTCCCCACCACAATTTGTGGAATAGTATCAGGGAGGTGACATTTCAAGCCAGGCTAGTTGGCCCTATTGGTAGATCGGTGGACTCTGGATCTGAGGTCTCAAGTTCAATCCCAGAAACTGGTCTGTTCATCCATCCTAATGTACCATGTAGGTCTCATTCATATCTCCTCCCCCCCCCCCCCCTACCTATTTTCATTTCTCAGCCTTTCCACCACATAGGGTTTTGACAAGGACTACTATAAAACAGGACGCGCACAGCTCAGTCTCTGACTTCGCTAGCGGAGGCCATTGCCATCTAACACTTTCTACTTCTCTAAATGTGTTTAAACTGGATTTTGACTACAATGAAAGTGGTTATGAAGGTTGTTAATGCAAATAAAATTAATTTTATGTTTTTATGCTTTGAAACAAGTGAGCAAGCAAAGAAAACAGACAAAAACACATAACAAAAAACAAATAAACAAACTCACCAAACCGCAGCAGTTAGTCAGCTAACTTAGCCTTCTTCACAGAGGTCTGCAGCAGGACAGCATTCTTCTGGTGATCTTTCTCCAGATTTTGCAATCCATGAAGCAACACATTGGACAGATGTCTATACAGTTTTGGGCAGTCAATGTCAATGTCGTTGAAGCTGGCCAGTGTTGACAAGATAGTCATCAGTCTTCTGCGGCAGCATGCACGGTGACGCGCCTTCTTCAGAAAGCAAAGCCCAAGCTTCACTAGCTCGAAGGTAATGGCATGAGGAATGCGTAGGGAACCTCTCGACACAGTGTCCACAAAGTCCTTGACCTCACTGGTCACAAGAGGTTCTTCCTCGTTGAAGATCAGGTCACCCACACACTTGTTTTCCAGCCAGCCTGCCACATACGCCGCACTGCTCTCTTCATTCACCGTCAAAGTGACTTCTGCTGTGCACCTCTCGATAGAAGCTGCATCCTCCAATACAATGGCAGTGCCCAAGCATATGTGCTCCTTTGGCTCGGGTTGGACATCGATAGACTGGAGGTACGAGGCAGCGTATCTAGCAAGACGTTTCTTGCAGGCAGAGAGCACGTCCCCTGTAGTCATAAAGGAGTTTGCTCCCGTTGACTGCCTGTATACAGAGAATTCCCCCTCAAGCCTGTCGCTCTGTATTTCCCGCAGCAGCACATACTCAAAGCATCAGACATCAGCAAATAGTTGCAAAGGGCGACCAACCCTTGCATAGTCTGAACCAGGGCCTTCTTCGTGTCATGGGTAAGGCACTGTATGCGACTTGCTCCGTGGCCTGAGCCAGCCTCCTGGAAAGTCCTCAGAAATGTGCTGAGATTGGTAGAGCTTGGCCCTTGAATGGCACGATGGGGTTCGTTGAGGCGTAGATCCTGTCCTTTCCCAGACACATTCACTGCATTCCACCAGTCGATGATGGTTTGTACGAAGCCGGCAGTCTCATGGCAGCCTTTGAGTTTCAGCGCAGCCACAACCTTGTCATTGAAAACTCTCAAGACATGCTGCACATTCTGCAACTGAAGTCTGGAAGGGTTGACAGCGGCCTGGGTGAGAGGGGTAGTCTTCAGAATGCTGTTTTTCTCTTCTTCGTAGACTTGCTTGACGTCAGCAAACGATGCCGTAGTTTGGTTGTCAAGACTGATCTTCTGGCACTTTTCGCTGAGCCAGTTGTTTCGAATGCACTTCAGGAGATGCACAGTGTCAAACAGCAGAAACCAAACACGTCTGTCGTCCAGTGGATGCTTGGCTGTTGCACTACACTCTCCTGGTCGGTCAAACAACTTGCAGTACTGTTGGTTCACCTTGTGATTGTCTGTGATGGAACCTATCACGCGCCCACCGGACCTCTCAACTGCAGCTGCCGCCTCTTTCACAATATCCAGCTGAAATGCTGCTGTCAACTTGTGCACAGGTGTGATGGAAATCATCAGAGATGGCCCTTCAAGAGATAAAAGAACGCTTTTAACAACAACAACAACACAGCAACACTAACAACAACACCATCATCATCATTATCACCAGCACGCACAAGAACAATAACAACTACGACAATAATAACAACAACAACCATGATAATAATAATAATAATAATAATAATAATATTAATAATGATAATAATAATAATGATGATGATGATGATGATGATAATGATGAGGATGATAATAATAATAATAATAAAAAAAAAAAAAATAATAATTACCTTTTTGCAATGACTTCATCATGACAGCCAACATGTGGGTTGCTTTGCAGTCTGGATTATTCTTTGCCATGCCACTCAGCACCCCACCAGAAAATGCCACAGTTGGTCGAATCTGGACTTCATCCACCAAGAGAAAAACATTTTGCTGTTGCGGTTTCTGCAATTTATTGAAAGTTTTCCGCAGCACTTCATCTTTGTCCACAGATGCCACACAGGACTGAATCTTGCGCTTACTTGGCAGCACCAAGTAGTCTCTTAGCTGGTCATAGCTGCAGTGAGGAAATATTTCCATGGCCAAGCAAAAGTCATGCATAGAGAACTGTTTTTGTGCCAGGAGTTCCAACTGACGAACCAAAAACACCAACTTTTTCTCTTTCTTTGTGTCCCTACACCCTAAGCTACAGTCTGATGTGTGAGCTTGAAGCACAGTCACAACATTTTTTAGCACATCATCTATTGGAAGATCATAATTTACTGCCAAACGCACGGCTTCGTGAAACTGGGAATAAGATCTCAAACCGTTGTTAGGATGTAGTATCTTACTCAGTGGAACTTTGATGCCATTTTTGAATGCTGTGAGGGTGAGTGGAGTGGAGAGTGTCGGCTTGTTTTCCACAATGACTGAAATTCTACACTCATGAAAGTTTTCTGTCATAAACAAGCACACAAATCTTTCTTCTGACCTTGATATTATTACATTGTTGTACTTTTTGTGAAGGTCTCTGTCAGGAGTGAATGTGGCAAATGAAGAGATGGTATCCTTCTGCATGAAATAACGAAGTTGTTGATCTTCCCTTTTCGCCGGACGAGATGAAGGCTTCACAGTTGGCAGGCATGATGTCCGCACATTTTTAAAAACACTAGGAGGGATCGCAGGTCGTGTAGAACCACCAGGCAGTTTGACCATAGGAGGATCAACACCCCAATGTCTTTCACAAATGAAAAACTTGTCAGGATCGACAACAAAGTTTACACGTGGTGGAAGCACATCAAGCCACTTTTGCCTATCACTGGCGTCTTTTGGCAGTCGAAACACACGGCACCTGTTATCCTTGTTGTAATTACCGGTACACTGCACTACACCACACTTGTTTGGCATCTTGAAATCGCAAAAACAACAACAAACTTCGTAAACAAATTGAATTTCCCACCTGGGCCTAGATCTGATGTTTTGAAACAAGCCGAAGAATAACCATTTCCGGCGGTTCACCTTCCGCAAAACAAATAGTGCTTATTGTGCGCCGCTAAAACTAAAGAAACACGTTCGGAAACAAACATTATAGCTTTTCAATGTTTTGTTTGTATCATTACAAATCATTGACATGTAATTTTAGATATTAACAAAATGCATTTATAAATCAGTAAATCAGTCCGTGTTCCTACGCCACGCAGTAAAAGTAGTCCTCAGCCAGCGAAGTGTCTGACCACTGCCGCGAACTGGCCTCCGCTAGCGAAGTCAGAGGCTGAGCTGTGCGCGTCCTGTTTTATAGTAGTCCTTGGGTTTTGATTAAAATCAAGGAGTTTTCCATGTAATTAGTGGCAGGTTTGGATGGAGCACTTATGGAAATATCTGAGTGCATTGAATCCTTCCTTAACAAACCTCAGAATCCAAGTTCTTCAGTTTCTACATAAGGTTTTTGTCAGACCTGATGCAGGTTTCACTTGCCTATCTCCATCGCCGTGGACGACGGTGGGAACTCCACTCTTTGTCACAAAGGATTGCCAGGCGACACAATCTCTGCTCCTGTGTATGATGTCATGGAGACCCAGTTTGTAGGCGTCAGCGATGGTGACCATGAAGGATTTTGCTGGCCTTCCTTGTTTTCTCTTTGCCTCTACTCTCCTCTGCAGGACTGATGTCATCAAGTCGGTTCTTGTGTTTCTGTTCCTGTGCTCGATATACTTCAGTTTTCTTTTGTTGATCTCTGGAAGCAGGTTTCACTGAGGATGTAGAATCCCTCTTGAACTAAGTCCAAGTTCTTCAGTCTCCACACAAGGTTTTTATCAGGCCTGATGAAGGTTTCACTGAGTGTGATGAATACCCCTAGAACAAAGTCCAGAGTCCAAGTTCTTCAGTTTCCTCATGAGATCTTCATGGGGCCTGAAGAAAGTCTCCCAAGACTGAATGAAGTGTTCCCTCCCTTTCCCACCTCCTCCCCCCCCAAGCATTCCACAGGTTATGGTAAGATCATTTATATGTAGAGAAATTTTACATTTACATACATTAGAAGTCCTTTCAGATAAATTCAGTTCAGAAAATTTTACCGTATTAAAAATCTTTTTGGGAACCATAGTCTGGATTCAGATTCCACCATACTCGGTAGAATTAGTTGACATCATGTGATAATTTTTTTCTCCATGGATGGATGGTATGAGGAAACCAGTCTGCATGTTAAATGTTTGTGTATATGGAGTTGGCTCATAGTCTGGTTTTATTACTGAGTGATTACTGTTGTTAGTAAGGGGCTTTTTAGGTACAATCAGACACCACAACTAAGTGATCACGGTTGTTAGTAAGAGGCTTATTAGTTACAGTCTCCCTAGTGGGGGATGCCTGGGGCTCTTTCAGCACCACTGAACTTGAATGGAAGATGGAGCAACAGATAAAAACCGGTGAATGATATGATATCTAAAACAAACAAATCTAGATAGGAAAATGGTGCAGGTCACTAGTCATTGACTGTGTTGGTTATGGATTTTTGAGAGTCGGAAAGGAAATCTGTGTATGGAGCAGTGTTGGTTATGGATTTTTGAGAGTCGGAAAGGAAATCTGTGTATGGAGCAGTGTTGGTTATGGATTTTTGAGAGTCGGAAAGGAAATCTGTGTATGGAGCAGTGTTGGTTATGGATTTTTGAGAGTCGGAAAGGAAATCTGTGTATGGAGCAGTGTTGGTTATGGATTTTTGAGAGTCGGAAAGGAAATCTGTGTATGGAGCTTTTCGTAATGTAGAGTACATGGAGCTTTCCGTAATGTAGAGTATGAAAAGCTCCACACACGGATATCCTTTTCGACTCTCAAAAACCGATAACCAACACAGTGAGACCAGTAATTCGCACCATTTTCGCCAAGCATGGTAGTAATGTACATCTCCCTCCAAACTAAAGGAGAATGTGTAGAGTTAGGTTTCAGTCTGTGTCCCCCCCCCTTCAAAAATAACACAGGGAATTTTTTTGCAGGAGGTCCTCCCTGGATCCTCAGGGACATGACACGGACACAGACAACTCAGAAAAAGAAAGCATGGCCATCCCACTGGCTACCTCCTGCCCCCCCTCCTTGCCTCCCGCCGCCATGATGTCCCAGTCCTTGGCACCCACCGTCGTCAGTACCTCCATCACCGTGCCCACCCCCACCCCATCCCCGCCTATTGCCGTCCCCACCCCTGCCCTCGCCACGCCGTCCCAGTCCTCTACCCCTTCAGTTTCCCACACGGGCAGCCCCGCCTCCTCGCAGACCACCCCCACCTTCCCCTCGCAGGCCACACCCGGCTCTGACGCCACTCCTCCCTCTGGCTCCTTCCCTGCTGGGGAGGAAGGAGGTGTGGACATGGTGGGGGAGGAGGGTGAAAGGTTGTCGGAGGACGTCCGGATAAACCTGGGCGAGGGTCGGGAGAAGTTCATCAAGACGCTGAGGCTGACCTCGGAGCAAGTGGTAAGTATTAAATCAACATGTCTTGTGTACACCCAGTCGATCTTGGAGTGATGAGTACAGTAAGCGTAAAAGACGCCCTGATGGTATAGAAATAGAATGCATCTCGCATTTCTGGTGGAGCAGAAATCCATGTGGCATTGAACCCATGTGGAAGAATTGAGTATTGTACGGGAGTGAATTCCAGTGTACCAGGAAAGTGTGTGTTTTTCGGCATATACAAATCTTTTTGGATTGCTTAAAACAAGAAAGCTGACAGGAATAATGATGTCAAGTGAAAATTATTTAAAAAGTTCATTAACTTCTATTTTCCATTAATGGTTGTTTCATGTCTGTGGTATTTATGGTTGATTTCTGGTATTTTTTTTACACTTGGGTCAAAATTCTGTGATACGAGGGAAAAGTTGCGCTCCTTTGCAATTCTATTGAGGTATTGTACATTATGACACACTGAACAAAGGACAACACAGTTAGGGCAATCAGTGAAGCTTAAAAGGTAAAAGATTTCTTCATAGGTCTTTGTGGCAAGTTCAGAAATCTGTCTTTGTGCTGGAATGGTAGGTAGTCTTGTGTGCGTTAGTTAATGAACACTACTGTAGGTGTATTGTGAGTGTAATGAATAGTCGTGGATATGTCATTTTGTGAATATTGCAATATTCAGTTTGTGTAAATGTAAACATTTTCTTTTCCCTGTATCCTAGTTTCAGTTGTTTCAGTGCAAGTAGATTAAATTTGGTCCTGTGTGGTGGAGATTTTTCCAGTCTCCGAGGTCAGCATGTGTGCAGACCTGTTTAGCGCTTAACCCTCTCCATGGGTGTATGAAAAACAAAAAAACATCAAGAATGCATGTTAAAGATTCTGCATGTCATGTCAGTTTCCCCAGGGGTGTATGAAAAAAAAGTTAGAAATCCAGCATTCACACCTACTGAAGATAGAAAACATGTATTGTGCAGCAACATACTGCCTGTACAGTGTGGACAAAATAATGTGTGCACATGCATCCAAGAAAAATCAGAACGCTTGAAAAAAAAAAGGAAAAGATTAAGGACGGCATATATATGTGGGTTGGCTTGTATGCCGATATCTGTATTGTTGACAAATAAAAGTCTGATTTCATTTCTGTGCAGAGCAAGCTGAACCTGCGTGAAGGCCAGAATGAGATCAGTTTTTCTGTGACAACGCAGTACCAGGGGACCTCACGCTGTGTCTCGCACATCTACCTGTGGAACCATGACGATAAAATCGTTATCTCTGACATCGATGGCACCATCACCAAGTGAGTGCCTTCCTCTCCTCCTGTCTTGACACGCTCATAGAGGTGGATGTGGGAGAGATTGTGATCCCATACCACATAGGTCGGCTGGGAGGGTCCTGTGCTTCTCGCTTAACTCTCTCGCTACGAGCGTCGGGATTTTCCGATCATGTCTCAACAACGCTTGTCTACAAGCGTCGGAGAAATCTGACTTGAGTTTTGAAAATTTGCAGGGCTTTCAGTATTTCCGTTAACCGAAATTAATAGCCAGAAATAGATTCTTCGGTCATTCTTAGCCTCGTTTCAGGCCATTAGGTCACTGTACTACGCAGTTGGTGTGTAGATAGTGCAAAGTTCACGACCCACTATCTCTGCAGCGAAGCAGACGACGGAAAAGCAAATGGCTGAACAGTACTCAACAATTCGGCGCTGTTCAACACAATCTCTTCTGTCAGTGCACGTGGAGTGTGTACACGTTGGGTTTTATCAAATTTCACTCAAAATGTGATTGTAGGAACTGATGTATTGACCTGACTGTGTATTTTGTAAGACATTTTTCACCTGAAAGTTTCTCTAATTTTACTTGTACCGTTACTCAGCAACCATGAGGGTTAGACAGTTGAAATTTCAGCATGTTGTTCACCAATCTTTTAATACATGACCCGCCAAATTTCAAAACTCGCTGATTTCATTTATTTGTATGAGAATTTTTCTCATGACCTATACAAATGGTAGGTATCAGGGGAACGGCAAGGGGCATAATTGTACATACAGAGTGAGTTAGCATCTAAATCAGACTGCTGAAAACTGAGGTCATTGTGGGAGCGGGGCGTGAATTGCCACAGAATGTGGGACATTTTTTTGACAGTGTTGAGATAATGAGAATGGAGATGATAGGGATGATGCTGGGAATTCCATTTCGTATTGAGACTGCGTCACAAGTTTGTACTCTATGCTTACTATCATAATTTATCCTGGTGTTGACCAAGTCCAAAAGACGCAGACACCTGCAGTGTTGTCAGGAAATTTTTAGTGACATCCTCTGCAACACATCTGTTAAATGGATTAGACTCAGTCATGTAGTCCCAGTCTTCCAACACCCCATGGGAATGCCAGGGGCTCTTTCAGTATAAATAGTTTCCCCACTTTCTGGAAATTCTATGCTAGAAATTTCCTCTGTTCTGTCACTCTCTTTGTTTCTGCCTTGTTCCTTTGCTTTCTGTCATTTCTTCCTGTCATTTTATGCCTTTTTGGTCCATTCACCTGTACGTGTTCGATAAAGTCTTAGTACTTTCTCTTTGGGAGCGATAATGGGTTACATGTATTAACTACATTTGGCTCTAGGGAAATGAGATATGAGGCAGCAATTTTAGGTAATTTAGGCCCGTGTTTGTGTATATTTTAGTGTCCTTAGTTATGTTTAAATTTGTATTCAGGTTTGTTTTTTAAATCCCCTGTGCGATAAATTCGACCGAGTTGTTAATGCCAGGGGCATGTCCTTAGATTATGTACGCGAATGCATTGATGTGTGTACTTAATTTTCTTTTCCTTTTTTCCCCTGTTGAAGTATTGTGTGTTTTGAAACGGTTATAGCCCTGATATGGCACTACGCAGTCGGCTGGGCTTTAAATGAAAACAAGTATCAGTAGTGTTCCAACAAACCCACAGCATGTCTGACTCTTGAGTAGAAGCGGGTCAGGTCTGAACAATGTTGCGTTAATTTTGTGGACTGATGGGGGTAACTATAAAAACATTGATTGTTTCAGGTCTGATGTGATGGGGCAGATCTTGCCTCTGATCGGTCGTGACTGGTCTCAGTCTGGAGTGGCACAGCTGTTCACCCGCCTCAGCAACAACGGCTACAAACTGCTGTACCTGTCGGCGCGCGCCATCGGTCAGTCACGAATCACCAAGGACCTGCTGAAGAGCATCAAACAGGGTGACCGCGTCCTGCCCAATGGGCCTCTGCTTCTTAACCCCACTTCGCTCATCAGGGCTTTCCATAGGTCAGTTCGCCGTGGAATCTTTGCTTTTTTCCCCTGTTGTTTTGTTTATAATATCTTTTGCTTGTTAATAGACAGAAATTGTAAATTTTTGAATTAAAAAAATTTTTTTTTTATAGGATCATTGCACTTAGGGAGGATACCTTTGTGCTCACCTTTTTTTTTTTTTCATCCTATTTTTCTACGCCACCTGCATAGCTTTTTTTTTTTTTTTTTTTTAACAATGTGATGATGATGGTGTTGATGAGGATGATAATCATGATGCTGTGGAGTTCCATCTAGGATTGAGACTGCGTTGAAGTTTTGTGTGTTTTGAAGTGGTTATAGCCCTGATATGACTCTACGCAGTTGGCTGGGCTTTAAACAACAATAACAGCAATTGAGGTTCTTGTATGAAGAAGGCAGTACTTTTCCTATTAGGATGAACACAGTAAATTAATGTATTGAACTGTGAAAAATGTGAGTGTTGTGTTGTGTTGTTACAGGGAGGTAATCGTGAAGAACCCAGAGGAGTTCAAGATCCAGTGCCTGAAGGACATTGCCAACCTGTTCCCCTCGTCCCCTTTCTATGCCGGCTTTGGGAACAAAATCAATGTGAGTAACACTAACCAGAAAAAACACAAAAAAAGAATAAGGCAGCGTATTTAATACAATAAAACAAGACAGGCGCAAATTTTCTGCCAACTGGCCTTTGTCAAGCGTAAGATCACAAACAAATAAACACCTGATACAAAAATTAGGAGAAAAAGACTGACATTTCCCTGCTGCTCCAGTTTGAGAAAAGGAATACACTGACTAAAATGACATCATAATGTGTTTTTGAGTAAATACACTTCTGCTCTGACATCATATTTACTCTCTTTCTTCCTCTTTTGTTTTCTGTCATTTCTTCCTATCATTTTCTGTCTTGCTGGTCCATTCACATGTATGTGTTCGATAAAGTCTTACGTACTTTCTCTTAGGATTGATAATTGGAGACATGTGTTAAATACATTTTTGGTTCAAGGGGTATGAGATATGGGGAAGCAATTTTAAATAATTTAGGCCCGTTTTTTGATATATGTTTTATTGTTTTTAATTATGTTTAAATTTGTATTCAGGCATGTTTTTTGAAATCCCTTGTGTGATAAATTTGACGGAGTGGTCGACGCCAGGAGCGTGTTCTGTTTTCCTGTTGAAGTATTGTGTATGTTTGAACTGGTTTTAGCCCTGATATGGCTCTACGCAGTCGGCTGAGCTTTAACTCTTCTGGCGCCAAGCTATTTTCCTTAATAGAATGCTGTACACCAAGTAAATTTTCTGGTGAAGCTTCCGTTTATACATAGTTTGTTCATAAAATCACTAAAAATGTATTTCTTTATGGATTACTTTGAAATTTTCTGTGCTTGTGTAAAAATGAATGAATGAAAATGTTTGAAAATGACAAGTGTGTGTGTTGAGAATTTCTGCTTGTGTGATGATGTTGGTGGTGGTGGTGGTGGTGGTGGTGGTTGATGGTGGTGATGGTGGTAAAAAAAAAATCATAAATAATAGTAAAGGTGTCACAATCAATTCATTTAACAATTTGAATGAAGTATACATCCAATCAACAGAAATAAAACACAATAAAATACAGTTAGCCTTTATTGCAATATGATTGAAAGCCTGCACTCTGATGAACCGATTGTCCATTTTGCATATACTGAGTGCTTGAAAAAAAAAATCACTAAAAATGCACTTCACTCTGGATTGCTTTGAAATTTTCTGTGGTTGTAAGAAAAAGTCTAATGAGTGCATAAAACTAGTTGAAAGTTACAAGCATTTACACCGAGTGGCTGTGTGATTGTTATTTTTGTTGTTGGTAGTAGTGGTGGTGGTAGTGGTGGTGCTAGTGGCTGATGGTAGCATTGACAGTAAAAACCCATATCTTACTCAATCTCAAAATGTGAAACAACTGTTAGTATAAAAAAGAAATTCAAACAAAAAAGAGATGAAAATATTATAACAAAATAAAATAATGCATGCATTTCTTGCCAGTAACCAAAGCCAAGACACAGGCAAACACTACAAAACAGTCAACTGAAAGAGTCACTGTCTGTACCTTGTGTCTCTGCCAGTCATTCTAAGTCAGTGTCTCTCCCCCCTCTCCCATCCCCATTGTTTTCATTCTGCATGAAGCCCAGGCACACACTTTGTTTTGTAGTCCAACAAAGTATGATACCTCCGGAAGCAGGGGTCAACACACATGGGCACACGACAGTCAATGCACATGTAGGAAGTTTGGTGCCGCTTCACATTCCTATCAGAGCATACAACACAGTCAGGCTTTGATCTTTTTCCTTTGGATGTCTTGTGTGTGTTCAATCCAATGAAATGTCTATCAAGGAGCCGAGCTGGTGGATCCAACACAGGCTTCCGAAAAGGCAAGCTGCGACATGTAAATCCATCCAAAAGGCCATGTATGATGGCAAGCCTGAAACGATCAGTTTTTAGAGCATTGCCGGCACGTGGATTATATTGCTTCCAAATCACCTTGGCATTTGCCACTGAAATCTCTAACAGATTACAAATGAACACCTTCTTCCACCACTTCAGACATCTATGCATGTTCATACTGTAGGAAACCTGCTGATCACAAACGTCTACTCCTCCCATGAACTGTGTGTAGTGCTGGATAGCTTTTGGATGGTTTACAGTGCGTGTGTGGTCAGGATGAAATTTGGATCGCACTGATTTTTCAAAAGTTGATCCATTGTGAATGGTTGTCAACACTCTGACTAGCCTTCTGTCTTGCCAAGTGATGAAGGTGAGTTTCTCTTGTTTCACAATATCAGGGGGAGCATTCTTTGCAGGGTTACTGGTTTTCACAACTGCAGGAACACCACGACGGTCTTTTCTCATTGTCCCACATGCCCCAATTTTCTGATCAGCCAAAGCAACAAAGAGAGCAGGACTGGTGAAAAAATTATCACAGTACAAATGATGGCCTTTGTCAAACAACGGAGAGGTCAGCTGGTAGACAACCTTGCCACCTACACCAAGATCAGTCAGCTCAGCAGCAGAATTAGTCTGATTTTCACCTTGCCGCCTTCTTTTTGTTGGGGGTGAGGGGAGAGAGGGATTTTGTGGGTGATCAGGGGGTAATTCTGGGCCAAATCTCTGCAGAGGTCTAGCATCTTTGCCTGTGTACAATTGCCAGTTCCAAACATAAGAACTGCGGGCATCTGCCAGAGTCCAGACTTTTATTCCCCATTTGTGTGGTTTGGATTTTATGTATTGCAGTAACTTGGTTCTACCTTTGAAAGGTACAAGAGTTTCATCCACTGATACTTCTCTGTGTGGATAATAAAACTGTTGCCATTTCTTCAACAGAAGAGAGGAGATAGATGCCAGCTTGTGGGATGGATCTGTCAAGGCATCAGAATCTTCATTGTCTGCTGCATGAAGAAACGTCAGAAGATTTGAGAACCTATTCCTGCTCATGATCTTTCTGAAAGCTTCAAGATTGATCAAGCTATCTGTGCACCAGTACATATCATAGCTTCTCAAACGAACAAGACCTATAAACAGCAGCATAGCAAGAAATGCTCTCATTTCTGGAGCGTCTGTTTCTGTCCAATTCCGGAAGTTGGAATGTTTTGGCAACGACTCGACCCCTCCCCTTTTTGCAATGACCTGATCGTAATATCTGTTCGTCTCTTCGACCAGTTTCTGAACTACTTCATCGTCGAAAAATTTTGCAAATATCTCATATTCACTTGCCTTCGTATCAATGTTTCTGGCCCCACAAGTTTCATTGAAATCACACAACCAATCACAGTCATAGCAGTCCTCGAAAGGATCCGTCACTGCGTGTTCATCTTCTTCATCCGAGTCATCGTCACTAAATGGATCATCTGTTGCATCACCACCACCACTATTCCACCTATCAAAATCTGCGGTCAATCTTGCCACTTCATCTTCCTTTTTCAGCCTCCTAAGTTCTGATTCTGCGATATCTTCCACCGTAAAACCCTCGAACTGGTCGTCGTCACTGTCGCCATTATCCAACAAGTCAGCCCAAAAATCTTCGTTCACCTCCATCATCAAAAACTTCGCTAAAAATCACTAGAAACTGGTGCAAAACAAAACAGTCGCCATTGTGAAGGAAGTATGGAGTATCCCGAAGCGCATGCGTGCATCTAATTAACTGTAGGATATGATGTCATGAAACCAAATAAGGTGAAAGGGAGACACCGGGAAGCACCTTTGCCTGGCGACTTTAGTCGACGGCAGAGTTCAAGTATAGTAGTGACGTCAGGCGACTCTAGTCGCCGACGGCGTTATGAGAGTTAAACAGCAATAACAATTTGAAAAAAATAACAATGACCGCATGTGCAGATTGTATGTGTGGCAGGGTATCTTCCAAGCTGTGAAAGACATGTTTAATTACACATACTGTACCGTGGCTTACTAATGCATCTAGCGGCAGCGGTTTGCCATTTCTGCCTCGTAACAATAAAGTCCGAAAGGACCATAACTCTGAGAATATTCGTGTCTTGCGCATGGGTATAGTCGTTCTCTTTTCTCGGCAGCCATCTTCCAGCTCACCTCGTATGCTCTGAGCAGCTAAGTATTTTTCGACTTTGCTTGCAATCGATCGATTGTCGTTGCTGTTTTGTGTTGTCTTGCCTATGTTTTCGTTTAAGGGAGAAACTTATGTGAAGCATGTGCAAATGTGATAGGGATGCTGTATTTCAGATTGACTGGTTTTTGCCATTGCTTCTTTGTCGTTGTGATTTTTCTGTCAGATGTGTGTTTTGCCTGCACTGTGCAGACAGTATGTTACTGCAGAAATTTGCATTCTCCAGTTTGCGTGTTGGATGTTTTCCATGTTTCTATAAGCCAGCCATTGAAATGACTTGCAAGATCTTTAACATCCGTATTTGTTGTGCTGCGTGCATATGCACATGAAAGGGGTGCTAGACTCTGGCGAGTCTGTATACATGTAGATCTGGGAGGTCGTGGAAAATCTCCACCCTATACTTGTCAGGTGGCAATGTCTTGGTGGATCAAACCCAAGACATTCCAATTGGTGGTTGAACGTTAACCCACATGACCACCACTTATGTTTAATTTGTCTGTGTGGTACAGGATGTGATAGCGTACAGAGCACTGCAAATCCCCAGCTTCCGCATCTTCACTATCAACCCACAGGGCCAACTTCGTCATGAGTTTAGCCACACCTTTCTGTCTTCGTGAGTATTTGTGTGTGTGTGTGTGTGTGTGTGTGTGTGTGTGTGTGTGTTGTATGTGTGTGTTGTATATGTGTGTTGTATGTGTGTGTGTGTGTGTGTGTGTGTGTGTGTGTGTGTGTGTGTGTGTGTGTGTGTTGTATGTGCGTGTATGCTTGTGTGTGTTGGTTGTGTGTATGTGGTATATGTGTGTTGTGTGTGCGTGCGCGCGCACGCGCATGCGCACGCCTTCATGTGTGTGAGAGAGGGAGAGAGAGAGAGGTTCAACATTACATTTCTTTGTTTGTGAATTTCTGTCACTGTGTGTTTGTTCAACTCCAAACAAACATAAACGATTTGTTTGTGACAAATAATAAGGATAAAAATGGAAGTGAAAAGCCATGCCTTATTTTCGATGGCCCATGAATCTCAAATGAGCGTATGAGCGTGTCTGCATGTGACGAGCGTGCATGCTTAAAAGATTACAGATGCGTTGATGCATCGTTTGCAACAAAACCACGAGAGACTGACTTGTGAGGATGTTTTCAGGTACTCCAAGATGAGCGACGTGGCCGATCACTTCTTCCCACCCATCAACACAGCAAACCGCACGATGTCCAACGAATTCAGTGCTGTGAACTACTGGAGGATGCCCCCTCCGACCATCGAAAACATCGACCTCCCTGTCCTGTCCTCCGAAGAGGACGGCAACAAGTCCCCAGTCGCTTCCTCTCTCCCCGGCAAAGGGACACCTCCACCCACCACCACCACCACCACCACCAGCAGCAGCAGCAACAGAAGTACACCCCCCTCCACCTCCACCTCCGCTGTCATCTCTTTGTCGACAGATCTCGATATCGCTACCGTCAATGCCACCTCTGGCGCTCTCTTCACCATCGAGGGCTCGCCGACGGAGGAAGAAAATGCTGGGATGTCCTCCAGTTGACGGGGTGCCGGCACACCCATTGTAGACAGTCGCCTCCACGCCTTCCCCACCCCTCCCTCACCCCCACCTTCCTGCTTCTCCCTCACCCCCATCGTTTATTTCTACTCTGGTTGTCACCGTCGTAGAAAGGACCATTGCGATCACAACCACCACCACTACCATCATCACGTCCACCGCAGCCATCGTCGCAGTCACGACCGTCAGTGTCTTGATTGTCGTACCACATCCGCCACACCGCCTACCAACAACAACAACAGTAACAGTGACAGCGTGAGTGCGTGCAGAGAGGCGGGGAGAGACTTGTCAGCGCCTCCCTCTCGATGCTCAAGTTCACCTCCACGTGCCATGTCTCAGCCGATCGCTGTCCCGTCGTGTTACCAGTCGTCGTCGTCGTCTTCGTCGTCATCGTCTTCATCCTCGTCTCTTTCGTCGTCGTTGTTGTCCAGTGGTGTGTCGTCTTTGGCGTCTTTCTCTTCCTCATCCTCTCTTCAGTTCAACTTTTGGCTGTTTGAAATTGACTGAGCGGTTGTTGGGATTGCATATGTGGATTTTTGTGTTGGTTTGTGTGTTGTGTGTGTGTGTGTGATGTTGAGTTTGAAATTGTGTGTGAGTTGTTGTGTGGGTTTTTGTGTGGGTTTGTGTGGGTTTGTATGTGAAGTCGTGTGTGGGTTTGTGTGGAGTGTACATAGAATTATGTACGGAGTTGTATGTAGAGTTGTGTGTGGGTTTGTGTGTGTAGATTGTGTGGGTTTTTGTGTTGAATTAGTTGTACATAGAATTATGTACGGAGTTGTATGTGGAGTTGTGTGTGGGTTTGTGTGTGTAGATGTGTGGGTTTTTGTGTTGAATTAGTTGTACATAGAATTATGTACAGAGTTGTATGTAGAGTTGTGTGTGGGTTTGTGTGTGTAGATGTGTGGGTTTTTGTGTTGAATTAGTTGTACATAGAATTATGTACAGAGTTGTATGTGGAGTTGTGTGCAGAGTTGTGCGAGGTTGTGTGTGATTTTAGTCGTACACGAGATGTTCAGCTGGACTGGATGTCGAATCCTTTGTCTGTGAGTCGAATCCTTTGTCTGTGAGAGGGATTGTGGCTGATTGTGTTTCGAGATTGACAGGTGATTTAGGTTGGTTTTACAGCCTGTTTGAGTGATGGCGCTGTCCATCAGGTTGATTGTACAGTCCCCAAGAATGAGTGTACAGGTTGATTTTACCCTCCGTAAAAATGATTGGTGTACAAATGTAGAATACGGTTGATTGTACCATTGATCAGTTACTGTACAGCTTGTGAGAATGCATGTACATTTTGGCTTTGGGTGGGATTCATTTTTGATTCCTTGTGTGTGAGATTGGGTGCTTCTGAGATTGGTATTTGACTTGGGGTCTTTACACAAGATTGATGGTATGTGAGGGAGACTAAATGTGAGATTGATAGGACCCAGAAAAAAACATGAAAAAAGAATCAGAACGTGTGTTTAATACAACCAGACAAGACAGGTGCAAATTTTTGTCCAACTGGCCTTTGTCAAGCATAAGATCACAAACAAACAAACAAACACCAGATACAAACATTAGGAGAAAAAGACTGAAACTTCCCTGAGTCAGTTTATTCCTTTTGTCACACTGTACGGTGTAGCAGGGAAGTTTCAGTCTTTTTCTCTTTGTTTTTGTATCTGGTGTTTGTTTGTTTGTGATCTTACGCATGACAAAGGCCAGTTGGCTGAAAATTTGCGCCTGTCTTGTCTGGTTGTATTAAATACAGGTTCTTACTCTTTTTTTGTGTTTTTTCTGGTTCCTGTTTGCTTGAATGCGGGCAGTCACACTTGTTTCGGATTTTGAGATTGATAGGTTGATTTCTTGTGAACAAAGTGATTGTACGTGAGATTGGATGTAACTCTGCTTCACTTTCTCTGTCTGCATCCATATTTTAATACTGTCTACCTTGGCTTTCAAGTTTTCATTGAGGTAACCCTTTCACTCCTTGATCTTGTCCATCAGAAGCTGGTGGATAGGGTGATGGAGTGAAAAGGTTAAACATTTGTATTTAGGGATCTCTGAAACTGTACGACTGTGTGAAATTACAAAAGAGAGATCTATATGAATGTATTCATTTTAAGGGCACATTTTGCTGCCCTTGTGATTTGTGTTTGATTGAATGATTGATTATTTGATTGATTACTTGATAGATCGATTGGTTCGTTACCTTGATTGATAAACTGGTTGGTTGATTGTGACCGATTCATTACTAGATTGGTTGGTTGCTTGGTTGTTAATTTCGTGAATGTATGGATGGTGCTAACTTGACTTGCTATTGATTATGAAAATCTAATGTAATCGTTTCATGTGAGAGAGTTGGAAAAAGGTTGGGACAACTCAGGAAAAACATTCCAAGGGAGACAAGCCCAATTAATCTGCCAATCATGGCCCATAGTAAATACAACCAGCATTATTGGGGCATCGCAGTGATAACAAAATCCATCAGTATTAACTACAATATTGGCACTAACAACATAGATGTGCGATTCTGTGGTAATCATCAGTGGTGAACATAATTCGTTGAATACTGCTGCCTTCAAACAAAGGAGCTCAGAGCACTTTTGAATAAACAGAATGCTGAGTTTTTTTGTTCTGATAATTCTTATTGTACTGTGTTGATACCACAACAGGTTTTCTGCAAAACAGTTGAGTTATGTTTATCTAAAAGAGAGCACATTATCACCCTATTTTCCTACTGTAATTTTCATTTGTCTGGTTGAGTGGATTTTTGTACAGAAC
This sequence comes from Monoplex corrugatus, assembly GCA_030674185.1. NCBI lineage: Eukaryota > Metazoa > Mollusca > Gastropoda > Littorinimorpha > Ranellidae > Monoplex > Monoplex corrugatus. Next base: position 46,684,878 of record JAPXFY010000027.1, read on the forward strand.
TTACTTTTGCCAGGGTCAATTCTTTGGTTGCCATGGGTTCTTTAACATGCTCTAAATAAATGCTGCCCATGGGTCCCTTCTGTTCTGTTATCCAGAAGGCCAGCACCCAAACTGCCACTGAAGGTTTTGTGGGAGGGGAGAAGCATCCATGTCCTATATAGTATTCAAACCTAGGACCATCACAGTATCAGTGTGCTCTTGGAACCTTGCATCTATCAGTATAGTCACATTTTAACCCTTTGACTCCTGCACCTGTTCACCAGCATCCTGATTGTCACCATGATCGCAAAGCTAAAACTTAATCTTTTGACTTTTTCGCCCTGTCCACCAGCTTCCTGCAAGAAGGTGGTGGATAAGGTGAGGGATTCAAAGGGTTAAGTTTTTGCAGTTGGTGGATAGGGTGCGGGAGTCAAGAGGGAGCATTCTGATGAAAAAAGTAAAATGGTGTTTGATCCTTAATAAAGCTTTTAACAGTATTTGGATTGCTACGGTCTTCCTGTGATCAGCAGTGTTAAGTGTGTAACAAAGTCTGTCACAAAGTGCCGCTTTACAGAATGTGGGATCGGAGACAGCATTATACGGATGAGTAACGCTTAATATAATAGTGTTTGATCACAATGTTTCACAGGTGATGGAATGATCACTGAGCGTAGTATAGGGGTGAATGGTCGGATCATTTACACATTGTGATACAAAGTCTTTCACTGCTGGGTATTTAAGTGGTAACGAACAACCAGTGGTTACCAGTAACATTGAGTCCTTGCCATTCTCAATGTCCATATCTCTGATGGTCAGTAACACACCATACACACACATGGGTAATTGATTGCCAGTCGTATCAATAGGAATCTGATCGTTGGTGCAGAGATAGAAAAAACAAAAAAAATGACATCAGAATGTTTTATCATGACAAAGTGATGTCAGAATATGTTAACATGACAAAAATGATGTCAGTATATTCCCATAATGACAAAAGTGATGTCAGAATATATTCTTATAATGATAAACTGATGTCAGAATATATTCTCATAATGACAAAAGTGATGTCAGAGTATGTTCTCATAATGACAAAAGTGATGTCAGAGTATGTTCTCATGACAAAATGATGTCAGAATATGTTCCCATAATGACAAAAGTGATGTCAGAATATGTTCTCATAATGACAAAAGTGATGTCAGAATATATTCTCATAATGATAAAGTGATAACAGTATATATTCTCATAATGACAAAAGTGATGTCAGAATATGTTCTCATAATGACAGAAGTGATGTCAGAATATATTTCCATAATGACAAAGTGATATCAGAATATGTTCTCATAATGACAATCAGAATGTTTACTAATAAGGAATGAATGGTCACTATATTAATAGAAGTCTGTTAGTTGATGCAGAGGCAGAGCCCTTGCCTTCTGATCTGTCTGCTCAATTTTGCAGGGGTACGAATCACACCCAGGGACCTTCGAAAATATGTGCGTGTGTCCTCAGAGTTGGTCCAGTTGTGAATGAGTTCTTGACTTTGTCCATAGTTGAGGAAAGTGAAACAACAAAAGAGAGGATGTGGGGACCTTCCTCATAATTTCTGGCCCTGAGAACAATTTTTTGGTAATCTTAGTCTGTACAACCTCAGGGGCTAGGACATCTTATACCAGCGTTGAGGCCCTGAGAACAATTTGGTAATCTTAGTCTGTACCGTCTCAGGGGTTAGGACATCCTATACCAATATTGAGGCCCTGAGAACAATTTGGTAATCTTAGTCTGTACAATCTCAGGGGGTTTGGACATCTTATACCAGCGTTGAGGCCCTGAGAACAATTTGGTAATCTTAGTCTGTACCGTCTCAGGGGTTAGGACATATTATACCAGTATTGAGGCCCTGAGAACAATTTGGTAATCTTAGTCTGTACAATCTCAGGGGTTAGGATGGCTTATACCAGTGTTGAGGCCCTGAGAACAATTTGGTAATCTTAGTCCATACAATCTCAGGGGTTAGGACATCCTATACCAGTGTTGAGGCCCTGAGAACAATTCTTTGATAATCTTAGTCCATACAATCTCAGGGGTTAGGACATCTTATACCAGTGTTGAGGCCCTGAGAACAATTTGGTAATCTTAGTCTGTACAATCTCAGGGGTTAGGACATATTTTACCAGTGTTGAGGCCCTGAGAACAATTTGGTAATCTTAGTCTGTACAATCTCAGGGGTTTGGATGGCTTATACCAGTAATGAGGAACTGAGATATAAAAGCCTGTATTGAGGAACTGATAAAGTGTTAAGGGTAAAAAAAACAACCAGGGTGCTTTTACTGATAATGAAATAGTACTGTGGAGTTTGGTGTTGGTATGTAGATATTAGTGGGAATTCACCCAGGAACTATAATTTGAAACAATAATTGTGATACACCAGTCTTTAAGAAAACACTGTCTTGCTAAAGTAATTTTTTTTTTTTTAATTTGAAAAAATATGGTATTGATTAGAACCTGAGTCATTGTTGTCCATAGAAATCTATTGAAAAACTAACAAGGAGAGAAAGTGAAGAATGAAAAGTAAGGTTGTTTGTGATGAACGGATTTACAACAAACAAAAGTTGAACATTATGCCAAATGAGTTTAACCCCTTGACTGTCTCAGCCTACCCCCCAATTTCCTGCAGGGAGGTGGTAGAGGATGGTGGTTAAGCTGAGGGAGTCAAAGTGTTAAAAGAGCACTGTTGGTGAGTGTGAGTGAGTAAGTGAGTGACTTGAGAGCTGAAAATTGTTACCCTGCATGGAATATTGTCCCTACTTCACACTGAATATTGTGATTGTATACAATGCGTGGTGTTGTAATGACCTCATGAACAGGCCAAAGATTGTCGACAGAAAGATCATCATCAATGTTTTCAAGATTGTCATTCATTTCACCTTTACCTTCCTACCTTTTTCATGGCATTTATCTGTGATGTGTTGTCAATGTTTGCACATTTGGAAAAAAAACACTTTGTTTTTAGATCTTGGAGTGTGTATGTGTGTGTTTGTGTGTGTGTGCGTGTGCGTGTGTGTGCGTGTGTGTGTGTGTGTGGGGTGTGTGTGTGTGTGTATGTGTGTGCGCACGCATCTTCATTTGATGACCGCTGGGTAGTGCATAACAATTTATTTTTTCATATATGTACTTTTTCAACGGAACAAACATGATGTTGTTGTTGATGATGGTTTTGTGGTGAAGAGACAGTTATCAGAATGACCAAGGCGTGGGTCAGTCAATGGGTGTGCCACCCGTAATGAAATGAACAGCGTTTTAGGGGCCACGAACAGGTGATGTCCTGTCACTGAAGTGAAGTCGTATATTATGTATAATTATGTATACATAATTGTGTCCTGCGGATTTTGTACAGTGAATGTGTCCAGTTTTGAAATACGTTCTGCCAGTCAAAGGAAACGGTTAACTGACACCAGCGGCAATGTGCGACAGGTTTCCATGTAGCGTGAATTGTGTGTTGCTGCATGGCAGTTGGGAAAGAGCTGTGATGGACTTTGAGAGAAATGCAAATGAATTCATCCCTCCCCCCCCCCCCATCCTCTCCTTGTGGTTACTGTTCTTCGGAAGTGAGTGTGGAACAACTTTCCACCACCAAGGTTTTCACTGAAGAAAGATAAGGTGCAGAGTGGTCAATTTTTCTTCTCTTCCTCTGGTATAACAAAGACATCGTGTGTTTAGCGTTTGGAATCTGTTCAAGAGGGATTCGTCGCACTTTGACAATTCCCAAATCTTCCAGGAATTATTTGCCAGACTCCTTGAGTCCGCGCAAAACCCTGTGCGATGGCCAGGTCTTGATATGGAGAAGTGGGTAGGAGAATGGAACTATGAAACACTTAGCTGACACCACCAGAATGATGGAAACGTTAAGGTGGTCTGCAAACAGGCCAGTTCTTATTGTTGTGGGCCAAGACTATGCAAATATACGGATCTTGAGTCCACAGCTTTGTCTAAAGAACTAGACTGCCTGCGGATGAGGTGTGGATTATTGTCCTTAAAAAAAACTGCAACAGAACCAACAACAACCGAATAAAACCCCAAAAGAAAAAACAAATGACAAAAACTCACCAAAAACAGTTGTACATACCATTACCTCCACTGAAGGCAGCATAAGCAAGGCTGATAATGGTTATGTACATAAAGCAGAGTAAAAAATGGGATGCAGATCCATCAAAAGGAAAATGAGATTATTTTGGTGACTAGAAAACCAAACGTAAACGAGCTTCCAACAGATTTTGCCATTGGTACACAACGTGAGCAACACACAATTCATAAAAAATGGCATGGCTACCTTTCGTGCTGTACTACGATGCAAATGTTTACCGAGTTGAGCAATTGATGCTGGGTTTGTTATGAAGTAATTGATGCTGGGTTTGTTATGAACACGTTTATCTGTTGATATATGTACAGTATTTAAAGTAATGTTTCTTTTCCGTCAAGTACATGTAACCCTCTCATGCCCTCATCCTTCTGGTAGGAAGCTATGAATAGGGTGAGGGTGTGAAAGGGTTAATACCTTGTAAATGGAGTTGGGTTTGCATGCAGTGATTTCTGCTTGTGTTCCAAACAGTCGGTACATGTGTAGGTGTTTCTGTATTTTTGTATGGTTGTAGAAACGGTCAGTTTTCTTGACTTGATTTTTGCAACATGTTAACTGCAGTTTTCTTGGATCAATTTTTGCGAGATATAAACTGAACCCTGTCACTCCTTCATTTACTGAAGGAAGCTGGTGGATAGGGTGAGGGGAAGGAGAGTTTAAAAATTTGTTTTTGAAAGATGCTTTTGTGGAATGTTTTTGTTTGTTGGAAAAAAAACATTTGTTTTGTTAAGTTTACTTTGCTTACAACATGAATTATGTTGTTGAAAGATACTTTTTTTTTTATCTCCTCTGAAATTTACGTTGGTGTTCTAAAATATGAGGTTCGGATTTTTTTTTTCCTGAGTAAAACTTCAGTTTTATGGAATTCTGTATTTGCATGTACGTGACAAGCATTTGGTTTCTTTCTGCTTATTTTGTGATTATGTGGTGTCATCATCCAGGCTTGCAGTATATACACAGAGCTCAATTTTTTTTTCTTTGTTTTAAGGTTCTGTTGTTGAGTTTCTGTCATGATACCATGATATCATGTATTTTGTCATTTTATTTTTGTAGAGATTTGCAGTGTACATGAATTTTATTTTGGACTTGCAATTTTTGTTGTTGTTGTTGTTGTGTTGTTGTTGTTGATTACTTGAGATCACAAGTGAGATCCTATAACGATACATCATCTGCTACCAGCATTTTGTGTTACATTTGTCAGTATACAGTACTAGAGTGGGGAGAAACAGTAAGGGTGGATGGGAGGGGTGTCAGTGTTTTTGCATGATTATGCTTTGTAGATATCGCCTAAATTAAAACAACAGAAATACCTTCCAAGGATAAAGCGCGTGCAAAATTGACTCAAAAAGTGGTAATGCTGTGACATATTGTTTGGTGCTTAGAAGGTGTTTACATAACAATGTGTATGTTGGGGGATGGGGGGTGGCTGAGGGTGTTGAGGATTATTCTAGTGATTTGTATTGTTTAGTACTCGGTGTGGGTATTTATGAGGTTGGTTTCTTCTCCGTTGTATGAATTACAAAGACAGAATCCATGGTCGTGAATTTGTTGGTGTTAACAAAGATGCCTGGTACTTATGGTTTGAGAACGGTGTACGTGAATCCTGAAACAAAAAAAATGTGGTCTCTACAAATTTGTGTGATGAAAAACCACGAAATGGGTAAGGTATGTAATGATGGGAGAACTCCCATATGGGCTCTGGCTTACCACTGAGGGAGTAACATTATAGGTTCTGTGATGTTTGTTGCGAAATAGTCAATCTGCTTTCTGAAGTGCACATGGTGAGAGTGATATGTGGGTGCAGTTTAGGGAGCATGTGAACTCATTTTTTTGAATGACATTAAACCAGTTTAGAGGACATGCGAACTGTGTTAACAAGAACTGCAGTCAGGAGAGATAATCAAAAGGGACAGTGAAGTCTAGTCAAGGAACAAGCGCACTCCGACTTTGGACACGTTCTGTGAACCGAGTCAGGGAACACACACACACACACATGTAGAAAACTTTCTCTTGAAGTTTTGTCGATGGGTGTGCTGTGTTGTGATTGAGCTTGGGAGTTCAGCAGAAGGCAGCAAACGGCTGGCCAGTGGTGGTCATTGTTTTGTAATGTCACTTGTCGCAGATTTTTCTCCCACTAAGTCGGTGAAGTCACTGCCAGACCTCAGTGTGTGTAGGTAGAGAATTGTTCATGACCCTCTTTGTTGTTGGATTCTGTACTTAAGCTGTCTGTTAACATCCTCCTTCTCGTTCGCCGTCGCACTTGGAGTTTAGTCTCAAAGATGAAATAGGTAATCTTTTGTACACATCCAAGGCCTGAAATAGGTCGTCCACAGTCTGTACAGCTTCTTCCGCAGGCTCAGAAGTGTCAGCCAGATCTCTTTTATCACCGGTAGCTCTCAGCAGTTCTGAAGGATGTATATATGTTATGTACCTTCCAGTTTTCTACATGTTAACCCTTTGACTCTGCACCTATCCACCAACTGCAAAAACTTAACCCTTTGATTCCCTCACTCTTTCCACCAGCTTCCTGCAGGAAGCTGGTGGAAAGGGTGAGGGAATCAAAGGGTTAAGTTTTCGCTTTGCCAGCATGATTGGCAGTACAGGATGGTGGTGGACAGGGTGCGGGAGTCAAAGTGTTAAAGGTGAACCCTGTTCACTCTCTTACAGCTCAAGAATAATAGCATCAGGTCTTGCTGAACCCGTCTCACAGCTTAGTCCTTGTGGAGTGGTAGAGGCAGTTTTGTGCTGAGCCAGTTGCTCCGTTCATGATCTTTGGAGTCAGGTCTCTTTTGCACTCTGTTGTGTTAACATTGCACATTGTGGGGTGCATGTGGTGTTTGATGTTTGTTTGTTTTTTGTGTTTTTTTCTGTTCAGGTAGTAAGATCTGCTGTTTCATCGGAAAATTAGAAAAAGTGTAGAAGTATCCTGATTGCTGAAGTTGCGTAGAGTAGAATGTTTAATTAGGTAGTACTTGGCGGAAGGTTTAGAAACAGGTCGTAGATTTAGGTAGTGGTGACAGCCAGACAGAGCTTATTGTGTAAGTCACTCTTTTATGTGTGTGTGTTTGTGTGCGCGCGTGTGTGTACATGCGTGTGTGTGTGTGTGCACGTCGCGCCATGTGTGTGTGTGTGTATGTACATGCGTGCGTGAACAACACTTGTGGATATGTTGTGCAGTACACTTATTCCATCCGAGGCCAGTAGTTTGTTGAAACGGGTGTTGGCAGCATACCAACGATGAACTGAAAATCTGGGAACACTTGGCGAATTATTTGGTATACGCTGTGGTTTGCTCTACATTTGCTGTACAACTTTTCACTCCCTCACCCTATCCACCAGCTTGCTACAGGAAATGAATGGATTGGATGTGGGAGGGGGAGTGAAAGGGTTACAGTAGCTTATTTATAGTGACTTTAACCCTTTAACTGTATCGCCCTATCGACCTGGATCAGGCACAGCGTCCTGCATTGGGAGCCATGATAGTCAAGCAAAAAATTTAACTCTTTCATTCCCATACCCTACCCTGGTGGAAGTGAAAGGTCAGCTTTCTCCTAGCTGGTGGAAGGGTTTTGGAGTGAAAGAGTTAAAGGTCATAGTAGTTGGCATACAGCTACTGTTGGTTAATGTAGAGGCAAACCTTGCAGTTTCTAATGGGTCTGTGTGTGTTTGACCTGACTAAGGGGAAGACAATGCGCACGAAGCCTCCAAACTACCCAGCTGTAAATATGCACCTGACTTTCCTCAAGAGTTAGGAAAAGGTAAAATCAGGCTGGGTAACTCTCAGCGGATCCGCTAATTTCAGCGGATGAACTCCTATTTTCAGAGGGAAAAAGATTTTTTTTCAGAGGAAACATTACTGAATTATTGTATTTGCCATCAGGAAATGCATCCATAACGCCTCAAAATTACAGAAATTCTTCGGCTTCTGGGGGTTACCCCCAAGCAGGGACGTTGCCCCTGGATCCCGGCCAATTTTCAGAGGAAACTATCTTCTTCTCTTACCCAGCCTGTAAAATGTTGAAGGACAGGATCAGCACAGCCCTCGGAATAGTAGTTTCAAGAAGAGTTGGGGTCTCTACCACTTCATTCTCCTACTATAAATAACCTGTCTTTTATAATTTTTTTTACTGTATTTTGTTAACAGTTACCATTAATGCCAGTTGTGTAGAGTTATCGTAATATTTTGCTAATGATCACTACAACTGGTATGTTTGTTTACACAGTCAACTGGTGAGCCTGTGTTAATGATGGGGATTTGGTTCTGCCTGTATCTGCTACTGGTTGTGTTTCGTGGTCAGGAAGAATGTGGAATATATTGGTGTGAAAACCATGTCTGTTGTGGTGCTAGTTTTGGACGGTCGATTGGGTGCATAAAGAACTTTTGGGAACTGAAATTTCTGTGATTGTGATAACAACACAGTGTGTGTGTGTGTGTGTGTGTGTGTGTGTGTGGTGTGTCTGTGTGTGTGTGTCTGTGTGTGTGCATATGTGTGTGTGTGTGTGTGTGTGTGTGTGTATGCACATGCACATGCACATGCATGTGTGTGTGTGAATATAAACTTCAGATGAAATCTTTTTTCTAGTAGTATAAATATTTAAATATAGGCTAACTTACAGATCTGCCATTGCTAATGTACTTATATTATAAGACAGAAAATAAGCCTGCAAGTGAATTAAAACTTCAAACAAAATAGACAGTGTGGGTTTGTTGGTGATTGTGTGTGTGTGATTGTGTGTGTGTGTGTGTGTGTGTGTGTGTGTGTGTGTGTGTGTAGGGACTGTGGTGTTATGTTAGTGTCCCCCAAACACCTGATGTATAGTCCAAAGAGAAATAAGAATGATTATGTGCTGAAACGACTGCTTTTGGCTACTTACGGTGAACAGGTGCTAGTCACGGGATAACACAGAAAACTTCAGGAGACAATCATTGTGTCGGTGCCAGCAAATTTTTACATTGTGGGTCAGATGGTATAAATGAAGTGACAACTTAACTCTTTTGCTCCTTCGCCTTATGTAGGACAACTTAACCTTTTCAATTCTTCACCCTGTATGGGACAACTAACTCTGGCTCCTTCGCCCTACATAGGACAACTTAACCCTTTTACCCCCTTTGCCGTATGTAGGACAGCTTCACTCTTTCGGCGCCTCACCCTATATCTGACCATTTAACCCTTTCATTCCCTAGCCTTCTATAGACAGCTTAACCCTTTCACTCCCTCATTTTATATTGATCGGACAACTTTGCTGCCTGTCCCTGTCTAGGACATCTTGACTCTTTCTCACTCTACAGGACAACTTAATTAACCCTTTTGCTCCATTGCCTGTAGGGTTAGGGAGCGAAAGGGATGTCTCTTCCTATTTTCGTCAACATAGATTAGCTAGGAGATGGTAAAAAAATACAGTCTATTTTATTGGAATTATCAGATGCAGAAGACGCTGACTTGATTCGTAATTAATTACTTCCCCCAAAACGAAAACTGTTGCTGATTTGGTATTAATATAAATCACTCCCACCCCCCCCCCCCCCCCCCCCCCCCCCCAAACTGAAAGCTGCTGTATTAGTAATTTATTCGTGCACCATGCTAGAAGTATTGCATTATTAACTTAAGTCCCAAATCAGTAATTTTTGTTGGGTGCCCAAATGTGAAGCGTGTTGTTAATATCTTTTTTGGGCCCTTTGGGAATGTTGTAATTTTAGTTTGTCAAATTAACTTCTCTGTGTTTGGAATGAATTTCAAATACACTGATACCACAGACACCATGTGAGAGAGAAGACCCAGAATGACCATGGCATAAGCCATAGGGCTGTGCATATAAACCCTACGTGCTAGCAAAGTCTTTAGCTCTAATGTACTGTATGGATTCTTGTCAATCTGTCATTTAAACATCTACTTAGATTATATTGCAGTGAAATGTAAGATTATATTGCTGAAATGTAAGATATATCATGAATATACTCTTAATCCTTTGACTCCTGCACTCTATCCGTCAACATAAAAAAATTTTTAACTCTTGAGTCCCTCACCCTATCCACCAGCTTCCTACGGAAGGTTGAGGAAATTAAAGGGTTAAGTTTTTGCTTTGCTAGCTTGGTTAACAATGCAGGATACTAGTGGACAGGGTGCAGGGGTCAAAGGGTTAAAACTGGCATGCTACCGACTGTATGGATTTTTGTCAAGATTTTTGTCAATCTGTCATTTAAACATCTATTCAGATTATATTGCAGTGAAAATGGATCTCATAAAACTAGCATACACAAAGATTAGCAGAAACAGTTTCGTTTAAATAAGATTAGGATTAGAATTGGCAGAAGCAGTTTTGTTTAAATAGGATTAAGATTAAAAAGATGGGGAGACGTCAGTTAAAAAGGAAAAGGGTACATGAATATAGTATGTTTTTCTCTTCCATTCGAACAGTGTCGGGGGAAATATGACAGTTTTTACATCTGTTTTTGTCCGATTTTGAAAGTATTGTTTCTTCGTCTTTCTGTTTTGTTTTGTTGGTTTTATATATGCCTGACAACAGCTACTTGGTCGAAAAGTTGTGTCCTTGTGTTTTAACAGTTAACCCTTGCACTCCTCCTCCTCTTTACTACTTGCCTGCCAGAAACAGGTGGATGGGTGAGTGGAGTAAAAAGAGTTAAATGTGGTTTCTTATCCTCTGTTCGTGTGTTTTGGTGTCTGTCCGGGTGTTTTGAATAAGCGAAATGAATGAACCAAAGACGGAGCATGCCAGACTTTCAGAGATAGAAGAGTGTGGACAGTTCTGGCGTTAACCCCGTCACCCCTCTCACCTTGTCTACCTGTGTCATGGTGGATGAGGTGAGGGAGTGAGAGGGTTAAGACTGTACAGTGTTGTCTGCTTTGGGTTGTAATCTGCCCCCCCCCCCCCCCCCCCCACTTTTCCCTCCTCCTCTGATTGTGTATGATAAGAAATTAAAAAAAAAAGTTTTACAACCTGTACTATCTGATTACTTGTATAATAATAATGATTTAGTTATGTTGATTTTTCAGTCTGCTCCTCTCCCCTTGCACTGTTTGACTGAATGACTGTGTAACAAGCGATTTATACAACTTAACTTTGCCATCTATCACTCCGTATTTTCACTGATACTGTGCACGATATGTCTTGATTTGGTTTGAACTGTTCATACTTTTTTTTGTTACTGTTGCTGTTGTTCTGTAAGCTCTGCTCATATTGCTGAGATTTATTTTGAGTTGTATTATGTTTGCAAGTTATTCTGATATTCAGGCTTGATTTCATCAGTATCTGAGTTGTATTATTTTTGCAAATTAGTCTGATGTTCAGGCTTAATTTCATCTGTATGTGTTTGAGTTGTATTATGTTTGCAAGTTATTCTGATGTTCAGGCTTAATTTCGTCTGTATCTGAGTTGTATGATGTTTGCAAGTTATTCTGATGTTCAGGCTTAATTTTCGTTCTGTTTGAGTTGTATGATGTTTGCAAGTTATTCTGATGTTCAGACTTAATTTCTTCTGTATGTATATCCAGTGTCTTATATATTGATTTGCTATCTGCTACTAATTTGGTTTGTGTGTGTGTTTGTTTTGTTTTTGTTTGTTTGTTGTTTGTTTGTTTGAAGGCAAGTTGGTTATTTTGATAGAGCCATGGACTCGGGGATCTGATATCTCAAGTTCAACCCCAGCCCCAACATTAAAAGCTGGCCTGTTCGCTGCCTGTCTTAATGCCTCCATCATTCTGGTGGTGTCAGCTCAGTGTTTCGTAGGTCCCTCCATCTCCTCTCTCCCCATTTCAAGACCTTGCCAGTGCATAAGAGTTTTTCTGTAGGCTCAGTGAGTCTGCCAGATAATTGCTGGCAGAATTTGGTGGAGCACATGTGGAATTGTCTAAGTGCAGTGAATCCATCTTGAACAGACTCCAAACTCTTACAAATTTTTCATATTACCTGAACTGTTTGTTTGGTTATGTGGACTGAAAGGCTGAGCTGTAGGGAGCGTACCTGCCACACCCTGTTTTTCAGTTTTTATCTGTCTCGTGATGTTCATGTCTGTCATTGTTAAAAATTACCTTGCTAAAGTCTTTTTTTTTTTTTCTAGCTAAAGTTTTGTGTTTTTCGTTATTTGTACAATGTTTGCAGCAAATACGGATATTCATACTTAATTCATAATACTACTACCTGTGTATTCAGCCACCAAGTTGATTCTGTTGATAATATGTCTGTAAACTGTGTGTTTGGTGAAGGTACTGAAGCGTACAAGAAATACTGCCATTCTGTTTTTTGTTTGTTTTTTGTTTTGATGATAACAAACTGATCTCTGAGAGCTAAAAATGGTGTTTCTGTATCCTTGATGCATGAACCAAACAAGTTTTATCTATTCCCAGCAGCAGAAAAGCGTATAAATACAAGTCCTAGCCTATTTATTGTGTAGGAAATGTGAATTGATACATGACTGCGTCACACTTCATGAAATGAAATGATCTTGACTGAAGTCAGTGTTGCTGAGTTGTCGTCGGTATTTGAATGGGAATAGGTCATGACCTCTCCCAAGGTATTCCGTCTGGACAGGTCGTCGATGAGGAAGACTCTGGAAGAGGTGGAAATAGTTTGTTAACAGACTGACTCTGGAAAGGATTGTGTCATTTTATGCTAGTGTGTGTGTGTGTGTGTGTGTGTGTGTGTGTGTGTGTGTGCGTGCGTATTTTAACCCACCCTGAACTGTCTACATGTTTATGTGTAATGATCTGTTACAGTTGGTGTTTCACTGTATATTACTTTGTGTTTTGCTTTCATTATGGAAGGGTGGACGTATTTTAAGTCTTTGGATTACCTGTCTTAAGCCGTTGGATTACCTGCCTGCTTAAACCAGCGAATGTGGCGTGTGACAGGATTTTATAGATAAGGATTTCTTTTTTTTTCATTCATTGTGTATACATGGTCGGGTCATATTTGGTGATGGATGTGGCCTTTTCTTTTCCCCCTAGTCCTGTTGACTGCCTTGGAGCTTTGTGGTCAGAGGAACTGTAGATGGCCATATCTTATGTCGCTTCACTTGACAGAGGCTCCTCTTAACCCTTTGACTCCCGCACCCTGTCCACCAGCGTCATGCATTGTCAACCATGCTAGCAAAGCAAAAACTTAACCCTTTGATTCCCTCACCCTATTAAAGATAGGGTGAGGGAATCAAAGGATTAAGTTTTTGCATTTGGTGGATAGGGTGTGGGAGTCAAAGGGTTAAAAACCGGAGGACAGGTTGGTGAAACTGTCATGTAAAAGCCGAGACAAGATAAGGAATTAGGCAGATAGGGTATGAAAGCACCATCTGATTAAGATCGCTTCAGAGTATGTTGTTAATGTTTTTATGATTATTAACATTTGGCAAACTGGAGAGAAAAAAGGATTGAAAAGGATGAGGTACCGTCTGATAGGATTGCTTCCGTCTCTTGTTCTGTGCTTTTTCATTTCTGATCCTGCGTTTTTCACTGTTGGTGAGGATGTAGACGGACGTTTGTTATCTGTTCAGATTTGTCCACCTTTTATGAAACAGATGGTCACAAAAATACTTACCGATGAAATCAGAATGCAAGATGACCTAGTCAGTAGCAGGGAGTACTTGTGGTCTCCTGCGGTTGTCGTGAAAGTTCTTCCGTGAAGAACCCTTAGATCACTGCAGTTAAACACTTGTCTTTTTGTGTTCGCAAAGCTCCTGTATGATTATAGGTATGTACAGATGGCAAGGAAGTGTATACAGATGTACAGATGGCAAGGAAGTATATAGGTATGTACAGATGGCAAGGAAGTGTATAGATATGTACAAGTGGCAAGGAAGTGTATACAGATGTACAGATGGCAAGGAAGTGTATAGGTATGTACAGATGGCAAGGGAGTGTATACAGATGTACAGATGGCAAGGAAATATATAGAGATGTACAGATGGCAAGGAAGTGTATAGAGATGTACAGATGGCAAGGAAGTGTATACAGATGTACAGATGGCAATGTTTCCTTTGGTATTGTACAATATGTTCTGCTTTCACTGTCTGTACAGCTTCGTTTGTAAATGTGCCCCAACCTGTTTTTTTCTGCCTGTCTACTTCCAGGTACAAAGACTTTTGCCAACATACTTATTATGATTCACAAGGCATGTCAGTACCAGAAATTCTTTGAAATGTACTTCAAATATATGTGCTATTTTTACGCATGGAGAGTAAATCGTTCGTTTGTGCGAGTCTGTTCAATCGATCTTTTAGAATAGTGCTGTGCAAAGTGAATTTACCAGTATAAAATATAAACTAGGTAAAACATAGGCTTGGTAGGGCCTCAGGACCTGGCCAGCTCATGGGTTTATGTGCAGGCTTAAGGCTTGTGCCATGACACCATACACGTGGCACCTGTGACGTTAGTGCATATGGAATTCGTTCTGAGCACAGAGACGTCATCTTGAGAAACTGAAACTGAAACTGAAACTGAAAAGTGAATTTAGCCAGGTTGAAATGACGGCAAAGTAGCAGGTCTGTTGTAGACAATTTTTTTTATGTAGGTTATAACTTATATGGAACATTGAAGTTGGTAGAACTTGATAGTGATTACATCAGAACAGTAGCAGGTCCGTCTTGGACAGATTTTGTGGTATATCAAAGGATGGATGTTGATTGAAGTTGGTAGAAATCTGTAGTGATTACATCAGAATGGGACGTAGTGTGTGGAAACAGCGGGAGATCAGAGATACTGTGATATAAAAGATGTTGTGATCCATCTGCTTGTTCGTTTGAAAAGATTGTTTTTAATCATTTGGGAGGGAAGTAGAAAAAAACAAGATTCTTTGTGATCCTGATTGTGTCAAAAACTGAGTGGATGTCAGAGACAGAGAGAACTGCGAAGTTTCAATTTGCGGGTTGTAGATGGGCATGTGTATGCAATAGAGAGCAACTCCTCTTAATTGTGACAGTGACAAAATCTGGGTTCTTGAAGTGAAAGGTAGTCTGAGTTCGCTGACAAGAACAAGTCTCAGTTTGCTCAAGAAGAATGAGATATTTTGTCATCATGCTGAAAGGGAGTGTGTGTCAGGTAAAAATAGACTGCTCGTAAAGCTGGTGGTGTCAGAGGTTTGATGTGTGAAGAAGAAACAGCGATTTCAGTTTGCTCAAGAGAATGGGGAAATTTTGTTGTGTGGAAGAGAATGCGTCTAAACTAGAAACAAGAGACTTAACCCTTTCACTCCCCACTCCGGTCACCAGCATCCTGCATTGCCAACCATGTTAGCAAAGCAAAAACTTAACCCTTTGATTCCCTCACCCTATCCAACAGCTTCCTGCCGGATAGGGTGAGGGAATCAAAGGGTTAAGTTTTTGTAGTTGGTAGATAGGGTGCGGGAGTCAAAGAGTTAAGGGGAAAATGGATTTCTGTCTGGACTGGATCCGACAGTTTCTGTTTGCTCAAGTAATCAGCAAAGTTGTCGCCATATGGACTAGACACACATCTTGTGATGCAAGCAGACCAACATGCGTAGGGAAAAACCTGCGATAGTCCAGGTCCCTGAATGCCTATTGTTGTGTGCCACGAGTCTTTATCCTTCATAATCAAAGATGACTGTGGCTGGACTACAGTGTCAGTTCTGAGTGGAACTGCAGCTGCGGCGAGTTGAAAAGTCGTTACTGAGGTCAGCCCATGCTCTGTCCATCCCCCACACATTTGGGTGATACAGTGGATGGAATAATGCCCGCTGGGGTCTCTCGCTTTACGCATGTCCTCTCTGCGTCGGCTGTGTCCTGGCTTTTGCTGCATTTGTTTCTTTTGTGATCGTTGCGCCACCATACAAGATGGTTCTAGCCATGCTGTCCCAGGAGCAATACTAACAGTGGTCAATGCTTTGTTCCTGTGATGTCTC